>JAVLUZ010000043.1:287262-887262 GCA_036768485.1 Mermis nigrescens
CGAGGCGACTTAAAATCCTTGCCTCGGCCGAGGCCGAGGGTAATGCCGAGGGTCAAGCTTATATACCTATACCCATAAATAGTACTCTTAGAATATTTTGTATGTACATGAGCTAGAGAATAATCGTAATATTTAACACTTTATCGAACTAAAACAAATGTTTATTGGTGATAGCCAGAATTTTTATTTCAATCTGATGAAGCAGATAATTCATAATCAAAATCTAGATCATGTGAATCAAAGTTAGCCTCATCTATTTCGCCTTGTTGTGCTATCGCGTTATTGTCGTCGTCAGCCTTTATCAGATTATTTAAAGTCACACTATTATAACCAACTACTTTGAGATTGTGCTTTACAAAAAAGTTTTTGAAAGTTTTATGGTAGCAGGCGAATGCGAGAATTACTGTACTTTCTGATCCATCCAGTAGCGGGAGGGGGCGGTATACAAACTTTTCCAAAAAAGTCAAAAACAGGTCCACAATTTTGCCCTTAACGCGTGAAATAGCATTTTTCGGTGTTTTACATTGTGTACTTTTACATAAAATCACTTTTGAAGTCATATTTTTCTTAAAATTTTAGAATTTTAGACAATTTTGTGCGAAAAAATCCTTAAATTTCTAAGACTTTAACAAAAATCTGGCGCGAAGCGCCGAAAAATTTGCAAAATTAAGGCAGATAGACGTCTAGAAGCATGATTTACTGCTTGATTTCCTGTATTTATAGCATTTGATGCGAAACATAGAATTTTTTTAATTGAAAATAGAAGAAAACTATGCAAAAATAGCTGTTTTGCTGTTAAAATTGTTTTGAAACCTACATGAACAGAAAAGGGCTTTCAGGGCCCGGTTTCACCACAAAGCTACGAGTTACGAGTTACGGTTTCACGAGTACGGGCTACGAGTGCTACAAATTTCCGTTTCACCAAAAACTGAGAATTACGAGCCATGGGCTACGAGTTACGATTTCTACGAGTACTTTTTACGAGTGCTTTTTCACGAATAACGGCTGGGCGATTTCACCAGATATTACGATCGAATGTTACGAGTGAAAAGATTCGTAAATTTTGTAATATTATCACGGATCAAAAAGAGGTCCATAGGACTCGTAAAGAAGTGGCAGACTAATGCGTTTAATAGTTTTCTGATTTGTTTTTTCTCAATTTGTTTCACTTTCGTACACACACCTACATAATACGTATACTGGCAGCACATGTAAAGGGTAAGAAGATTAGCATTAAAAAATAATATATTTTTAAAAAATGTTATAGAGAAATCCCATAAAATTCGATTCTTAAGCTGCATTCTTGAGTAGTAATTCGAAATTTCATTTCTTTAGCCCTTGTTAGTAATGTTCGCAGCTTTTTTATGAAAAATATTACAATCACATAGACATTTTCTCATGAATTGCGGTAATCAGACAATTTCGATTAGATTTCTGAAAATTAGAATTTCATCGCACTTCCTTCGGTAAAAGAGCCGACTGCATATTTTATGTACGTATTAATGACAACTAAGAATGATTTGTTAAATTTGAAAATTGAAATAATACGCTTTGATATACTTTTAGCTTCATAACGTCTCTGAATCTGATTTAATTGATTTCGTTTATAAATTATAATAGTAATAATAATAATAATAATGATGATAATTATTATTATTATTAATTTGGTTATTATTAGTATCAGTATAATAATAATAATAATATATTATTATTATTAGTATCAGTAATATTCTTATTATTAGTATTATTATAATTATTATTATTATTATTATTGTTATTATCGTCATTATTATTATTACTAATATTATTATTTACATTTTTATTTAGAGTTATAAATTTTCTGAGAAGCTTATTAATTCTTGTTGACTAAATCCCAAACATTTCTTAACACTTTCTATGTTTTTTTATCGAGCGGCATAAAATCTGCAATTAATTACATAATTATGCTGTTCAAAACAGAGACAATGACTAACGAAGAATGTCATACGCAACAGAAAAGATATACATTTTATTACGAGTACTCGTAAAAAGGTCTAAAAAGTACTCGTAAAAAATGAGTTTTTATGAGTCCTACGGAAACCCTGGTGAAACCCTCGTAATACGAACTCTTAACCCGTTGCTCGTTACTCGTAACTCGTAGTCGTAATTCGTAACTCGTAAAAAGATGGTGAAACCCGATTTTCCCGTAAAACGGAACTCGTAGGACTCTTAGGAGTCGTAAACTTATGGTGAAACCGGGCCCAGGTCGCCAAGAAAGTAAATAAATGTCATCAATAGGTATCATCCGGCGCGTAGCGCCGGAAAAATTTGAGAAATTATGGTCACTGACGGCTAAAAATCATTGCAAATTGCATATCCATTTGTTATCTCGCCAAGCATTTGGCCATGGGAGCCCCCTTAAATCCGCCTCTGCATGTAGCGACTGTACTTTCCGATCCATGTAGCGAAAAGACGCTTTTGGTTGTACAAATTCATCATTGTGAATTTCAGCGCGAAGCGCGAAAAGTCTTTCGCGATTATTCTCACATTTCATTTCGAAAGGGGCACTTTCCCCCAATACCCCTGTATACGAGCCTGAGCTCTACGTTAGGGTCAAAATAGGAACTAATTGCTATGCAGGAAGGTCGGTAGGATACTTAATCAGTGATACTGACACACAAAACCTCTAAAATAAAAATAATTCATGACAATGCGGTGAAAGAATAGAAAAGCTGTGGTGAATGAATGAATGACAGACAAATGTTCAAAAACTCCATTTTGTAAAGCATAATCTCAAAGCAGTTGAGTTATAATAGTGTGACTTTAAAGAATCTGATAAACGATGACGACGACGATGACGCGATAGCACAACAAGGCGAAATGGATGAGGCTAACTCTGATTCAGATGATCTAGATTTTGATGATGAATTATCTGCTTCATCAGATTAAAATCAGAATTCTGAGCTAACAACAATAGACATATAAACATTTATTTTAGTTAGATAAAGTGTTTAATAACTATTACGATTATTTTCTCTGCACTGTACTTTCCAATCCATGTAGCGAGCATGAGAAATAAAACTTAGTCATCATATGAATATCAATTGGCACTTTGCTGTATGTAACTTGGTGTAACTGGGTACGCGCCTAAAACCATAAGAAAAGCCAATAGGTAAGAAACAGCCTGTGTAATGCAGATGCATTCTAAATAGTTAATATTTAACGGATATATTAAACTTATTCAAATTTGATTTTAACCCTCGGCGCCTCGGCACTTTTCAGCTTCGCCCTCGGCGCCGAGGCCGAGGCTCCAAAAACGCCGAGGCTTGCCGAGGCCGAGGCCTCGGTCCGATCACTGGCCAAGGCTAGCACCACGTCAATTTTTCGATGAAAATATTATTGACTGTGGAAAGCGGCGTAGAATTACATATTTTCTGCATCACAAAAACTCAGTTTTACGCAGATAACGTATAGAATAATTTATTTTTCGTAAAAAGGAACTATGTTCAGCTAAAACTTTTGTTGAAATCGAAAGTTATAGTGAATCACGTATTTTCACATTTTAAAAGTTGATTTTACTCAAAAAAATCACTCAAATAATTATAAAATTTTCAATTAAATATGTTAGTATAGTTTGTACAACATTTAAGATGCCTTCTACATTAAATTGAATGATAAATAACTATAATTAAGTTTAACCAGTATTTTGATGTTCCAGAGAAACTACATAGCACATCTTTGCTAGCTTTGCTCACATCAGCTAGGGCAAATGGCCGGCGCTACCTCTTACCCACTTGGCTATGGCCAAGGCCAAGCCGAGCGCCAGCGCCACCTTTTACCCAGTTGTCAATGGCCAGGGCCAAGGCCAGCGCTAGCGCCATCTTTCACCCAGTTGGCTAGGGCCAGCGCTATCGCAGGCGCCACCTTTTACCCATATGCGCCAGGGCCAGCGCCAACTTTTACCCAGTTGGCGAGGGCCAAGGCCAGCGCCATCGCCAGTGCCACCTTTTACCCATGTGCGCCAAGGCCAGCGCCAGCGCCACCTCTTACTTATGCCCAGCAATAAATCCTTTGTTGTTGATGTTGGGAGTAACTTAAGAATATGGTACTTTCAGAATACTAAGAAATAAACTTCAGAAAAGCGAATTTTTTCACTCAGTACTTAGAACATGTTGAAAGAAAGCGCGGAACAAAATTTCATCCGTCTATGATCAATATTACAAAAGCTATGGGTTTCGTAAATTAGCCTCTTTTCGACCTAAGCAAGCATCTTCTTGACCTAAGTATGTGAGGATTCAAACAGCTGAATGCAGAATCACATGCAGGTACCCAATTTACGTCGACCTAAGCATCTATACATCGACCTAAGCATCTAAACATCGACCTAAGCATCTATACATCGACCTAAGCATCTATACATCGACCTAAGCATCTATACATCGACCTGAGCATCTATACATCGATCTAAGCATCTAAACATCAACCTAAGCATCTATAAGGCGGGAGCGACCTCGACCTAAGCAGCTTAAAACACCTTTTCAGATATACTAAGCCTAACCCTAAGTATAATAGAAGCAACCCCAGCTAAAGGAGCGTGGCGACTAATTGAGCTGAAGAGCCGCAATGCATTACTTTTAATTAATTTGATTAATATTTCAACTCTACATACCTACAGATTTCGACCATGGGTAAAAAATGGCGCACCCAAGATCATGGATACCAGTCTACGTTCTAAGTCACCATCTCGAGGGTCTAACTTTGATGTACTTGATGATACGAACGATAATTCTTTTGACTGTGTCATTTGCTACAAGTTAGTTTCTGATGACGACACTGCCTTATTATGCGATTTTTGCGACTGTTGGGATCATACTTCTTGTTTGAAAGTTAATGATCATGATTATGAAACTTATTCAAAGCCCGATTCCACTTTCTATTGTTCCACTGTAAACCAATTGTGAAAAAATATTTGCATATTGAACGTCGCTTAGATGATTTTGCTACTAAGCTTGCCGATTTAGAAAAGAAAGTTGATCGTCTTGAACATTCTTGAAATTCTCCTACCAATTATGATAAAAACGAACTATCTGCTCTGATTAATGATGCTATCGAAAGAGATTCTAAGAAATGTAATGCTGTTCTGTTTAACTTGCCTTTATCAAACAGTGTTGAGGACATTGATCAGGTCAAACGGCTAGTCGATTCTCATTCTGATGGTCATCTGATGTTACACGCATCTTTCGTGATACTCCCATTCACAAAAACCGCGTCCAGTTTGTCAAAGTTTGCCTAACGTCGGTTCAGGCAAGGCATCACTTTGTTTCCTTGATCAATAAGACAGTCCGCGTTAAATCTAAAGACCCACTTTTGCGTTCGCGGTGCCGTCCTGACTTATCATTCCTTCAAAGAAAACGTCAATGCGAACTGGTTTCCAAGCTCAACGATCGTAAATCATGAGGTGAAGAAGGTCTTTTCATCGATTTTCGCACCGATCGTGTTAAATGCAAACCAAACCGTATTATTAATAACCTACTCTTCACCTAGGTAGTCGCGCCCCTTTCTCGTACTTTGTGTTTAAAAGTTCTGTATTTCAATTCAAGAAGTTTCTTAAATAGGCTAGGTGATTTAAAACTGTTACTAAATAGCAAACAGTTTGAAATAATACTTTGTTGTGAATCTTGGCTTTATCCTGAAATGCCAGATAGTCTCCTTTGCAGTTCAAATAATTACCAAATTATTTGATGTGATCGGTTAAATAAACGTGGGGATGGACTTATAATTTTTACTAATAATAATCTACATATTAAACATATCAAAATTCCTATCAATTTTCCTGCCTGTGAAATTTTAATTTTTGATTCATGCAATACTGATTTCAAAACTAGATTTATTCTAGCTTATCGTCCTTCTACTTATGATACTATGTATGATGAAAGTCTTTGTAATTCTATTGAATGGGCTTCTAATGTACCTTATCCTTTATTAATTGTTGGTGATTTTAATCTTCTTAAAATTAATTGGGTCTCCAACACCTTTCCTTCTGATCCCATCAATGCTTTATTTTATGATACCTTCTGTACAACTGGTTTGGAGCAACTAATCCGTAGTCCAACTCACGATAATTATATTAGATTTGCTTTTTTCACTAAATCAAGCCATTGACGTGAAGATTTCACCTCCTTTTTCTGATAGTGATCATAATTCTATTGCTTCTAAAATTCAAGGGTACGAAGAGACAAATCACATGCCCTATTGTTTAAATTTTTGAAAAGCCAATTACGAGTTAATTTCCATGCGATTAGCCACTGTTTCGTGGCCCGATTTATATAATTGGTGTACTTTTGGCAGATGATATGTATAATTTTTTGTTTCAGTTCTTCAAACTATTAGTTCTGATCTAATACCTAAAAAGGCACATATAAATTTTGAGAAAGTTCTTCCTAAACACATCCGTAAGTTATATTTAAAAAAAACTTAAATTATGGAAAAATTACAAAAAGTTCAAAACTCGAACAAATCGAACTATCTATTCTAGTTTCTACATATCTATAAAAAGAGAAACCAAAAATTTTTACGCTCAAAGAAGAACTAGAAGTTTTAAAATCAGGCGATATCCGTAACTTTTACAATTTTGTTAATTCTCGTTTAAAAATCAGGAAAAGTTCATTTCCCCTGACTTTATCTAATGGTATTGAATTAGATGACGATCATGTAAAAGCTAATCATTTTAACTCATATTTTGCCTCTGTTTTCACTGTTGATGATCAAAATCTTCCTGTTTTTCAGGCTCGTACTTTTTCTTCATTATCAGAAATCAATTTTGATGTAGACACCGTTTACAGAGCTATTCGCCGAATCTAAACCAAGTACTGCATGTGGCCCTGATGGCCTATGCTCATTTTTTATTAAAAAACTAGGTTATTTGCTTTCTTCTCATCTTGCTTCTATCTTTGAAACTTCTTTTCGATCAGGTTCAATTCCAAAATTGTGGTATCAAGCAGACGTAATTCCAGTTTTTCAAAAATAAAGGTGATTCTGCTTGTGTAGGAAATTATCGTCCAATTTTGTTGTGTTGCTCTCCTTGTAAAATTATGAAAAAAATTGTTAATAAAAAGATTCTGGATTACTTAAATATAAATAATTTACTTTCTCCTCTTCAATTTAGCTTTTTAAAAGGTCGATCATGTGAAATGCAATTGCTAAAGTGTAAAAACGAATGGGCAAAATTTATTGATAGAAAATCAACTGTCAATGTAATTTTTATCAACTTTAAAAAAGAAAAAGCTTTTGATTCTTTATCGCACACAAAATTACTTCATAAACTTTCTGCATATGGTCTAAATGGTTTTCTTTTCAACTGGCTTAAATCTTTTTCATCCTCTCAATCTCAGTGCGTTGTTGTTAATAGTTCTTTTTCAGATAGCTTTAAGGTAACTAGTGGCGTCCCGCAAGGGGCGTGATAGAGCCAACCCTTTTTCTGATTTACATAAATTATTTATGTGATAATATGAGTAGTCGTATTTGGTTATTTGCTGACGATGTTAAAATGTATAATTTGTCCTCTTCTAAAACTATACTTCAAAACGACCTTAATAAGCTTTATACATGGTCGCGTGAATGGCAGCTTCAGATATCTACTGATAAATGCTCAGTTTTGTACATGGGTTGTAAAAATCCTAAACATCAATATTTTATTGGAAATCATCTTTTACCTTCTGATTCTGACTGTGTCCGTGATTTAGGTGTTTTAATGTCTCAAAATTTGAAATTTCAGCAGCACTATCATGAAGTGATTAAAAAAGCTTCTCAGCGATCCAGTCTGATACTGAAGTTATTCTTCTATCGTGATCATAAAATTTTGTCTCAGTGCTTTTGTTGTATATGCTTGTCCGCTTTTAGAGTACTGCTGTACCATTTGGAGTCCTTATCGTATTAAAGATATTGATTGTATTGAGCAAGTTGAGCGCAAGTTTGCCTGTTGTATTTTCGATTTTAACAGTGGTTTATCATATAATGATCGTTTAAAAAGTCTGTTGTTAGAATGTCTCGAAATACGCCGTATTCGTTTTACTTTATCCTTTTATTATCAGATTATTAATGGAAAATCACACATTCTCTGTGGTGAGTTTTTCGCTTTTAATCGCAACTATATATACTCGCTCTGTCAATAACCTTAAACTGACTGTTCCAGTAGCTCGTTCAGATATTCTCAAGTATGATTTCAGAATCTGTGGAATTCACTTCCAGTTGATGTTGAAAATTCACCTAGCTTAGAAATTTTTAAATGCAAACTTAATGCTTTTGATTTTTCTGTTCATCTGAAGGGACACGCATAAGTTTTCACTTTCGTGACTGCGTGTCCCGTTGTTGACGTTTTAGTCATATGTCGTTTTATCATATCTTTGTATCGTATGCTGTGTCTTTATTTTTACCATGTCTTGTACGTTTTGCAATACATTTTTGTTTGTTTTGTTTGTTTTGTTTGTTTTGTCAAGTAAAACCGAAAAAAACATGCAAAAAAATATGAAAATTTTTCAAGTCTTTTTAAAATTTCAAACAGCTTTTCGCGCCTTTTTTCTTCTCCTTCATTGCTATGCTTCCTCCCGTAATTTCAGTCCATAATATTTATTTCTGACAAATGTGTAAGTCCTTGGATCAAGCCGTTCAATCGTCCCACCGAACACTCACATAGAGAGTTGGGATCTATTTAAGAAAAATTTCGACTTGATTGTAAAAAGTATTGTTTTGCTACTAGATCAGCTAGAATTTGGAACAATCTTTCACAATATATTCGAAGTTCTCCAAATGTTGAGACATTTAGAGAAATTTGAAAAAGGTTGATTTTGGAAATTTTTTGATGGGGCACACGTGAGTGCAATCTATTTGCCTGTGTGTCCAGGACATTTCGCATTTTATTTTATTTTCCTTGTGACTTTTGTTTTACCCTTGTTTTTTCCAAATAAAGTATTAAGTATTAGTTGCCTGCAACTTTGCAAGTATAGCTCAGATTTTCACCAAATTTTTTCCGCAGCTTCAATTTATCATGTTCTACCATTTTGGCAAAAAAATTTGGCATTCCATATTCGTTTTGCTCCATTTATAAAGTACCATATTCTTAAGTTTAGCCTTAATGTTGTTACCTATTCTTACGTGGAATTATTATTAAACAAATTTTCGCACTTAGCGCAAGCTAATTATGCTTTACCAATTTTTTAGAGATACCTGAGTAAAAAAACTTTCAAAAAATTAGCGACTTATGTCTTAATCGATGACGCTTCAATGCCTGACTAAAGCCTAGAATAAAATTCACAGCTGTCTCGTGCATTGATTGTACAATTCTATTGTCCGGGCCTACCTACTTGTATCACATTCCGTGATCTTTAATGTCCTTTTGTTCAGTTGCTGTATAATCCTGTAGTTATATGTGTTTTACCAAGTTTTGTATAACTTTCTGGACAATGAATATTTTCTCGACTTGCCTTGTCTTGTCTTGTCTTGTCCTTCCATCTTTGGGTATTATTGTGCCTCGTGCACACCTACCTTTGTGTGTAGCATTGCTTTGCTTACAGTTAGCGATTGTAGTAATGCTTAGTTGGGGTTGTGGTAAAAAACGACCTAAAATTTTGGCATTAATTATTTGCAGTCAACTGTAGGCAATATAACACACAATGTAAAATTATATGCAGTCAAAAACCAGCGGCCTAGACTGCAGCTAATATAGCACACAACATAAAACTATATGCAGTCAAAACCATGCGGCCTAGACTGCAGGTAATATAGCACGCAATGTAAAATTATATGCAGTCAAAAACCAGCAGCATGGACTGCAGGTTATATGGTACACAATATGATATTAAATGCAGTCAAGTTGAATGCTTATTGATATGGGAAGCTGGCGCTTTGCTCGCATTCTAACCCGTAGTAGATGGTTTTAGAAGGCACTTTTATTTGAGATGGTCTGGCAGATTTGCTTTCTCACTAGGGAATGTTTTTGCGCTGCATGGTTAGCAAACTTAATAGCTGCCCAGTCACCCATAAGCGCACGTTAATGGGCCAGCGTGAGCTCTGGTCCCGCTTGATAGATATTGAGTAGCTGATGCTGTCCTTGTCCTCATTCTGGGGATTTGTTTTACAGTAGTGGAAATAAAATGCTTCGAAAATATGTAGGTACGTACCAATAGGAAAGTAAGGTACATGCCTACGCGGTCTACATATGTTATTTTTAGCCATTTTTGCCCTTTTCTTGCGTTTTATTGTAATTTTATAGCTGGTTAAACAATCATTATGTCAATTATTGGACATGATTTGACATCATAAGATTAATTAGCTATGATAGTGCTAGTCTGTTTATTATGATTTTATGTGCCCTGTTTGAACCACCCTGTGATTGTGCAGTTAAAAATTTATCCTGGATTGATCAAATATGTGTGTATGTATGTATGCCTTAGAGCTTCCGCAGGCCCCATCAACATGTGCTAATGGGTGGTGACTGGGCAGCTATTGAGTGTGCTACCCATGCAGCGCAAAAATATTCCCCAGTGAGGAAGCAAATCTGCTGGACCATCTCAAATAAAAGTGCCTTCTAAAACCATCTACTACAGGTTGAAATGCGAACGAAGCACCAGCTTCCCATAACAATAAGCATTCAACTTGACTGCTGTTTTTTATAAAAATTCGTTAAAAGTTAGCAAAATTAATCTAGAGGAACCTTTTATCGATTTTCCTGAAACCCTTCTAATTGATTTTCACGCAAATTCCCACAGAAGCATTCGTTTCATTTTGTGTTATAGGCCACCCAGGTATCATCTCGACCATGCACAAAAGTTTTATTTACTCCTCGAAAAATTTACTGAAGACATGGATAACTGCAAAATACTCAGTGATTCCAATTTACCTGATTTGAACTTTACCGCAAACTTCGCACTTCAAAATCCACTGACCCAACTTTTTTATGATTGCTTTGTAAATCTGGGTTTAGTTTTAGTGACAAATGAGCCTAGTAGAAATGATAAAATGCTAGATTTAATTCTATGCACTTCATATGACCTACTGTATAATGTAAATGTAATTGAACCTTTTTCTAGTAGTGATCATGAAATGATTTCTTTTAACTTAGCAGCCGAAAATAAAAATGAATCAGCTATTTTCGTACTAGATTTTAGAAAAGCGAACTTTGAAGCAATTGAAATGTATTTGGCTTCTGTTGAATGGGATGTTATTTTTTCTTCCTCCATCACTGTAAATGATTTTTACCTAAGTTTTTTGTCTGTTATGGAATTCGTCATTTCTGAATTTGTTTCAAAGAAAAGTGAAAGACGTAGAAAAGTTTTACCCGCGCTTATCTATAAATTGCAATCTCTTAAACGGAGACTTTGGAAGAAATACAAAATTGGCCGAGATGTCGAAATTTTAGAAAAGTGTAAAAATTTGAGCAAAGAAAAATGAATGCAACCAAGCTATTTTTTGCTGATGAAGAAAATAGGTTAATGAAATCAAAGAATCTAAGAAACTTTTATTCTTTTGTCAACTGACGTTTGAAAAGTCAAAAGAAAATCCCACTACTATGAAACCAGGATGGTACATTTATTGATGAGGATTTTGACAGGGCAGACATTTTTAATAAATTTTTTGTATCAACTTTTGTGAATGATGACAACATTTTACCTTACTTTCCTAGTAGAATTGAATGTAAAGAAAACTTTGCTGTTAAATTTGATTTGTTTTCTGTTTCAGTTGCTTTTAACCGCCTCAAACCGTCATTGTCAGTTGGTCCCGATGGCCTATGTGCCTTTTTTGTCAAGAGACTCAAATTGTTTTTGGCACAACCGCTTGCTACAATCTTTGAAATTTCTTATAGGACAGGAAGCATACCAACCCTTTGGAGTGAAGCCATTGTAGTGCCTATACACAAAAAAGGTGACATGTCATCGCCGGAAAACTACAGGCCCATATCCCTTTGTTGCATCCCTTGCAAAATTATGGAATCGATAGTAAATGAAAACATTACGACTCATCTCAATAGAGCATAGTTTACTCAGTGATTGCCAGTTTGGATTTAGAAAAAATAAGTCGTGCGCCTTACAGCTATTAGAGTGTAAAAATGAATGGTCGAAAAACCTTGACGAAAAATTGCCAATTGATGCTATCTACATCGATTTTTGCAAAGCTTTTGACACTGTGTCACACAAGAAACTTCTAGTTAAATTGGGTGCATATGGCATTAATGGTTTTTGCTTGAACTGGTTGAAAGCTTTCTTGAATGGGAGATCCCAAAAAGTTAAAATGGGAAATTCCTTGTCTGATTCACTTCCCGTTTTGAGTGGGGTCCCTCAAGGTAGTGTATTAGGTCCTACAATGTTTTTGCTGTACATAAACGACTTGTGTGATCGTCAGACCACCAGTTCTATCTCACTTTTTGCTGATGACATTAAGATCTATAATCTTGCCTCAAACTTTATCGATTTGCAAAATGATTTGATGCACATCAAAACTTGGGCTGACATGTGGCAGCTGAAGATATCATTAGATAAATGTTTTGTTTTGCAGATGGGAAGGTCTAACCCTGAATATTGTTACAAAATCGATGATTTTCAAATACCAAAAGATGCGACTGATGTGAAAGATCTTGGTGTTTTGATATCAAAAAATTTGAAATCTAGAGTTCATTGTGAATATATAGTGAAAAAATCGATGATAGTCTCGAACCTGATTTTTCGAACTTTTGTTTCAAAACAAAACACAATGCTGATAAAGGCTTTTACAACTTATGTTAGACCCATTCTTGAGTACAGCACTGTAGTTTGGAACCCCTACCTCATTAAAAACATAAATTTAGTAGAAAATGTACAACGAAGGTTCACAAAGCGATTATTCAATGATAAAACTCTATCTTATGATTTTAGATTGAAGGAATTGTGTCTCGAACGCCTAGAAATTCGACGGCTCTATTTTGATTTAAACATGGCCTATTCTATCATAAAATTTCAAGCACTGCCTTTTGAAGACTTTTTTGTTTTCAATACGGGATCAAATCGTGCCACAAACTCTCGGAAGCTAATTGTAAACAAATCAAATCTGAACATTAGAAAATATGAATTTTGTAATCGAATTGTTTCTGTATGGAACTCTTTGCCTGAGCATGTTATACAAGCTCCAAACTCGAAAGCGTTTATGATGAGATTGAAAACTCTTGGTTTTGATGCTTTTCTTCAGGGCCGTAAGTAAGCGCATTTCTAATTGGCCTTTACGTGTCCTTGTCTATCAAACTTTTTAGTCCAGATTTAATATTATTCGCATTAATTGAACCGTAATTTATGCACGCAGGTAGTTGTTTGGGTATTGTTCGGAATTATATAATGTATGTATCAAAAATTTTTCTCGTGTAATTGAAGAATAACACGCGTGTTTTGATGTCGATAATTATTTGCCCATTTTTTCGTTTGATGACAAATAAACTTTTGATTTGATTTGATTTGATATAATATCACATTATGTGCTTTATTACCTGCAGTCTAGGCCACTGGTTTTTGACTGCATATAATTTTACATTGTGTGCTATATTACCTGCAGTCTACCCCGCTGGTTTCTGACTGCATATAATTTTACATTGTGTGCTATATTACCTGCAGTTGACTGCAAATAATAACTGCCTAAAATTTTATTGACTAACTTTTTTCGTTTCTTTCGTTTTATTGCACGAAAATCCAAAACAATCTGCGCTTCGCGCGGCATCAGTACATTTTTAAGATTTTCTATGTACTTTTAAAATTAACAAATACTTTGGATTTTCCTTTCGAAAATTCTGGCTACACTGCGATCGAGCTAATTAGGGGAAAACCAGGAAGTTTTGGTTCGTCGGCCGTCGCGGCGCGGAATAGGTTAGCACAGTAATAAGACTTTCTCGCCTTACAATTTACGAGCTGTATGTGAACTAGCTGATCTGTTTCGTGTTCTTTATTGTTTTTCTGATTAGATTAATCTCGTAATCTGTCAGCTTATTTTCGCTGATTACTTCTTATGCCGAAACTTTTGTAAAATAAGCTATAAGTGAAAAAATTCGAATAAAAAGATGTTTTGTTACGGTTTTTAATATTGCATTGAATTGAAAAATTTGTTTGAGCTCGCACCCTGAGCTCACGGACACTATAGCCTGTTTCATTGAGCTTTGAGGTTTTTGGAAAAATTTAATGTGACTACAAGAGTGATTTGAGCTAATACAATTAATATGATATTATACAGTATGTCGAGTCACTTGGAGACGCATGCCAGTGTTAAGCCGCATTACTGTATCAAAAGCTTAAACCGCTTTTGTAGCCTAATTCTTGTGGAAAAATTTCAAAGAAAACCGCAAAGTTAAATGAAACAGACTTTTAGTCAATTTTTTTAACTCATGTACATACCTACTGCATCCATTTATATTGTATTTCACGAAACCTTGTGCATGGATCGCAATTCTTGAACCAAGGCGAATCGATTACAAAAGCGGTTTAAAAAAGAAGCAGCAATCGCGGACACGATACTATGCAGAGCAATTGAAATTCTACTATGCAAATTGTAATACAGTAAATTGACTAAAAATCACTTATGTAGTTGCGCACGATCAATGAAAATTGTTTTCCATGCTCAAGGTATCAAGAAATATAGATTATCATAGGTTGCGCGTTAGCGCGTACCTATAAAATACTTGGGTACCCCTAACACCTGTGCACCCCCTACAGGTATAACAGGACACATCTAGAAGATGCGGTTTTTTTAAAAGATAGATAATAAAAATTCGCTGCCCATCTTTTTTTGTTTTTCTTGAAACTCAAAACTGGCTGTGTAAAAAAGGTGTAAAGTTTTTAAGTAACGTTATAACATAAGATGAATTTTGGGAGGTTTTTTAGACGGCATGTGGACAACTCAGTACTGACTCCTCAAATAAATTAATGGCACAGATTTGTAGAGAGGAAGGGATGCTCCAAATTGGTTTTTTTTTGTTTGTTGAAATTCGCATTAGTTCTCGAATGGGAGTGTAAAGAGTGCGAAAATCTGGGGGTGAAAAAGCACATTTTGGTCGAGTTTTCAACCTGCTTATGTCTGATACTAACTCCGGTTTTGAGTTTTTTGAAATGTTTTCTGCCAGAAATGTAGAGCGGATCAAGGGCTACATTCTGCATATAAGCAAAGTCTTTTACGCTCTATGGTGAGTTAGATCCTGGGGTTTAGAGTTAACACTCTAGTTGATGGTGTAAAAAACGGATTTTAACTAAGATTTCTCTGCCAAATTTTTCCGCTTTTGAGTCAGGGTAAATTGAATACAGCAGTAATAAAGTGCCTTTCAGGGGCTACAGATCGCAGTAAACCGCATTTAAAAAAACGCAATATTGAGTTATTAATGGGGGGGGTGAAAAGTTCGAAATCAGAGGTAAAAAATGGGCGAAAAAACACGTTTTTTCCGAATTTTGGTTAATAAATCATACCAAATAATTTTTGCAAGAGAATTTCGGCACACAGGAATGTACTACGATTTGAAAGCTACAAATTGTACCAAACCGAATTTCTTTAAACTCAATGGGGAGTTCGGTAAGGAATTTTAAAGTTTACAGTGTTCTAAATGATGGAAAATACGTTTTTGTTGCGTTTTTTGTTCGCCACTTTCTCCATCCGAAAGTCGGGATAAGTCCAATAGAATAAGATCAAAGTGCTTTATATCGGGTGCATGTCAAAGCAAATTGTCTATACATTAATATTTAGCGAGTGTAAAGTCAAAAATTTGGTGTTTAAAATGCGTTTCTGTCTTGTTTTTTCTGCCTGCTTCTCCGGTCATGAGTCAGGGACACGATTATCAAGTCTAGAAATGGACCAGGAACCAAATTTGATATGCCAGTCTGGCGCATATGTTTGCACTCTACAGTGTTGTAAAGTGGTTTACACCTATTGTTAGTTTGCCCATAGAACATTATGAAGACTTAATTTTTTTCATAAATATTAATCGTAATATCGGAACAATATCAAAATTACGAATCTGACCAAAATCTTCTTTACACTAGGTGTTTACATGAAGTTTACACTACATATGTATTTATCTTTGTTTTTGAGCATTCCAGAAACCTAATTTTTTTCCTGGAGTCTAGAAATTTTCAAAGAATCAAATGTGAGACGTCACGTAGGCGCGTTTGTTTACATCCAACAGTGATGTGAAGTAGTTTACACTCATTGTTTATTTGTCCTCAGACCATTGTAGACATGCAATTTTTCACAAATGTTGATAATAATATCCGAGTAATATCAGATTTACAAATCGGAATAAAATCCTCTTTACACTAGGCGGTTGTGTAAAGTTTACACTGCTAATTAATCTTCGTTCTAGAGCTTTGCGAAAACCTGAATTTTTCGCCGAAATCTGAAAATTTACATGGAATCAAATAAGGGACGTCAGCTGGGCGCGTTTGTTTACACTCAACAGTGATGTAAAGTGGTTCATCTTCGTTCTAGAGCTTTGCAAAGACCTAAATTTTTTGCCGAAATCTTAAAATTTACATATAATTAAATAAGGGACGTCAGCTGGGCGCGCTTGTTTACACACAACAGTGATGTAAAGTGGTTTACATCTGTGTCTATTTGTCATTAAACCGTTATGGAGACGTAATTTTTTCATGAATGTTGATCGTAATATCCGAGTAATATCGAATTTACAAATCCGACTAAAATCTTCTTTACACTCGTTGCTAGTGTAAAGTTCACACTATATAATAAGCTTCATTCTAGAGCCTCACAGTAACTTATTTTTTCCTTAATTTCGTAAAATATATATGGAAACAGATGTGATACGTCTGCTAGGGGCGCATGAAGAGTAGTGTAGAGTGATTAACACCTAATGTTAATTTGTTCTTAGAACATTATATAGGTTTCATTTCTTAATAAATGCTGATCGTTATATCAGAGCAATATCGAAATTATTAATCCTACCAAAATTCTTTACACTCTTATGTAAAGTTTAAAATGTTAATTAAGCTTAGCTCTAGAAAGTTTTGGAAGCATATTTCTTTACAGGATGTTCTACGTAACATAAGAATTACTAATCAGAATGTTTGTTTCTTCTACAACTAGTAGCTTTGTAAAGTTTAAACCATTCAATTATTAGAAGAACCGCACAGTAAATGAAATCTAGTATTGTATTTCCAAATCTTGCCAATTAAAAGTAGGGTACTAGCAAAGGAAAATGCTCCGATGGAACAAAAAAGGGGAATATACTTGGGATTGTGAATTATCGAGGATGTAAAAGGAGGGGACTAGGAAAAATCTCCCTATGTTATATGCCAAAAATCGCAAAATATGTTAAAAACCAGACTTCCTCTAAACAATGCAAAAAATCGAAGTATATTCTGCGGCCTTTGAAATATGTAAAAGTTTAGTAAACAATTAATGTAGACATGTGTAAAAGAGTATCTACATAAGGTCTGTTGCACGTCAGCTTCCGTGTTTCCTACTGCTTTGAACCAACAATATCATCGATTGTCTTGAATGCATCGATAAGTACTATTTCATTCAATTCGCTTAGCTACTGCATTGCTAATTCGCTGCTTTTTTCAATCAATTTTTTGGTAATTTGAATATTGCTTGCACTTTGACACTTAGAATGGCTGTATCTGCTAAGTGACATGCTTAGTCATAATGAAATACGAACAACTTAATTATGATTCGTTAACAGCATTTCACTTTCAGTCACATTATTAAGCAACTCAAAGTTGAATGAAGTCTACAAAAAGTTGCATTACGTAATATGCTTTTAAGATATTATGTCAATCAGAGAAAATTATTTTAAAATAATACGTTTTTTCAGAGACCGAAGAATATACTTCGATTTTTTGCATTGTTTAGAGAAAGTCTGATTTTTAACATATTTTATGATTTTTGGCATATAACATAGGGAAATTTTTCCTAGTCCCCTCCCTTTACATCCATGATATTTCACAATCCCAAGTATATTCCCCTTTTTTGTTCCATCGGAGCATTTTCTTTGCTAGTACATAGATACCTACTTAGCGGGAGACCCTATTATACACCGTAAGTGTATCACGATGAGACTATAATAGAAACGAATAATTTTTTAACCGGGACAGGCCTAGCTTTTGTAGAGTCCTACTGGGCAGCTTGAGTGCTGCCACTGGTCAGTGTCCGGCACACGTGGGCATGGGGAGGGTTCGGGGGAGGGTATGCACCCCAGAAAGCCGAATACCCCCAGAATTATATTTTTTAAAATTTTTTTCGTTTATTTCGCAATTTTTTGATGCCAATGGATAGTACTCGAGGAAAAACCTTAGAAAATTGATGTTTTTTCGCCATCACTACCATTTTAAGACCATTGTTTGACCTTTGAAAAATCTTGCACCCCCTCCCCAAATTTTGGTGCTGCCCACCTATGGTGTCCGGTCGCTTGGAGGAGCCGAAAAGAAATTGCGCCACTTCATCTATTGTCTGTTTCACATGACTTCGTGCATAAATTTTAAGAATTTTCATCGACAGTAAGCCGAGGGTACGATAATTATATATCTAATCAATGCTATAATCGCAATCTGTCAGCTAATTGACGGAGGAAGTTTTAAAATTAATGACTGAAGTTGCGTGAAACGAACATTTAGAGATGAGCTTTTTTAAACCTACGGGTTTGAGCGCATAAAAGAAGAGCTAAAAATAGCTCGGGGCTCGACGAGTGTGTAAATGCCGCCTCACTTACACTACCCCCTCTTAACAACTAGGCCCTTAAGGGAGCATCCTAAACGGATCTCCGTGGGACTTCCGATAAGTTTACTGGGCACTGGGCAGCTAGTGTTGCCGCTGCCGAGTGTTCGGTCGCTTGGGCTAGCAGAACCAGTGTTCAACCAAAAGAAATTGTGTCACTTCATACAGAGAGATGAAGCATGAGACCTACGGGTTTGAGCGCAAAAATAAGAACTAAAAATAGGTCGGAGCTCGATGAGCGTGTAAAGCGCCGCCTCACTTACACTTTGATACCATCTTGCATTTCTATAAATGTGACGGCCGACTGCGTCGCCCAATTAACGTTCCATTAGACGTTTTTGCCGAATATATTAAGCTTTCAGATCTATGCAACTTCGGTCATAAATTTCAAAACCATGACATCTATTCACTATAAACTCTCTAACCGAAGATAGTGATGATGACTGCACATTATAGATTCTTCAGTATGATTTTATTTTAGATTCTTCAGATACCGATATTGCAGGAATTCGATTTTAGTAAACTTTCTGTCATACACGGCTATTTCGAATGTGATAATAAAAATGCAAAGTGTGAAAGCTATTCATCCCACATTATTCTTATTTGGATTTAGCGGGTATCTATAATCTGTTTCACATAAGTTTGGGCATAAATTTAAGAATTTTTTTCGAAAGTAAGCCGACGGATTATGATAATTACATATGAAATCAATGCTATAATCGTAATCTGTTGGCTTATTATCTGACATATTTTTAAAATTTATGCACAAACTTATGTGAAACACACTAACCATACTCTCTTTCACCTGACTTTGTGCATCGGTCACAATTTTTGAATCAGTTCAAATCGATTACAGAAGCGATTTTAACTAGGAAAAGCGAGAAATCACCACGATACTGTGCATAACATTTGATGATCAAATAAACTTTTAATGTGCGAAATTAATAATACTATCGAATGCTCAGAAGTTTCTTTTGCAGCTACGCGCTTGAGTACTGAAATTTGATTTTCATACACAAGGTTTTGCGAAATAGACTTAGGTAATTAAGCAATATTTTTAATGATGTCCTTCCGCAAATATATCAGTCTGCAGTTATGGCTTACTGATTATTCAGTTAAAAAAATCAATTTTTTTGGTTTCTGTACTTAACTTCGACATATATGTTAAGTTGGTCTTGAATTTGTAGATTTTTTTAAGTCATATACGTCATCCTAAAGCCATGGGAAAATTAAAACATGCTTTGAGATCTAATATAGCATTTTAGGATTAGGATAACTCACCCCTCCCCACAATTCGCCTCCACACAACTCGCCCCCAACCCACCACGCCCCCAATACAACTCACCCCACACTACTCGCCCTTCCACAACTGGCCCCCCACATAACTCGCCCCCCACAACTCGCCCCCCCACAACTCGCCCCCACAACTGACCCCCAGACAAATCGCCCCCACAACTCTCTCCCGCAGGAGCTCGCCGTCCCACAAATAGCTCTTGGAATTTCAAGTCGAAGGTTCACGATTGCTAATGTGGGTAATTGTGCATATTGTATGTACAAACTACACTGAATATCTTTTTCACAATTTTAGTATTCCACAATCCTGCCACTTGATCATCAATTAAATTAGTGATTATCCATTTCATTTAGCTTTGAGGTTTTTCTACGGTTTATCGGATTGTGGGGAGATGTTTGTCGTTGTAAAGCTGCATTATTGCTTCAAAATTTTAAGCCCTTTCTGCAGCCTGATCTATGAAGACTAAGGGCCGTATTCACAAAGGCGATTTAGCGTTAAATCGATCTAAGTTGGGCACTTAAATCGTCGTAACTTGTTAAATCGTATTCACAAAGGCGATTTAGCCTAAATCGATTTGAAAATCACCCGTTTTTAAATCGAGCTTTTAAATCTACTGGAAGCAGGTTTAGAGCTCGATTTAGGGCTGTCTTGTGTTGTTTGCGACGTTGTTTGATTATGGAATTACAAGACTTTTTCGACAACATTGATAGAATAGAAGAAATGGAACAGAATCATGTTGATCAAATTCAACGGCAAGTGAAAGATCGCAACAACCCATTTATTGCTGACTAGCTGAGCTACCCGGCGTCGCCCGGGCTGAACTTAGGCCTGATAGCTACATGGAATTGAGATGTCTCTTGTATTTTTTATTTTCGGGACTTTTGATGTTTTTGGGATATTTCTAAAAAAATTGTTGGTAAAAACCATATTTATTTTTTGAATTTTTTTCAAATGTTTTTTGTATACCTTTTTTGATCAAATCCATATTTTGACGTTACAGAATTGTTTTACAAAAATTCTTTAGCCAAAATCATATTTTTGATGTTTTGGGATGTTTTGGAAAATTTTTTTGGTCAAATTATATTTTTGATGTTTAAAATTTTTTGTTTCTTGTAGCAAAGGGTGTCATATATCACGTGATATCTTATATCACTCACATGTTATAGCAGAGGGTATCTTCTATCTTATATCACTGCATTTTATGGCAGGAACAGGGTATCCTATATCCATCATTACCGTATAGCATTGCCCATCCTGTAGCATTATGTAGGCCATATTACGTCCGATCCTATGTTATAACGCAGCGACAAAAGCACCCTAATCCGGAAATAGTGTGAGCTGAATTTAGTCCGATTTTCGAAATTTGGTAAAAAATCGGCCATGCTTAAGCATGGGAACGCCTCCGCTTTAGTCTTGTACGGGGTACATGGTGGGATTGGTGAAATTTAAATGTCGCTACTACACCCCAGCCGGCAGGCCGGGCTCGGGCCATGTCAGCCCCACGAAATCGTATGGGGCCGGAGCCAGCCTCGAACATACAAACACTCTTTCACAAATACAGCTATAGTCGATAATGACAGTAGAGAGTTTCGAATTCACTATTGCTTAAGAAAGGAAACAGAACCAATATTTATCTTTATTAGCCAATGCTTTTGAATTGCTTTCCTTGTTTTCCAATATTGTTGCTCTTTGACGAACACATTCAAGTGAGAAATACAATTCCTCAGTCTCGAAATTTGGTTTCCTAGCTTTAGAATGAGCCGACATATTGAATTCGTTGTGGAGAGTGTATACGTAAATCAGCAGTAACCATCAAAAGTTTCACTCCAGACGCACTTTATAGTGCAAAATGTCAAGAGGACAATACGGAAAACCTTTCAAAATTACCTGTGTACATATTTTTTTGCTTGTCCCTTCGTTATCTCTTGTTATGCAGACAGTATTTTTTATGCACTTTAAGTCGATTTAGTTAAAATATTGTTAAATCGCCTTTGTGAATACGATTTTTCCTTAAATCGTCGTTGCCTTAAATCGATTTAAATCTCGATTTAGTATAATCGATTTAAGACCTCAAATCGATTAAGCTAAATCGCCTTTGTGAATACGGCCCTAAGTTCAAAAGAAAACGATAAATTTAATTGGAAACAGACTATAGTGATTCTCTTAAGAAATGTAACATAAAAGTGACTAACTATGTACCCAAATATGTATGCATATTATATCACGAATCTTACGCCAAATAAATTTCCATATTTTACATATTTCTGATGCAAATTGCTTGTGCTAAATCTGACAGTAACTCGATTGCGAGGAGTATAAGAAAACTTTATAAAATAAAAAAACTATTGAAAAAAATTCGGCAATAATGCACAGCATGCACGCCCGTTCTGATGGGTCAGCTGGTCTGGGGTCGAATATTGAGCTTTTGGACGTCAAAAACTGATATAAATGTTAAGAAAGCATCATAAATCTGTTAATCTACAGTTTCAAGTTAATTTCTAGTATTACTTTTTCGCATTTTCCTTTGTCTGATTTCCAAAAAAATTCCCTAATTTTCTTTTCTGAAGTCTGCTGGACCCCCGCCAATCCCTTTATTCCCACTTGCATGTCTCTGGTTGTATGTAGGGAGCAAGTAATTAATGGGATCATGTGTGCTATACGCATATACTGGCGGGGATCGAATCGACTTGTCAATCGGCAAACATTTCCATACGCAGACATGACAAAAAAAGCCAAAGAGAAAAAATATATGGCTTCAGGATGACGTATCTAACTATAACATTATCATTAGGTTCGGCATCGAGAAATCAAAAAAATTTAAATATTGAAAGCTGTTGGGATTTTAGCTCCTATAGGTCGACCGAATTCGCCATAGTTGGGATGCAATCGCAATGCGTTCGGGGGAAAGTTTTGGAAGCGGGGAGAGGTGTGTGGGGGCCAGTTCTGTGGGGGCGAGTTGTGTTGGGGGGACGATTTTATGATTATAAATAGGCGTGCATGAAGCTGCACTGAAGTATTCACTAAAACCTTCCGTCCCTGCATAAGTGTTTTTGGATGCTATTTTATGCAACCACTGATTGAGCACTTATAGCTCTTAATCATTGCAAATGTTGAAGCAAACGAGAACAGTCTGATGTAGGATGTATCCCGTTGATCGTTTCCTTCCCTTCAATTGATTGCTTTGTCACATGCATGTAAACTCATTTTGACTTTTTATGCGGAATTTTCAACTTATTGAAAATTAAAATAGTGATAATCTATTTCCCATCTTTGCTTTTTGTCTTATTCTGGTCTGAGCAATAGTGATTACAAAACAAAGCGAATTTCCAGCTTATTATTGACTGTTTTGGAAAAAGTAGGGGTACCGCCCTCTTTTGTGAAAATATTGTATCCTGGATTCGCAAGTGCAGAATGGCAAATCGCAGTGAAAATGTGTTTTTCGAGCAAAATTTCAATCAGTGGGCCTACCGGAAATAGTGAGTCTAACGAGAGTTTTTCGGTCTTATCGACCCGAATATACCGATACAATGGATATAACGAGGTTTTTTCTTTGGGTCCTTTAATGATAAGTCTAAAAATTTTTCGCTGGGTCTATCGATGCAGCGGGTCTAACGAGATTTTTCCGGTGATCTAACGAGTTGATGGATCTACCGATACGGTGGGTGTAACGATACGCAATCGACTTATCACAGGTATCCACAATGATTGTTGGCGCAACAAATAATTTTTTAGTTTTTTATCACTACAAGTGTGCATACTACGCTGATCAGGAGCGCATGCACTTTTGTTACGTAGTCATAATCTTTTTAATCATGTTTTAAACAGCCTTTTACCTCTTCAAATTCATTCTCCTCATCAAAAACTGGTTAGCAGCGTTATTAAATCCACTTTAGCTTCATTTATGAGCTACTTATAATTTTATCGCTCTAATTGTCTCAGCCTTTAGCCTATTTTTGATGCTTACCGGTATACCTGTATACTTTTTTGCGTGATAGCTCGGAAAAATAAGCCAAAGTGCCTGAAGGATACCGGGCGTAAGTCTTTGTATTAATTAAAATTCGTTGACCCTAGAGTTTTGATTTATTTGCAGATATGCTCTATCGTATTGTCGTGTAAATTCGATTCTCTGCGCCTGAACTTTTTTTAATCAATAATTTTAAATAAAGCTTACTTTTCGAAAGAAGCTTCAAACATTTGTCAGCAATAATTTCAGATGATGTGTATCGAATTGTTCTTTTTGCAATAAATTTTATACTTTTGGGGATTTATGTCTTCTGATAAGAAAACGCATTTTGAAAATACAGAATTGCGGCTCATAATCATTGCTGTGATATTGCACGTCTCTACGGAATCACAGACAGTTTCTGTCGCGTGCGAAGTGGTTCGATGCATTTACGTTTTATGTGACACCAAGCGGTATGTAACAACGGTTCAAAATTTCGGGTGGAGGGTCCCCGGCCATTTTCGGGATGGGGGCGGGGGGTAAATGATTTCCAATTTTGGCCAAAGACAGCCAAAAAATCTAAAAACGACAAAAATTCAATTTTTTTTAAATAAGGGGCCAAAAATTTTTCCGGATTTGAGGGGATGGGGAGACGACTGACTTTGGGTGGGAGATCCCCCATCCCCCTATTTTTATATATGAATGTGAGAGTCGACTCTGAATACAATTGAACCCTCTTAGGAACAGATTTCAATTTTCAAATATTGCTTTTCGTCTCGGCTTTATTTATTATTATTTCACTAGTTTTCCGAGATGTCAAAATAATTAATCACGATCAAAAATCATAACAATAACTATTCATCACATTATAGTACCTCAATACATTCTTTACATTTTTTTCAAAGTTATAAATTTTTAACTTTGAAAAGATTCTACAGGAAAATCTTGATAAAAATATTACGGTAAAAAGACTATTTTATATGTGAATAGCTTCGGATCTGACCTATTTTTGAAATGGGAATATTAGGGTACATCGCCCCTCTTTGCGAAAATCCTGCATCCGTCACTGCAAGAAAACAATCAGAAAGTGAATAATTGTACAGGAAGCGCCAGAAAATTTTTATTTATTCCATGTCTTAAATCAAGCTTGAGCTGTTTTGGAAGACAATTGGAAAGCAATCATACCTGGAGTGAAGCGCCTAAAACTTCAGGCTTATTAGATCTGCGTCGATAAAATATCGATTTTTGATCCATAGAAAAAGGTTTATAGTTTTTGCATCCAAATGAAATTTTTATTCCATCTAAACGTATTTTTTCAACAAGCGAGGACGCCTTCTTTCAATTTTTTAAAAAGATTTCTGCATGATTGAAATACTTGAATTCAGTTTTTTTAATTGGCGTGGCCCCGCTTGGAAATTCGACATCCCGATGTGACTAGGACTAAAAATATGCTGTCATAGCAGGACTGCAATAATTAATGTTCACAATGGATATTTTATTATCCATCAGTCAAAGTAGCAATATTTCTTGAATGTTTCCTTGCACAGTAGAAAGGCAAATGTATGTAGAAGTTCCGATTTATGTACCTATCTGATGTGATGCTTTTAGTTGTTTTTTCGGTGAGCTATTAATATCCATCGATATGTATAATTAATTGTTTGAAAGATAACGATTTTATTAAGAAAAGTTGATATGTATATCAGCATTAGGAATGTTTTGTCTGTCCAGCGGTAGTACGTCATATGTTCCTATTTGAGAAAACACTAATTAATTTTATTTTCTCATTGGTGAATGAATTTTTCATTTAGGAAAGTGAAGAAAATTAATCATTTTCGGCACATCGACTTTACAAATACCAGAGCTGCGCAATAAAAAGCGTAGCATTGCAAGGGAATGCGCGGCGAAAAAAGCCACTTCCTGATAATATCAGCTAGCAGTCAAAAAAGAAAGCTCTAGATTATTAATCAGACGAATTCTGAAATCAAGATTATTAATAATAGCGTGCAAAGTCCCCGCCGGTTTAGAGCATCTGTTAGTACACATATTACGTGCTTTACACTTCGCGAAAGCAGAGGCGGGTCATATTTTGAATGAACTATGTAGCAAACTTCCAAAAAACGATAAGGCCATTCGAAGAAGCGAACGGTGCAGTGCCTAATATGCAAACCGACAAGTGCGGCACGCGACATTTTGCGTAAGCGTAAAAATTAAAAGTTTAATAAAAAATGACTAGTGCGGATTTTTTAATGAACAACTTATTCATTGTTTTTTTGAATACTCACTCTGAACGCTAATACTCAAACGACGGTCGCATTCGCAAACAAAGTCAGATTTTTGCTGCTTCATTTTCCCGCTTTTCCGTCGTCTTCGAGCAATTATGGCACAATACTACTTAAATTGAAGATCATTGTAATTGACAAAATTCTGCTCAGCTGGGCATTTTTGTCAAATTTTGTGGGTCAGCATCTTTTCTAAACAGATTTTTGTTTACTTTTAAACCATTTTCCATATCTGCAGCATTATATAATCTGAGCGCTCAAAGTACCTACCACCTATTAAATCGAATTATTACTATCTACGACTAGTGCAAGGTGTATCGTCGCCGTGATCAGTCTTATTATTTTACAGTCTTCCTTTAATTCGATGGCCTCTACGAACTTTTCTTATTACGCCGCAACTTTCTTAGTGATCGTTTCGGGTTTAGAAGACGAACATATTGACGACCGAGTGAGTTCCATGCGTGTTCTGGGGGTTGGAGGAGGTTTTGAGCATAGATGCGCCTACAGTATAGCCGATCTGGGGGTCAGCCGATCGGAGAGGGTTTAAAAATTGAGCTTTTCTTGGACCAAAATAACATCAAGAACTGGTATACATGCTAAATAGCGTCAAAATCACATTATTTCTCAGTTTCTGGTCGATAACAAACACTTTTGAAAAAAAGTTACAATTTTTATGTTTTTAGCTTTTATTTTTGCCTCAAATTCCCAAAAAATTTCGCATGTTTCACATTCTAGGGGATACCGAATCTGCACTTTCATATATGGTTTTGAACCTTCAGAATGGCAACTGGTTCCCGGAAAGTAGCTGCGACTCCTCAAAATTTTTGATTTAAAAAAATATCACAAAACATTGCTTTTAAATCGTTTTTAGCCAAGTGACTCAAAAGTGTCAAATTTTGGCTCTTCGCGCCTACTTATTTTTGACCTCTTTTGTTCAACTTAGGTACTCAATTTCCCCCCCCCCCGATTTTGAATCCTTTAAATGTTTTTTGTGTTTTAGAATGGACGAGCATTGTAGAAGCATGGCAATGTTTCTGATGTGCGCCCGTCGTTTAGCCAAAAGGCACTTTTTAAAAATTTTTCGGCGCTGACCCCATTGCTATGAAATGTGAATTCCCTAAAACAATCAAGCTATGAAATGTGAATTCCCTAAAACAATCAAGGTAATTTTGATATTTTGTCTCTTAGATGGACTTACCTCCTCTTATCCTGTAAAATTGATGGGAACGTGATAATTACACAAGCTTACCACAGCTAAAACAGCGAGCTTATCATTCATGCAACACAGTAAAAAGATTCGCATATCTAGCCGATCAATTTTTATGCGATTTACACTATTACATATTAATGTCTCTATAACTTCGTCTAGCCTTATTTCAGCCTAAGTTACATCGTTTTTTTGTGTTTAGCTTCAATAAAATGACACATCTCAAAAAATTAACATGTTTCAAGTCAACAAACACATAACACATGCTAAGGTGAGAAAATTGCATTTTGGTCATTGATTGGTGCAAATTCGGCGGTCTCTTACTTTCGATTGCCAGATTGCATTTACTCAACTCAAATTTATTATCTGTATCCATTGAGTGCCGTCCATCTGGCCATGCTTAGGTACGGTAGTAGTTTTTGATTATAGGTAGCTTCTTAAAAAATTGCTTTAGAGAAAAATAATAAGCGTATTTGGATAGATAAAAAAATCGTGCAAACCGATACTTATATTTGCTATGTTAAGTAAAAATAAATAATCGTATTTTACCCCGGCTATGACGGCGTCTTAGCGGGAGCCTTCGACTTCAAAAAACGCGCTTAACGCGAGGGGCTTAATACCTATAGTCCGTTTCATTTAACTTTGAGGTTTTGAAATATTGACGCCTACAAAAGTGTTTTAAACTGGCACCGCAGCTGTGATATTCTAAAGTTTATGAAGTTATGTGGAGACGTTTGCCATTTCCCAGCCGCATTACTGTACAAAATTTCAAACCGTTTTTGTGGCCCGATTTATGCGGATTGAATTTATGAAAAAACCCGCAAAGTTAAATGAAACATACTATAGGTACCTATACATTCCTGTAGAAATATGCGTATGCCCTGAAAGCGTGACGTGATGCAATGATTTTATTTTGGGCTTGGAAGTGCTCGTGAAAAATTTATAAATTCGACTCGAACCTATCCGTTGAAGTTTTATTAAAATTCAATTTTAATGTACAGGAATATGAAGTTAAGCAGAACTCTACCGCTACCCAGCCACATAGCCGAGAAAATCAAGAGGATTTACCACGTACTGTTATAACAGGAAGAATGCCATTATAGTATGCTGAATCGATCCCCCGTAAAAAGCGGCGATGGATTTACTTTTATTCCTACGTGGTGAGCATATATATCTTTAGATAGATATTTTTTATATTTAGACCCCAGAATGGCTTTCGACCCTTACGCAAAATGACAGTGAAACCAGAATTGTAGACTTTCCGGCAAAATCTAAGAACATGTGGCGTTTTAAGCGGTTTGAGGACATTTTGGCTCAAAAGCATCAAATTTTCAGTGTTTCTCATCATACAATCATTTTCGGACTATGTTTTTGTTAAATTACTCAAATTTCTTCAATTTTTTAAAATTTTTTTCTTGTTTTCATGTCCTAGAAAGAACGAGCATCGCCCAAAACGTAATAAAAAACATTGTTTTTGACGTGTACCCGTCCAGCCCAAAAAAAGCGCATGAATGGTGTGGTGACTGGTGAGTCATCTGACGCATATTGTGATAAATAATTTTTTAACTTCCAATTTGGTTGATGCCGCTGAAATGCAGTTAGAAAGAAAGGCTGCCAATTTTGTTATTTTGTCAGTTGTAACGAGACATAGACGTGGGGGAGAATGAGGTTTGAAGGTCTAAATCCTCAGAATAGAAAAATGGAAACTTTTCTGGGGACAATGGGGTAATGAAGGGCAAAAATGAATGAAAAGTGAAATTTTCTTTATAAGTGTTTGAAATTGACGATAAATTTTGGAAATATATGTATTTTTCGCATATTTTTAGCATTTATTTCACTTTTTGAGGTCGTTTTGGTCCAAAAAGCTTACTAATTGACCTCTAAAACCCGCCAGGATTTGCGTACTCAACTTTACCATGTCATAGGACTTATTTTTCGTCGCAAAAGTCTGATGTAAGAGCTCAAGGATTTCATCAATGTTGATTGAATAGCTTCACTAAAAGTTTAGAGTTTTTTAAACATGCGTAAATGCTAATCGACTAAACCTCAGATTGAGTCGGAAAAAGCGGTCTGCACTTTACTCGAGGAATTTTTGAAAATCTTCTGTTAGGGATTGCAAATCAGTTTAATCCTGTGCAATATCAAATCCCAGCTAATCGCCGATCAAAAATCAAATCTGCATACAAGAATAATCCTTAATTCTGATTTCACCTGTGATTATGAGTAATAATGTATATGCATACGTTTTGATGTAAGAATTTAATGATTTAGATACCTACTACGATGTCTTATTTGAAGTTTCGATGGAAACTTTCCCTTGAAAATAAACAGGGAAGCTTACTGCTTTCTTGAACAAAAATACTAAAAACTTTGAATTTTCAATACCATCTGTACGATTATGATGTATTTTTATTCGGAAGCTGGTGATATCTGTTCATTTTTTATACATATATACATATTGTAGTCAAGCATCTCTAAGATTGATATTAGGCGAAGAATAAGGGACATTTTGTCGAATCAGTATGTATGTACTTTACCTACTTTCTGCTCTTAATAATGAACATAAATGCTTTTGCATTGAACTAGTTTTGTCTTACATCATGCTAAACTCGTGGCGCTTATTTATAGTTCACTAGTTGAGCTGCCCGGCGTTGCCGAACTTTGAACTTGGAAGCCTGATAGCTATATGGAATTAATATGTCTCTTGTATTTTTTATTTTTCAAGACTTTTGATGTTTTTGGGATATTTCTAAAAAAATTGTTTTGGTACAAACCATATTTTATTTTTTGGATTTTTTAAAATGTCTTTTGTCAACCATTTTTTTGATCAAATCCATATTTTTGACGTTACAGAATGGTTTGAAAATTGTTTTAGCCATAATCATATTTTTGATGTTCTGGGGTGTTCTGAAATTTTTTTAATAAAACCCATATTGTTGATGTTCTGGGATGTTTGGAAGAATTTTTTTCGTTAAACCATATTTTTGATGTTTTAGGATGTTTTGGAAAATTTTTTTAATCAAACCAATATTTTTGATGTTTTGGGATGTTTTGGAAAACTTTTTCGTCAAACCATATTTTTGATGTTTTAGGATGTTTTGAAAAATTTTTTTCGATTCAAACCATATTTTTGATGTTTTAAAAATTTTTTTTGTTTATTTAATAGCAAAGGGTGTCATATATCACGTGATATGTTATAGCTGATGGTATCTCCTATCTTATATCACTGCATGTTATGGCACAGACGGGGTATCTATACAAACCTATCTTATAGCATTGCCTATCTCGTAGCACAGGGTATCTTATATCCCATACTATCTTATAACGTACCTATCTTTTGCAGCTCGGGGTATCTTATATCACTTCCTATCTTATAGCATTGCCTATCTTGTAGCACGGGGTATCTTTTATAACGTTCTATCTTATAGCATTGCCTATCTTGTAGCACGGGGTGTCTTATATCACGTCCTATCTTATAGTATTGCCTATCCTGTAGCACAGAGTATCTTATATCACGTCCTATCTTATAGCATTGCTTATCTTGTTGCACATAGTATCTCACACCATGCCTATCTTATAAAATTGCCTATGTTATAGCATCATTTGATTAAACCCGTATTTTGATGTTTCACAGTGCCGACCAATGCTATAACATATAACAATGTACATAGTGTCGCCAGGCATGCTCCTCTTGGCCGGGGTATCCCTATACAAACAGTATAAACTAATTTTTGAAAAAAATAGCAAAAAAATCTGTCATCTCCCGAAATCGTGGAGCTTATAGCACAGGGGCCAAACCTGCTCCCTCCTGCCCAGGGCCAATGGGTGCGTTTGTCGAAATTTCCAAAGATCGCTACGGCTCTTCCCCCATTGGACCGACCTCGGCCCAAAATATCAACCTACCAAATTTCATTGGGCCGGAGCCAACCCGGCACAAACATACGAACATACATACATACATACAAACAAACAAACTTTCAATATATAGTAGATAATGCAGGTGTTGAGAAGGTTCTGTTTTAAAAACGAAATAAAACGTGAAAAATAAAAAGATGTATAGTTATGCAGTTATTAATTTATGAACTAATAAAGAGACGCTTCGCTGCCCCTTTTGCTAGATCAATCTTTTTGATATAGATATCTATGTACAAAAATTAATGACAAAGACATAAACCAAGTCTCATAAAAAATCAAAATGTAGTAAATTAGCGTTAATTTTAAGCTTACCTTCACTCTACAATTTGAATCTGTTATTCTTATTTTGAATCTCCATGCTCGCTAAAATTTACAATTTCAGCTCATCCAATTCCCTTAATAACTTTATTTGATTCCTCTTAGTTTTTACTCAAGTCTATTGCTTCATCTTTCCGCTCGTCGCTCGTGAGACACTTAGAGGGTGCTGTAAACTGTGCAAAAACTTAATTAATGTTTGCCTGCATTACAAACAAAGGCAAAAAATTTCTATGTAAAATTGGCCGCTAAAAGTAAGAGTTATTTATCTGAAATCGAGTCAGCACTTTCAAAAGTCATGCGTTTGCTGCCTTCGTTTGATTTCATTGTGTCGCGCGCATATAGTTAACGCTAAGAGCATTCTAAAGTTGATATTTTGGCTTGCTGTGAGCTCGCCCTCATCGGTTAGTCATGTTTTTCATAACCTTTTACTAATTTCAGTTCACTCGTTTCTTAGCTGTTTTAGATATCACTTCGGAAATTTTGAGTAGTCAATTAGGGGTCGGATCCACACATGGGTGGGGGGTTTGGGGGATTTGTACCCCCTCAGAAGTTAAAAAACCCCCAAATTACTCTAGACCCACAGAATTCTATTTTTAGTAACATTTTTGACAATTTTACCCATCCTGACCCCTCCCAGAATTTTCTTGCTGCCCACGTATGGTCGGATCGGATTTTTTACAAAGTACATGGACCATATACGGGGAGTAACATCCAAACTGTGCTTATGCAAAGAAACAAAAACCCGAAATTTCACATTATAGATAGGATGTGTTTGGGTTCCTGTATCTCAAAGACCAATCCGTGTTTTGCAATAAGGTCAGTAGGGACATTAACTAGGAATGCTTGAAGTTTAGATAGAATTCAACTGTTACACAGACACACACCGACCTGCAAATCATAGTAGCGCATTAGCGCGTGCTCATAATATACTTGGGTACCGCAACATTACTATGTCTACCCCCCCACTTACAGCAACACTGGGACATTTTTAGGAGGTGCAGCTTTTTTAAAAGATACATAATTAAAAATCCAGATGTGCACTTTTTGTTGTTGTTTACACTCAATGGCGAGTTTGCAATGAGTGTGTAAAGTTTTGGCGTAACGTTATGACATATAGCGATTTCAGGTGGTTTTTTCTGCTGCTTATACACAAATCTGTGTAAATGCCTCATACAATTCAATAGTACAGAATATTAGGGGACAAAATTTTCTAAATATACATTTTTAAAAATTTGCATTAGTTTCTGAGCGGCAATGTAGAGAGTGTAAAAATCTAGGGTTGAAAAAACACATTTTGGCCAAGTTTTCGACTTGGTTATGTCTGCTAAATCCTTCGTGTAAGACTACCCAAAAAATTTATTTATGGAAAAGTATGGATCAAGTTTTACACGTAGAACTTGACCGAGTTCATGTAAAGTTAACACGGACTTATAGTCTGCTTCACATAACTTCGGTCATAAATTTTTAAAACTATCTACGACAATAAGCTGACACATTGCGATTATAGCCTTGATCTGATATATAATTATCGTAACCCTCGGCTTACTGTCGATGAAAATTCTTAGAATTTATGCATGAAGTTATGTGAAACAGACTATCGTTCTAGGATTTTAAAGTTTACACTCTGGGTGGTGGACGAAAAAAGACCTTTTTACTTTTTAGTCCGTCAACTTCTCCGATAATAAATCTGGACTTGCGAAGTATTATAAGAATAAAGACGTCTCAAGGATTACACAACGCTATTGGACGCGTTCCTTTAAACTCAACACGCAGTTAGTCATATGGAGGTATAAAGTTTGAACTCTGGGATAAAAAAACATGTTTTTTGGCCGCTTTTAGTCTGTCAACTTCTCCGGATAAGAAACGGAATGCGAACTATTCTAAAAGTACACGTCAGCGATTACACATCGCACTTGGTCGCATTTATTTACACTCAATACTGAATTAGTTTTAGAGGTGTAAAGTTCGCACTTTGGGGGTGAGAAGACGTTTGTGGCAGGCTTCTGCCTGTCAACTTCACCCAATATGATTTGAGAATAGATACTAATTATAAATGTGTACTAAGGATAAAGGATCACGCATGCACCTAAGCGCGTTTGATCATACCAAATATTGAGTTATTGTGCAGATGTAAAGTTTACAATAAAAATTCATTTTACTTCCAGAACGTTGCGAAATGTGATTTTTTTAAATGTACTCCGTAACGTCAGAATTATGTATCTGACTGTTAGTTTTCTCTACACTCAGTAGTTGCGTATAGTTTAAAGTATTGAGTTGTTGTAGATGTGTACAGTTTACACTAAAAATTCATTTTACTTCCAGGGCGTTGCAAAACGTGATTGTTTTCAAAATGTTCTTCATAATAACAGGATCACGAATCTTATGTATTTTTTACACCCAGTACTTATGTAAAGTTTACACTGAAAATAAACTTTAGTTCCAGAGCATTGCAGATGCTTAATTTTTTTCAAAATATTCAATGTAACGTCAGAATTACGAACCTGACTGTTAAATTTCATTACACTCAGAAGTTGTGTCAAGTTTATACTGAAACTTAACTTCAGTTCCAGAGCGTTGCAAAAGCTTAATTTTTCTCAAAATGTTCTCAGTAATGTCAGGATTACGAATCTGAGTGTAAGTCTTCTTTACACCCAGTAGTTTCTTTCAGTTTAAGATGAAAACATCCGTTTAAATAAGATAAGGTTGTTTTGTTTAAAATAAAAAGAGATAATGTGGATGCTCAGGTCAATCTTGTTTTCTACGTCCTTGGACTGCTATCATTACTGTGGTATGTAACCGTATGTATTTACTGATTGGTTTACTTAATTTTGCTAATTAAAAGTAGGGTACTAGCAAAGGGAAACGCTCTGATGGAACAAAAAAGGACAAATACACTTGAAGATAAGCATCATTAAGGACATAAAAGAAGGGGGACTAGGAAAAGCCACCTATGTCTGTGAAATTTGTACGAATCTGCTAAAAATAGGACTTACGGTAAAAACGCAAAAAATCTAAGTATATTGTGCGGCCTCTAAAAAAAGTGCCTTCACAAAACATTGTTTACCGATTCAGAAAAATCAATTATGAAAAAGCTTTGATGTATCAAATAACCGATTTAGTTCCTTATCAAAATCAAATTTCTCTTTCAATATATAACTAATCTATAATATTAATTTCGAGTTGTGTGTAAGTGTGTGTGTGCATGAGGCAAAAAAGTTTTTACTGGATAATTTTGTGATACTTATTTTTTTCACTCAATGGGTATTCTCGGGCGCAAATTACGATTTTTTTGATTAAAATGGCTCGATCGGACTCCTGAAACCCGGAAACTACGGATTTATGTAAAAGGATTTGGTACCTCTAGCCGCTTATGCAATTGCGGCAGGGTAAAATTTTAAAGCCACCCTAAATCAACTTTTTATGCGCTATCGACTGGTGTGAACCATTTTACACTACAGTGTAAACTGATGTAATGCCGTAAGAAAAACGTGATTTACAAGTGTATTTTATCAAATATCTCAAATCGGAGCGAATAAATTTTTTTAAAGTTTTCACCAATTATTGGATATCTTATGACTTACCTTACTGTAGAATTTGAAGAAAATTCACGGATTGGTTTTTGAGGTATGGGAGCCCAAAGGTACCCTATGCATAGCGTAAAATTTAGGTTTTTGTCTTTTTGCAGAAGCACAGATTGACTGTTGCTTCCAAAATTTGGCCCCTGGGGTTTCTGGGACCGCTGATTCCATATTCGCTACTTTAAATATACGATCTGGCATCATAAAACATGTATGAGACGGGCTGAAAGGAAATCACGTACGGGTGCTTATAAACATGATTAATCACTGAAAAAGAGCTTGCACCAAGTCAAAATTTTTGACCTTGTAAACCAGCGCGCGTGAAATTTAATGCGAAGCAATCGAAAGCAGCAAACATGCGGCTTTCGAAAGAAAGCAGCAAACATGCGGCTTTCGAAAATACAAATCCAAATGTTTTTGCTTCTAGCGGCTAATTTAATATGCAACTTTTTGCATTTGTTTACAATGAGGGCAAAGTTGAAGATTGTACGCAGTTTTGCCGTTGAGTTGCCTCATAAACGGAAGAACGAGGCAAAAGAAGACAGAGCGAAATGGAATGAGTCGTTGCTTAATGGGAAGCACTCACAAAATGCACATAAAATAATAATTGAATTATATATGTAGGTAGGTACTATAAATCTTGATCCTTCTATGCACAATTCGCAAATGACCATAAACAATATCTATAATATTAATTTCGAGTTGTGTGTAAGTGTGTGTGTGTGTGTGTGTGAGGTACAAAAAAGTTTTTACTGGATAATTTTGTGATACTTATATTTTCACTCAATGGGTATTCTCGGGCGCTAATTACGATTTTTTGATTAAAATGGCTCGATCGGACTCCTGAAACCCGTAAACTACGGCTTTATGTAAAAGGTTTTGGTAGCTCTAGCCGCTTATGCAATTGCCGCAGGGTAAAATTTTAAAGCCACCCTAGATCAACTTTTTATGCGCTATCGACTGGTGTGAACCACTTTACACTACAGTGTAAACTGATGTGATGCCGTAAGAAAAACGTGATTTACAAGTGTATTTTATCAAATATCTCAAATCGCAGCGGATAAACTTTTTAAAGTTTCTACCAATTATTGAATATCTTATAACTGACCTTACTGTAGAATTTGAAGAAAATTCACGGATTGGTTTCTGAGATATGGGAGCCCAAAGGTACCCTATGCATAGCGTAAAATTTCGGTTTTTGTCTTTTTGCAGAAGCACAGATTGACTGTTGCTTGCAAAATTTGGCGCTTGGGGTTTCTGGGACCGCTGATTCTATATTCGCTACTTTAAATATGCGATCTGGCATCATAAAACTTGTATGAGACGGGCTGAAAGGAAATCACGTATGGGTACTTATAAACATGATTAATCACTGAAAAAGAGCTTGCACCAAGTCAAAATTTTTGACCTTGTAAACCAGCGCGCGTGAAATTTAATGCGAAGCAATCGAAAGCAGCAAACATGCGGCTTTCGAAAGAAAGCAGCAAACATGCGGCTTTCGAACATACAAACCCAAATGTTTTTGCTTCTAGCGGCTAATTTAATATGCAACTTTTTGCATTTGTTTACAATGAGGGCAAAGTTGAATATTGTACAAAGTTGAACCCGACGCTATAAGGTAGGACGTGATACAACATAATCAATGCTATACAATAGGACGTGATGTAACATACCCCATGCTATACAATAGGACGTGATATAACATGCCCCATGCTATAAGATAGGACGTGATATAACATACCCAGTGTTACAGGATAGGACGTGATATAACATACCCCATGCTACAAGATAGGACGTGATATACCATACCCAGTGCTGTAACATATCCTGTGCTGTAAGATTGGTGTCCCAAAACATCAAAAATATGGTTTGCACCAAAAAATCTTTAAACATCCCAAAACATCAAAAAAATGGTTTTGACCAAAAAAAGTTTTTAAACACCCCAAAACATCAAAAATATGGTTTTGACCAAAAAAAAATTTTTAAACCTCCAAAAACATCAAAAGTATGGTTTTGGACCAAAAAAGTTTTTTCAATATTCCAAAACGTTAAAAATATGGTTATGATCAAACAAAATTTTTAAACATCCCAAACCATCTAATGGTAAAATTTCCAGAACATCCCAGAACATCAAAAATATGATTTAGGATAAAGAATTCTCAGAACCATTCTATAACGTCAGAAATATGGATTTAATCAAAGAAACGGTTGACAAAAGACAGTTTTAAAAAATTTAAAAAATACAATATGTTTTTACTGACAATTTTTTTAGAAATATCCCAAAAACATCAAAAGTCCCGAAAAATAAAAAAATACAAGAGACATCTCAATCCCATACAGCTATCAGGCCTAAGTTCAGCCAGGGCAACGCCGGGCAGCTCAGCTAGATATAAAAAATATAAAAACCGCTCGCCGATCCATTGCAGAGTCATTCAATTTTTTATACTAATTACTGGTTAAGATATTATTTGTTTACAAACACTCTAGATGGGGCAGCGAAGCGCCCCATTTGCTAGTATTTAGTTAATCGTCAGAGGCTAGATAAATGAATTATGGCATGCATACCATGTTATTTGCTGCCCAATAGCAATGCACGCTATGCTAGCATGAAAATGCACATTATCATTCTAAAATTAGTAGTCGCTTCTTTTCGAGGAATACGCTATTCATGTTATTTATTTTAACGACGGAAACGAAACCAGACATGCACGTATGGGAGGGGAGTCGGGATGGAAAAATGAGAAAGTTTTTCGGGAAAACGAGGCAAAATAAACACAAAAAATTGATAAAAAATGAAAATTTCTTCAAACCAGAAACTGTGTAATAACGTAGTTTTAAGACTACTTTATACCAGTTTTTGACCTCATTCTGGTCCCAAAAAGCTCAACTTTTGACCCCCCAGACCGTCAACCCCCCTGCGGATCGGCTATGTTTTGCATCTATGGGCGCAACTCCCTTCTGCAGGCCGCAGAACACACTTCGATTTTCTGCGCTTTTTCACACTAACTGCAATTTACACAATGAACAAGCAAAACCGATCAAACCTTTTCGACTTAGTTTCCTATTGCATGATCTAATTATATCCAAGAAATCATTACAAAATAATAATAATTAACGAAATTATTAAGAAAAAACATATTTGATAGTCAGGCGGGACACCTTGTATTATTATATTGATATAGTCTCTTTCATTTATTCGAGAGCTTTTCCAGTAAATTTTTTTAAAGGCTTAAGTATGCCTAACTAGGCGATTTACTGTAACTGGACAGAAAAGTTGAGTGGAAGCGAGCGGCCGCCATTCTTTCATTTTTAATGCACTAAACCGTCCATATAGGCTTAATAAGCATCTAAACAGTGCTGTGACATACTACAGTAAGTGCGCTAACTAAAAATCTTGCAGCAGGAATCGAACCCGTGTTGCTTCGACGACAATCAGACGTTCTACCACTACGCTAAGCGAAAGTTTTCGGCTGTGTTTAAAAATGCTAGTCCATTGTGTTTAATAGTCGATTTGTGACATGACAAGCTGAATGCGCGGATTCCATCCGCATGTCGCATGATCTGCTGGAAGATGAGAATAAATTATGCCCTTAGAAATTTTATTGAAAAACCCTTTCTTCCTATGTAGCTACGATGATTTGTAAATGACCTGCAGTAAGTAAGGAAGATAGAATTAGTGTAGCATCGGAAAAGATATGCTGAAAAAGCTCTCGGATAAATGAAACAGACTATATATTACTAGCGAAGAAAAATGCTCCGATGGAACAAAAAAGATGAATATACTTGGAATTGTGGATTATTAAGGATGTAAAAGGAGGGGACTAGGGAAAATCTACCTAAAGTCGCAAAATCTAAGCTAAAATTCGTACTTTCTCCAAGCAACGCAAAAAATCGAAGTGTATTCTGCGGCCAATAGATTAAAATAAATATTTAACCATAAAATGATTGAAAAAAGCAAATTAGCTGTGCAGTAGCTATGAGAAATGATGTTGAGTAAACTAACAGTCTTTCTACAGCCAATTGAATGAATGGTTTAAAACAGTAGGAAACGCGTAAGTTGACTTGAAACAGACTAAATGTAGGTACACTAGCATGCCCTTAACGATTGCTAATCAATCGGCCCCTGCTTTGCTTGCTTTAATGCTCGAAACAAAATAAAACAACTTTAAATACAAAACCAATTAGTTTTCTATCAATCAGGATACGAAGCTAGTCAGCGTTGCTACTTGCCAGCAATTTAAAAAAGCAATCATTACAGATTTCGTTTATACACTCTTATCTGAAACTTTGAACATTATATAAAAAAGACACTTTTTTAGAGGCCGCAGAATATACTTCGATTTTTTGCGTTGCATAGAGAAAGTATGATTTTAGCAGATTTTGCGACTTTAGGTAGATTTTCCCTAGTCCGCTCCTTTTACATCTTTAATAATCCACAATTCCAAGTATATTCATCTTTTTTGTTCAATCGGAGCATTTTTCTTTGCTAGTACACTAATTTTAATTAGCGTGATTCCAGTACATCAGTCAGTAAACACATACAGTAACATGCCACAATAATGACAACAGTACAAGAAGGCGGAAAACAATATTGTTCTTAACATCAGCATTATCCTTTTTAAACCAGACAACCTTACATTATTTAAACAGATCAAAGTTTTTCAGCAAAACCTCAAAAACTTTACGCAAATATCAACTGTACGGAACACTAACGCTTAGATTTGGAAGTAAAATAAATTTGTAGCACAAACTACATATTAACAAGAAATGAATAGTGCAAACTTTACACAACTACTAGGTGTAAAGAAAACTAACAGTCAGATTCCCAATTCGTAGAACATTTTGCAAAAAAATTAAGCTTCCGCAAGGCTCTAGAACTGAAGTTAATATGCAGTGTCAACCTTACACAACCACAGAGTGTAAAGAAGACTTTAGTCGGATTCGTAATTCTAATATTACTCAGATATTACGATAAAGATTTATTAAAAAATTGAGTCTCCACAGTAACCCGAGAACAAATAAACATCAATTGCAAAAAACTTTACACCACTGTTGAGTGTAAGCAAATGCGCTCAACTAGCGTCTCACGTTTGATTCCTGGTACATTTTTAGACTTTAGAAAAAGTCAAGCTTCTACAAGGCTCTAGAACTAAAGTTAATATGCAGTGTAAACTTTACACAACCACAGAGTGTAAAGAAAATTTCAGTCGGATACATAATTCTGATATTACTCTGATATTACGATCAACATTTATGAAAAAATTAAGTCTCCACAATGGCCCGAGGACAAATAAATATCACATGTTAACCACTTTACACCACTGTTGCGTGCAAACAAACTGGCGTATCACATTTGGTTTCTGGTTCATTTTTAGACTTGAGATTATGACCAGACTCATAACCCAGAACTTGACAGAAAAAAACAAGACAGAAGCACGTTTAACTCCCCCATTTTTTTGACTTTACACCTCCCGAAAAAGCTAAATATTGATGTAAACAAACGCAATTCGCTGTGACGCGTAACCCTTAGAAAGTACTTTATTTTTATCCTATTCGACCTCGCCCGACTTCTGAACAGAGAAAGTGGTGAACAAAAAATGGACAAAGACGTATTTACCACTGTCCACCACATTGTAAACTTTAGAAATCTGAACCTAACGCCTCATTGAATGTAAATAAATTCGGTTCGGGCCAGTTTGTTGCCCTTTGATTGTAGTAGGTTTGTATGTGCCAAACTTGTGTTCCGCAAAATATTTGATATGATTTACCAATCAAAATACGAAAAAACCTGTTTTTTCGCCCATTTTACACCTCAGATTTCGAACTTTACACCCCATAAACAAACTCAATATTACGTTTTTTTGAAAGCGGCTTGCTTCGACGTCCAGCCCTTAGAAGTTACTTTATTTCTATTTTATTCAATTCATCCCAACTCATAACCGAAAAAGTTGGCAGAGAAATCTTGGACAAAATCTGTTTTTTTACTCATCCACTAGAGTTTAAAGTTTAAAACCCTGGTACTAATTGCGTATTGATTGTAGAAAAATTTGCTGGTAAGCACAAGATAGCCCTTGATCCGTAGTACATTTCTGTCAGAAAAAATTTCCTAAAACTCATAACCGGAGATGTTGGCAGACATAAACAAGTCGAAAACTCGGCCAAAATGTGCCTTTTCACCCCCAGATTTTCGCACTCTTTACACTCCCATTCGAGAACTGAGGCAAAATTCAAAAAACAAAAAAGTGTTATCTGCAGAACCTAAATTGATGAATAAGTCAAATAAAGTGCATGCTTTTGCCGAAATAATTCAAAAAATGAAAAAAAGTCAGCAAGCAGAAGATTCGAATCCATCATTCTCTTTTTTAAGATCGCATCCGAGAACGGAGTTGTCAACCACTGCGCCAATTCAACATGTCGGCAGATCTCAGCTTGATTATACTATTTTGAAAAATATTCATCATTCTACTGAAGTTTAAGAATACTGCATTTATGATGATAAATATCATTATTTAATAAAGACGAGTCAAAAACCTCTGAAATAAGAAAAATCTGATGAAAAATATGCAATACGGACTTATCTATCGGCATTAGAAAATAGATATAGGTATAATTCAAAGTTCACCTCTTCATACCTCAACAAACACTGGCTGTAGAAATGTTTGAAGGTCAGATTCGTTATTCTGACCTTACGGAGAACATTTTCAAAAAATTCATCATCCACGACGCTCTGAGCGCAAAAATGCTTCTCGGTGTAAACTTTACACTTGTGCTAATACCGCAATATAGGATGTATAGAAACAAAATAAACTGGGATCTGTAACGCTAAGGTCAGAGCACCTTTTAAGCTTAATTAGCATGTTCCGCATACTTAGCGGAGTAGTTGAAGAAATATCGTTTTTCGTCTCGAACCCTTTACACTAAAACGATCACAGATCAAGAAATATTGCGTTATAAGAGAAAAAATTCAGTTTTGAGATTTCTGCAACTCTCTACATTATAAAACTGATTGGACTCCACAGAAACCCAAAATTGACTTAGATAAGCTGAAGGACACGCAAAGAGTAAAAAACACGTATACTTTACACTTTTGTGCCACATCTATTGAGTGTAAAGAAATTTTAAGGTCAGATTCGTAATCTACAGCTCGGGGGCAACATTTTAAAAAAATTGGCCCTCCGCAAATTATCTGATTTTTCGGTTTACACTTTACACGCTTATTGCTAAGTCAGTATTGAGTGGAAACAAAAAAAAGACCGGCATCGAATCTTTTAATTATCCATCGATTAAAAAAACCGCACCTCCCAGGTGTGTGCCGTTGTTGCTGTGAGGGGGACACAAATTTCGCACTCGCTGTGATAAACATATAAGAAAAAGGATGGCCAAGTACCTATGATTGTTTAACTTATTCAATCAAGTATCCGTTAATCAGTTAAAAAACTCGTTCGAAATTATTTCAATTTGTCTTCAATCCTTATTCTAAGAACGCAACTGTTGTATGCAAAGTCTACATATGTGCAACCCGTTGACTATACAAATCAAATCTAAAATCACTATGTGTGTAGCTTGAACTTGGCATTAAATGTCAAAATTTTAATTGCGGGAGAAAACGGAAATGAAAAACACCTGTTTAGGACAAGTAGGTATTTATCTACTCGCCTCTGTATCAAAAAATATGCAGAACACTCCGTTAAGTTGAAGTAGAATTTAGTGAGAAGCTATAAAAACTTTAATCCTATCAATGTAAAATAAAAATCTCTAAAAGATGAATTAATTGGTGTGCAACGTAATCGTGCAAAGGTAGTTCAAAAATCATTAGAAAAACGAGCATAAGTTTTAAAGTGTTTGTGCAGAAAAAATATCGACTTTCAGTATACTTAGGTATGGTGATGCCCAGTCCCACCATTGAACTAACAAGCTTAATTCTGGTGCGTACAAGATTCAGGTGAAACGATTCTGTGTCTTTTATCAGCACACTTGAGAAGACTTATTAAAAATATTTATCATACTCGTGGTAGGTATATAAAATTTGAAAAGACAAATATGATTATCACAACAAATTAATTTGCGCCCAGGTTTCAGAAAAGGTGTAGGAGTCCCAAAACCGCAACCATTCCAATATTGCCATGCCACTGTACATATCGACTTCATTTTTCCAAGACTGTATTTTGAGGTGCCTGATCCTTATTTCCCATTTAAACTTAGTGAGTACGGAAAGAGAAACCACTATGAAAATTCTTTTTAGAAGTTTGAGTCTGTGGAAATGTTAGAACACAATCCCAGATGAGATCCGAAACAGTCTATTTTTATTAGCAAAGAACAAAAAATTATCGTAAAGATCATTCTACTCGTACATTCCGCAGTAAGAACAGTACTGACCAGACATGCGCGTGGAAAATGGAAATTGGAGGGCTAGGGCAGGTCTACGAGCCCCAGAATTGATCGATGGAAAATCTTCTGAGGAAAAGGGACAGAATGAAGGCTAAAACCTGCCAAATTAACGTAATTTTCACGCTATTTTAACATCTATACCTCTTTTTGACGTCATTTGGCCCAAGAAAGCTTATTTTTTGCCCTGCCACTCCCCAGACCGACTAGCACCTCCCACTAGATCGACCAAGCTGTGCGCACTTGTGGTACTATTGACTGAGAGCAAGTCATTTCTTCCTTTTAGCAGTAAAATTTGAACACGTAGGTCTCAATGCATTTCATGTCAAACCTGCATTTCAGTTTGCTTACTTATGCACACATACTTTATCTTTTTCAGCACGATAAATTCCTAAAAAAATAAAGATAAAGATGACCTGCGAGTTTTGCTAAAAGATAAAGACAAAGATAAAATAACGAAATCGTCAAGATCAAGATAAAGATATCTTTATTATTATCTTGCTAAAAAGAAAAGAATAATGATATCTCTTACAACACTAATACCTAACTACTTATTTTCTTATGAGGTAGTAAGTCTTAGAAGTGCACCGGTGCCACTTTTTTTGCGGCGGTACCAACATAAGGCTATCTTTTGAATATGGAAATTTTTCAAAGGCGGCGTGTGTGACATTAATACAGATCAACGTAAGATACATCCCATAATATTTGCCCGTAGCTATTTGGTGCTAAGCGCCAAAAAATTGATAATTTGAGCTAGAAGATCAATAAAAGCACGTAAAACTGTTGATTTTCATAGTTTTTTCGGAAAATAGAAAATTGTGATCAGCCGTATTTTTCGGGGGTCAGCATCGGTAGCCAGCCAATCTTCGGTAGTCACAGGCCACCAATCCCTTCTAACAAGGAAATGTGCTTGCTTGCACAGCAGCATTTTGTCTACTAAAGTGTTCACAACTAACCAATCTAGAATTTTGTTTTTAGAACTTAATTAGATAACTTCTATTATGCCAAGTAGTCAAATTCCTGCTTTCATTAGAAGTAATTATGATTAGCTCAAATTATGAACCAAACGTCTACGAGTAGTTACGCATAACGAGCATTAATGTTGCAATTTATTTAACCCATAAATTCTATATTACTAATAAGCACCGGCGCCGGTGACACCCTGGCACCGGCCGATGTCGGATATCTTGGCACCGGCGCCGGTGCCGGTGCTAGTCCCACCCCTATTAAGTATGTATATAACCATCTCCTGCACATTATTTACAACGATGCAATTATTAAACGGATTAAGGCGTTTCCAACTTATAAATAAAAAAATGAATATAAAATTTTCAATGGGGGGTGTCATATGTGAACTTTTCAGTACTTGTAGTATGTACATACGTGCTTGGCTAATGTACAGTAACCTATGTACTTATATGTATGTAAGCAAAGAAAAATGCTCCGATGGAGTAAAAAAGATGAATATACTTGAATTTATTCATAGTTAAAGTCGTAAAAGTACGGGACTAGGAAAAACTTTCCTAATACACGCAAAAGTCATTAAAAATGTGCTAAACACTTAGACTTCCTCTTAACAACGCAAAAATTGTAGTATATTCTGCGGCCTATGTGCATTTCTCGCAGATTTTCTTATGAAAATTTTCTATGGTATCTCCATTCAGATACCTAGTATTTTGATCATTTTAGTTAAGAAAATTTAAAGAAAAGGTTTTGTAATTTTTTTCATGAAAAAGTTACTATTGAGTTGGCCACGGCGATGTAAAGTTCACACTGATATTATCTTTTCCATAAGAGCTGAAAGGTCAAGGTTTCATGAAATAGATTATATTGATTCTTTAATAGACATGAAAGTTTATTGAATGCTCTTTCGCCAAACAGTAAAAAATGTTTTGTGATTTCACCTCGATTTTCCATAAACTGCAGAATATGCTCCTATTCTTGCGTTGTTTAGAGGAAGTCTAGCTGTTTAGCACATTTTTATGACTTGTGCGCATGGGAAAGTTTTTTTAGTCCCCTACATCTGCGGCTTTGGCAATTAATAAATTCAAGTATAACATTTTCCCTTGCTAATGTTCTACTTTTCATTAGCGCAATTTGATAAAATCGCTAGGCGCACTTAGGACTAATATAGGAGAACGACGCATTGTTTCAAACTTGAATTGACAACGTATTTTTTTTAAAATTAATCAATGTAATATCTCAGAAAGATGAGCCTCTTGGTCTGAAAAAGCCTTAAACAAGTTTCGGTAGATTAGCTTTACTCTGCAGATAACTGCCGATAGCGACGTAAAAATTCAAATATTTGTGTATCAATTGTCGATAGCGACGCAAAAATTCAAATATTCGTGCATCCTAACATTGAAATTCTGCAAAATAAGATAGTTAAAAATTTCAATGTAGTGATCCTCTTGGTTTGAAATTAGGCGTCGCTATACCTAACTGTCTGAATCTTTACGTTAAACAAACGTATGAAAAAGAATGTCGTTCTTTAAACTGTTCAATGTATTTAATCATCTGAGCACCGTCAATAACAAAAATTCAAACAACATTAACGTATTTTTCAAAACTTTGAATAACATTTTTCAAAACTTTATTTAATGTTTTTTTCATAACTTTGATTAACTTTTTTTCAAATTTTTTCGAAAAGACTACACTTTTCAAAGTATTGATTAACGTAATTTTTCAAAGATAAGATCAACGCAATTTTTCAAAAATGAGTGACGAAAAAATTCTTTTTAATCTGATCGGCTCAAATGGATTCCTACTAGTCATGAATTTTCTGTTATTAAAAACTTGAGTCTAGTCGGCCAGATGGGACGGTCAGTCATGTTGTTGGGTCGATCGGACAGAATTCAAAAAGCCTGGTAGTCTTAAAGGGATTCCTACTATAGTCTATTTCACGGAACCTTGTGCATGGAAATCAATTTTCAGCGACTTAGCGAGCAGCTATAAAAGTGGTTCCTGGATAGCTTACTGAATTGAAATTTTGCATATTAAATCTTGATATGCATATCGATTTCTATGCCTAGTATAATGATTGCTGTTTCAATTTAAATCGCTTTTGTAATTGATTTACGTTGACTATAGAATTGTGATACATGCACAAGGTTTCGTGAAACAGACTATAGTTATAAATTTTCTGTTATTAAAAACTTAAGTCTAGTCGGCCAGATTAGATGGTCGGTGATCTGGTTTAGTCGATCACAAAATTTTTAAGAATCTGGCCGGCGTACAGGGCTTCCTACTCAGCAGAAATTTCATGGCACAATAATTTGAATCTAGTCGGCCATATGGGACTATCGGTGATGTAGTAGGGTTGGTCAAACAGAATTTAAAGAATTTGGTCGGCTTAAAGGGATTCCTACTAGTCATAAAATTTCTGTTATAAAACTTGAGTCCAGTCGGTCAAATGGGACTGTCGGTGATGTGGTGTAATTAGTCAAAAAAATTTTAAAAATCTAGTCGGCTCAAAGGGATTCGTACTAGTCATAAATTTTCTATTAAAAACTTGAGTCTAGTCGGCCAGATGGGACGGTCGGTGATGTGGTACGGTCGGTCAAAAAAATTTTAAAAATCTGGTCGGCTTTAGAAATTCCTACTGATCATCAATTTTATGCAAAAATTTGAATCTAATCGGCCAGATGGGACGGTCGGTGATGTGATCGGTCAAAAAATTTAAAAATCTGGTCGGCTAAAAGGGATTCCTTCCTACTGATCATAAATTTTCTATTATAAAAACTTGAGTCTAGTCGGCTAAATAGGAAAGTCAATGATGTAGTGGAGTCAGTCAAGAAAATTTTTTCAAATCTGGTCGGCTTAAACGGATTCATACTAGTCGTAAGTTTTCTGTTATAAAAACTTGAGTCTAGTCTTCCAGATGGGACGGTCGGTGATGTGGTACGGTCGGTCAAAAAAAAATTTCAAAAATTCGGTCGGCTTAAAAAAATTTCACTGATCATGAATTTTGTGGCACAAAAATTTGAATCTAGTCGGCCAGATGGTACGGACGGGGATATGGTACGGTCGGTAGAACAAAATTTCAAAAATCTGTCGGCTTAAAGGGCATTATACTATTCATAAACTTTCTGTTATAAAAACTTGGGTCCAGTCGGCCAGGTGCGACGGTCGGCGATGAGTTAGGTGTCAGTCTAAAAAAATTTTAAAAATTTGGTCGGCTTAATGGGATTCCTAATAATTGTAAATTTTGTATTACAAAAGATTGAGTCTAGTCGGCCAGATGGGACGGTCGGTGATGTGGTGTGATCAGTCCGAAAAATTTTTAAAATCTGATCGGCTCAAAGGGATTACTATATTGATCAGGAGTTTTTCGGTACAAAAATTTGAATCTAGTCGGCCAGCTGGGATGGTCGGTGATACGGTACGGTCGGTCGAACAAAATTTCAAAAATCTGTCGGCTTAAAAGGCATTATACTAGTAGTAAACTTTCTGCTATAAAAACTTGGGTCTAGTCGGCCAGATGGGACTGTCGGCGATCGGGTGGGGTCAGTCAAAAATAACTTTAAAAAATCTGGTCGGCCTAAAGGGATTCCTACTAGTCATAAATTCTCTGTTATAAAAACTTGAGTCTAGTCGGCCAGATGGGAAGGTCGGTGATGTGATGTCGGTTTAAAGAAATTTTAAAAATCCAGTCGGCTTGAATGGATTGCTTGCTACTGATCAGGAATTTTCTGGTGCAAAATTTGAATCTAGTCGGCCAGCTGGGATGGTCGGTGATATAGTACAGTCGGTTGAACAAAATTTCAAAAATCTGGTCGGCTCAAATGGCATTATACGAGTACTAGTCATTAACTTTGTAATAAAGTCGCCCAGTTGGGATGGTCGGCGATGTGGTGGGGTCAGTCAAAAAATTTCAAAAATCTGGTCAGCTTGAATGGATTCTACTAGTTATAAATTTAATGCTAAAAACCTGATTCTAGTCGGCCAGATGGGATAGTCGGTGCAGGGCATGGTCCGGTTGACCAAACAGAATTAAGAAAAATCTGGTCGGCTCAAAGATACTCCTACTGATTGGAACATATTCATCCTAAATCGAAAATTTCAGCTCAATTGGTACACTGGTTGACATTTTGATTTTAATTCTATTCAGGGTCACTCCCTTCAGGAAGCACCCCCATTTAGAGTCAATCCTATAAATATACAGGTACATCCGCGTAGCTGACACACCCGCCCCATATCCGAAATTTTTAACTTAATCGGTCTGCTGGTTCCTAAGATAGTTTAGTTTTAGCTGCATAACAGGGTCCGTTTGCGTAATTTATATTTCACCTCAACACAAGTGAGCAAACATTGCATATAAAAAAATTAACGATAAAAAATTCGTTATTCTAAAGTCAAGAATAACATTTTTTCAAAAATTTAACACTCATAAGCTCTGGGTGGAAAAGAGGTTTTCCGTGTAAATTTTACACCTGCGCTCTTAACGCAATAGATAAAATTAAAAAATTAAAAAATCAAATAAAATGGGATGTGTAACGCTTAAAACAGGAGGGCCTATTTTTAGCATAATGGGCATGTTTCGCCTATTTAGCGTAATAGCTGGCAGAAGAAATTCGTTTTTTGCTTGGAACTCTTTACACTAAAAAGACCAAAGATCAATAAATATTGCGTTAAAAAACAAAAAAGCATTTTGAAATTTTTTGACCCTCTACATTAAAAAACCGATTGGACTGAAGAGAAACCAAAATTGAGTTAAGTAAATGAATGTAACGCCAAATTGTTTAAAAAGTGTCCATTTTACTTTCTGGTTCAACTACTATTGAGTGTGAAAAAATATTAAACGCACATTTGTAATTTTCCAATTTATGACCAACACTTTGAAAAAAATGGCTCTCCGCAAGCAATACGTATAGATTAGAGTTTTTGGTGTAAAGTTTAAAACGCTCTTTGCAAACTGGGCATTGAGTTTTAAAAAAAACACGGTTATCGAATTTTTTATTATCTATCTTTAGAAAAATTGCGCTACCCAGATGTGTGCCGTTTTATAGCTGTGAGAGAGCACCTTTTTTGGGTACCCAAGTATGTATATTACTAGCAAAGAAAAATGCTCCGATGGAACAGAAAAGATGAATATACTTGGAATTGTGGATTATTAAGGATGTAAAAGGAGGGGACTAGGAAAAATCTACTTAAAGTCGCAAAATCTGCTAAAAATCACACTTTCTCTAAGCAACGCAAAAAATTGAAGTATATTCTGCGGCCAACAGATTAAAATAAATATTTAACCATGAAATGATTGAAAAAGCAGCACATTAGCTACGCAGTAACTATGGGAAATGATGTTGAGTAAACTGATCAGTCTTTCTAAGCCAACTGAATGAATGGTTTAAAACAGTAGGAAACGCGTAAGTTGACTAGATGATTTGAAACAGACTAAATGTAGGTACATTAGCACGCCCCTAACGATTGTGTGCACTAATCAATCGGCCCCTGCTTTGCTTGCTTTAATGCTCAAAACAAAATAAAACAACTTTAAATACAACCCCACTTAGTTTTCTATCAATCAGGATACGAAGCTAGTCAGCGTTGCTACTTGCCAGCAATTTTAAAAAAATAAACATTACAGATTCCGTTTATACACTCTTATCTGAAACTTTGAACATTATTTAAAAAAGACACTTTTTTTAGAGGCCGCAAAATATACTTCGATTTTTTGCGTTGCTTAGAGGAAGTGTGATTTTTAGCAGATTTTGCGACTTTAAGTAGATTTTCCCTAGTCCCCTCCTTTTACATCCTTAATAATCCACAATTCCAAGTATATTCAACTTTTCTGTTCCAGCGGAGCATTTTTCTTTGCTAGTACACTACTTTTAATTAGCGTGATTTCAGTACATAAAAAAATAGATATCGCATGTCAACCACTTTACACCACTGTTGTGTGCAAACAAACTGGCGTATCACATTTGGTTTCTGGGAATTTTTAGACTTGAGATTATGTCCAGACTCATAACCCATAACTTGACAGAAAAAAACAAGACAGAAACACGTTTAACTCCCCCATTTTTTGACTTTACACCTCCCGAAAAAGCTAAATACTGATGTAAACAAACGCAATTTGCTGTGACGCGTACTCCTTAGAAAGTACTTTATTTTTATCCTATTCGACCTCGCCCGACTTCTGAATAGAGAAAGTGGCGAACAAAAAATGTACAAACACGTATTTTCCACTGTCCACTACATTGTAAACTCTAAAAATCTGAACCTAACGCACCATTGAATGTGAATAAAGTCGGTTCGTTCCAGTTTGTTGCCCTTTAATTGAATACGTTTGTATGTGCCAAACTTATGTTCCGCAAAATATTTGATATGATTAACCAATCAAAATACGAAAAAAACCCTGTTTTTTCGCCCACTTTACACCTCAGATTTCGAATTTTGCACCCCATAAACAACTCAATATTACGTTTTTTTGAACGCGGCTTGCTTCGACGTGTAGCCATTGGAAGTTACTTTATTTCTATTTGATTCAATTCATCCCAACTCATAACCGAAAAAGTTTGCAGAGAAATCTTGGACAAAATCTGTTTTTTTACTCAATCCACTAGAGTGTAAAGTTTAAAACCCTGGTATTAACTGCGTATTGATTGTAGAAAAGTTTGCTGTTAAGCACAAGATAGCCCTTGATCCGTAGTAGATATCTGTCAGAAAAAATTTCCTAAAACTCATAACCGGAGTTGTTGGCTGACATAAACAAGTCAAAAACTCGGCCAAAATGTGTCTTTTCACCCCAGATTTTCGCACTCTTCACACTCCCATTCGAGAACTGAGGCGAAATTTAAAAAACAAAAAAGTGCTATCTGCAGAACCTAAATAGATGAATAAGTCAAATGAAGTGCATGGTTTTGCCAAAAGAATTAGAAACATGAAAAAAGTCAGCATTGAGAAGATTCGAACCATCATTCTTTTCTTAAGACCGCATCCGAGAACGGAGTTGTCAACCACTGCGTCAAAACTCGACATATCGGAAGATTTCAGCTCGATTGTACTATTTTAAAAAATATTCATCATTTTACTGAAGTTTAAGAATAGTGCATTTATGATGATAAAAATAATTATTTATTACAGAGAGTCAAAAACCTCTGAAATAAGAAAAATCTGATCAAACAATATGCAATACGGAGTTATCTATCGGTATTAGAAAAAAGATGTAGGTATAAGTTCACCTCATCATACCTCAACAAACACTGGCTGTAGAAAAATTTAAAAGTCAGATTCGTTATTCTGACCTTACGGAGAACATTTTTAAAAAAATTCATCATCTACGTCGCTCTGGGCGCAAAAATGCTATTCGGTGTTAACTTTACACTTGTGCTAATACCGCAATATTGGGTGTATAGAAACAAAATAAGCTGGGATCTGCAACGCTAAGGTCAGGGCACCTTTTAAGCATGATTAGCATGTTCCGCCTACTTAGCGGAGTAGTTGAAGAAATATCGTTTTTCGTCTCGAACCCTTTACACTAAAACGATCACAGATAAAGAAATATTGCATTATAAGAGAAACAAAAAAATCCAGTTTTGAGATTTTGCAACCCTCTACATTATAAAACTGATTGGACTGCACAGAAACCAAAATTGAGTTAGACAAGCTGAAGGACACGCAAAGAGTAAAAAACACGTATACTTTACACTTTTGTGCAACAACCATCGTGTGTAAAGAAATTTTAAGGTCATATTCGTGATCTACAGCTCGGGGGCAACATTTTGAAAAAAAATTGGCCCTCCGCAAATTATTTGATTTTTCGGTTTACACTTTACACGCTCATTGCTAACTCGGTATTGAGTGTAAACAAAAGAAAAAAATACCGACATCGAATATTTTAATTATCCATCGATTAAAAAAACGGCACCTCCAAAATGTGTGCCGTTATATCTGTGAGGGGGGAACAAATTTCGCACTCGCTGTGATAAACATATAAGAAAAAAGGAGGCCAAGTATATTATAGGTAGCGCTATCGCGCTACCTACGATAGGTACCTACGCGCTAACGCGCTACCTATGATAAACACAAAATACATTCACAAGCAACGCATATTGCAACAAAATACTGGACCTAAAGTAAAATACTCACCCTTAGGTACAGAAGTTTCAAAGAACAATCAAATGAAGAAGTCTGTAGGTGACTCGACCAGTATTAGCATAAAGGTTTCCTATTCTTGCTGACAGAAGTTTTTTTGAAAAAAATGGAAAAAGATTCACACTTAGAAGGCTCGAAGCCTTTCAAAGAAACTTTCGCGTATTGAGAATGATGCTTTAATCAACGCGCGCCAAGAGGCCCGTAGGAGGATGCAGATTGTGCGGCCGTACCCCGGTCCCGCATGCTAAAAATAGAAAAATGACGCCAAAAAACGAAAGGAGCTTTAAAACTTATCCAAAAACGCTAAGATCATGTTATCTCTTGGGAATTTTAGCTGCTTAGAGCCATTTTTGATCAGTTTTTTATGCTGAATATCAGATTGAACAACTTATGCTCCAGTGGTTACACTTTAAACTGTGCTCGCACCCCGGTCAAGATATCCTGGCTACGGGCCTGGCTGGCCAATGCGCATTAGAAACTTAACTAATTTCTACATTGTAAAACGTAATGAGCCAGAAATGATTTTTTGCTTTTCGTAAAACATGCCGTATCTATTACGTTGCATATCCTTAACTTCGCGACTGAAACAGATTTGTAATCTATCTACAAAAAATCACTTCAACAGGGTCTCTCAGCGAAAATTAGTTGATTATTATCTTGAAAAAAAACTTGTTCTCGATAACTTTAAAATAGCGCATGTTTGAGAATAAAGACCATTATTTGATTGAGGCGAGTCGAAAAACCTTCATACTAAAACAAAAAAAGTTGATCTACAAATATGCAATAATGAGTTATATATTGGCATTAAGAAACGTATGCATAATTTACACTTCACCTTAACACAAGTCAACAACCATCGCATATGAAAAAATTTAAAGTTAAGATTCGCTATTCTTACATTGAAGGGATCATTTTTTTTAAATTTACGAACTACAATGCTTTAGGCGGAAAAGAGGTTTTCAGTGTAAACTTTACACCTGGACTGTAAACGCGATATTGGTTGTATATAAACGAAATAAAATGGGATGTGTAATGCTTGAGACGGCACATTTTATGCACAATCAGCATGTTTCACCTACTTAGCGGAATAGCTGAGAGAAGAAATTTGTTTTTACGCCTCGAAATCTTTACACTAAAACGATCATAGATCAAAAAATATTGCGTTAAAAAAGAAACAAAAAATGAGTTTTGAGATTTTTAAGCCTCCACATTATCAAACAATTGGACTGAACAGAAACCAAAACTGACTTAGGTGATTGAATGCAACGCCATATTGTTAAAAACACGTATATTTTACCCTTTGGTGCAACAACTATTGAATGTAAGGAAATTTTAAATGCAAATTATTAATCTTCCAATTATGTACAGCCTAAATTTGAAAAAAATGGTTCTCCGCAAGCAGATTTGATTTTTTACGTAATGTTTACATTGCTCTTTACAAATTGGGCTGGGCATCGAGTGTAAAGAAGAAAAGATGGGCATTGAAATTTTTATGATCTATCCTTTAAAAAAATCGCACCTTCGAGATGTGTTCCGTTATAGCTGTAGGATGTAGACATACGTTAGGGGTACCCAAGTACATATGTACATTGCGCTAGCTATGCGCGTGAAAATTCATATTGGCAAATGTTTAGGTGCCGATGCAACGCCAGCCAAGCGTGCACTTTTTCACATTACAACATGCAAAAAATGGTAGGAATTTTTAAATGCGTGGAAGCGGAAATAACGATTGATGACGTTGAAGAAAAATGATTTTTTGTTGTTTGTCTGTTTCATCCGTTGTATCGTACTATTCGATGTTTTTTATGTTCATGCGAGCTGTGCTCATGATAATAAATCCCCATCAAAACCTCTGCGGCTGTGCTAACAAATTTTGGAAAAAGCCCTTTTTAAAATGTTACGTCACTTATCTCGACTGAATATACAACAAGCTGACATTTTTTAATTACATACGTAGAGATTTTTTATAGTAGATAGGTAGGTACCACTTTTCAGGTGCAAGCTAAGACAGAAAAGAATAAGATAATAAAGGTCAGTCAAACTGCGATCTATTCAGCTAGATGCGTCTCTTAAATTGCTATAAAAAATGCAATCCGTCACACGGGACAAACATGAGCCTGTAAAAATGTTCTTAATTAAAAAGATAAGAGATAAGATTTAACTTTTCACTACTCGAATAGGTACGTAGGTGTTTTAAAAGAATTTTCAATGACAGTGAGAATTTTCTATAAGCCGACAATTTGCGTTAAAAATTGACCAATTCTATACATCTAACGCAATCTGTCGGCTTCTGCTGTCAGTCAATAAATATTTTTATGGCCATGACCAAACTTATGTGAATCAGACTGCCCGATGGTTCAGACAGCCTACTAGCAGGCTACATCGATTGTGCACAATGTGAGAGGTGCAACTGCATAGGCAGGTACATGAGTAAAAAAGCCGTCGCTACCTCTACATACTTTACCCATCAAATCTTCGTATTATAGTCTGTTTCACAATATTCGTGCATAAATTTTGAGAATTTTCATCGACATTAAGCCCAGGGTTACGATATTTATATATCATGTCAATGCTATAACCGCAATCTGTCAGCTTATTGTCGTAGATGGTTTTAAAATTTATGCACGAAGTTATGTTAAACAGAGTATACAAGTGTAGGTCTGTAAAACAGTGTCAAGAATTTTAAGACATACTGCAAGTTTACCATTGCAATGTCATTGGAAATTACGATTATAATTATTACAGATTAACTCTTGATGCTCCCCCAGCGATTTGATTGACGTTATATAGACCAGCGTTAAAATGTTTTTCCATATTTTCCAGCTTTTCCTACATTTTTTGGGAGTTCTAAAATCGTGCACCAAAATAGAGCGCCTTTGGTGAGAAATCAGTTTTTCAGTAGAAAATCCTATTGTAAGTGCGGTGCACATGCACACTCATCGAACTCATGCGCTATTTCCCGACAGCTCGTTTCGCTGTTCGGATGTGCTTTCCTAGCAGCTCGTTTCGCTGTTATGGATGTGCTTTCCTGTCAGCTCGTTTTGCTGCTCGGACCTGCTATTTATAGCTTTTGCGCTTCTTTTGCGCTTTAACCCGTCGAGATGACGTTTCATTTCCAGATTAGATTGCGCAAATTTTTAGGTAATTGAGCACTGGTTCGGCTCGCGAAGGCGACCGAGCACTGCGCAGTGGCGGGTCTTCGGACCTGCCCAGTTTTTAGGCTTCTCAATTACACTATGCACACATGTAATGGCGGCAATCGGTTCATACTTTGTGGGCATAAAATCTTGTGCTTTACTAGGAATAATCGTGATCAGTAATACGCTATTTCTGTTAAAACTTGATTTTCATACTTTCAGTAGAGCATTTTAGCCGATTTCTGAAGTCGCTTTTGACAATAAAAACTCAAAAATTCATCAACATGGCGCGAAGCGTCAGAAAATTTTGAAATTTTACTTCTCTAAAAGGCATTTTTGCATACAAAAATTGTTCAAATCCGTGCAGAAGATTAGAATTGCCAATTATAGTGAAGTCCTGCATGAACAAGTTGTCGATAAATGTACTGCAGACGGCGCGGCGCGGCCAAAACATCAATAACAAGTATAAAATTAAATTAATCAAGCGCGCGCCAAAAAATCGAAATTTACTTCTAACGCATTTTTGCATTATAGAAATTTCCCAGAAATGCATATAATTTTTTTATTTTTCAAAATTTCGGTTAATAAATAGGCTAAAATGTGAAACAACGGCGGGTGTATTGAAAACGACGATAAGAAAAGAAAGTATCTTCTTGTCCACAAGAAAAATTTAAAAATATGAAAAACAAAGAATAAGAAATATTAGTACAGCTTATTCGAAAATCAAGATATTCGCATTGCTCAGTTGAATATTCTAAGGGTTCTCTATTCGTTACTGTAGAGTAACCGCGTGGTTGACTGCACCGTAAGGCACTGATTATTGGCCAATGTTGGCCCCGAATTTTTGTTAAAGGCCAATATTGACCAATAACGCGTGATTAGGGGCCAATATTTGCAAGATTTAAAAATTGGCATTGAAAAGCTTCACACCCGTGGGTTTCGAACCCCGTACTTTCGTGCATAGGCGTAGCCAGGATTTTCGCCAGGGGGGAATTCCAAAACATTTTTTTTCGTCTAAAAACGCGTAAAAACGCGCGGGGCCGTTAAATAACGTGTTTTTGGACTTTTCACATCATCCTGCACGATTTAAGCCATAAAAAATTAAATTTTCTCAAAAATTTTTTCATTTTTTTGACGGAAAAAGAAGAAGAAAGAAAATTCTATTACTAATACACCACCAACTGATAAAATGCAAAATGACAAAATACATAATACGCGATTACGAATTAGTAACGAGACATGTGAGCCAATGGAATGACAAGTTTTACGCGCGCCCCACAAGATATCTAGATAAATCAAAGTTTGCTAATCTAGATTAAATATGTTTAGGTTAGGGGAAGAAACAATGAAGTCAGGTAGATCGTTCCAAACTGCGATGTATTTGTAAAAGAAATCAAACTTTTCTAAATTAGAATGTACAACAGGTATAACTAATTTAAATCTATTAATGCTGCAGGTAATATGATAAAATACAAAAAAATCATCAGCTTCCAAACATGATTTGTGACAAATAATCTGATACATCATACACAGACAAATTTGCAAGCGTCTTAATTCAAGTCTGCACAATTTAAGTTGTATTAGACGATCCTCGTAAGAAAGAATATTATTATAACCGAAAATATATTTAGTAAATCTACGTTGAACAGCTTCCAGTCGATCTATATCACTAATATAAGAAGGGTTCCATACACTACAACAGTACTCTAATAAAGGTCTAACATAACAACTATAAGCTTTAACAAGGTTACATTTATCACGCGAAAAAAATGATTTGCGTATCAAAATACATCTAGAGAAAGCTTTTTTAATCAAAGAATTATAATGTTCCTTAAATTTTAAATTTCGGGAAATCAAAACTCCTAAATCACGGACAAACAAATCACTAGAAATAATTTCCCCATTTAGTCTATAAATAACTTTTTTATTATTATTACCCAAATATAGAACTTGACTTTTGGTTCGTGAAATAGGTAAATCCCATGTAATTGCCCACTCAAAAATCTTATCTAAATCAGACTGTAATTATCTATAGTTTACGACTAATATTGAAAATTTTGATATAAGCAAACATATAAACCGTGCTATAAATATTATCACATATGTCATTGATAAAAATCGAAAAGAGAGTAGATCCAAGGACACTTCCTCGGACGACACTGCTAGTAACAGGCACGTAACCTGAAAAAGACTGATTAATGCGAACACACTGAGAACGATTGAACAAATAGGCCTTTAACCATGTGAGCAAATTGCCCTTTATTCCATATCCGTTTAACTTAATGAGAAGTTTTTCACTATTTACTTTATCAAATGCTTTTGAAAAATCTAAGTATATTATATATACAACAGTTTCTTTTTTAGCTAAGGACTGAATATATGAAAACTTACATTTTAACAACTGTGTTTTACAAGATTTATTCTTTTGAAAACCAAATTGAAAAGGGGATATTAGTTTATTAACCTTAAGAAAGTTTGACAACTATTAATAATTCTCTCCATTATTTTTGCAATAGAACAACAAAGAGAGATGGGCCTGTAATTTTCAACTAATGCTAGGTTCCCCTTTTTCAAAATGGGAATAACATGTGCCATGCTCCAAAGCTCGGGAATATCTCCAGACAGAAAAGATACAGTGAAAATAGAAACTAACGGCTTCACCATTTGAAACGACAATTTTTTAATAAAAAGATTACAGATTCCATCTGGGCCAACTGCAGTAGAATTATTCAGATGGTTAATGGCTTCCAATACGCAATTCTCACTAAAAATGACGTCAGAAAGCGAAAAATCACAGCGATTCTGAAAAAGAAAATTTGCGTTGGTAATGTCGCTAGAAAACACAGAAGCAAAATAATCATTAAAAGTGTTAGCCTTGCGTATTGAATCGGTTATAACATTATTATCAGAAAATGTTAGGGGAGGAATTTCACTGCGACTTTTTAACCTATTATTTACAAAAGTATAGAAAGCTACAAAAGTATAGAAAGCTTTAGGATTATTATTCTCAAGCAATTCGTTTTCTTGAGAAGAGAAATAACTGAATAATTCTACGTAAAGCTTTACCATGATTTCGATATTTAGTTTTAGTTTCTGGAGTTCTACACCTTTTATACTTATCCCATAGAGAACGTTTTTCAAGGAATAATTTATGTAAGCTTTTAGGGTATTTGAATTTTGATTTAATTCTAAAAGTAGGAACAAAACTAAAAATAAGAGGATTTAATTTACTTAAAAAACATTATACATGTCTGAATCCGGCGCACAGCACTAGAAAAAATTGACATGCTCTCTATATCTAACTCTAATTTGAGCGATTTTTAGCGGTTCAGAAGACAAAACTATACGTAAACAATAAATCCGGCGCGAATCGCCGGAAAATTTTGAGTTTACTAGCTCAAAAGTATGCTAAAAACCTGTTTAGGCGCTGTTTCAGACGCACTTCGCCAATTTTTCATTTTTCCCTTCGGGGGACCCTTGAGAGAAACAAAATTTTTCCCCATGCCCCCCTGGATACAGGCCTGTACCCATGTCATAACTCAAATTTGAGCTGTTTTGAGTGAGCTAGAAGGCAAAAATTATAGCTAAACAATGAATCCGGCGCAAAGCGTTAGAAAAAAATTGACATACTTTCTATGTCTAACTCAAATTTGAGACGATTTTCAGCGGTTTAGAAGACAAAAACTTACATAAACAATAAATCTCGGCGCGAAGCGCCGGAAAATTTTGTGTTTTCTAGCTCAAAAGTATGCTAAATTAATTGTTGAGCATGTGGAAAAAATGTCAGGCCAAGAAACAGAGGATAAAAAAGTAGCTATACTGTCATAGTCCGCTTTATTGAAATTTAAGCAAGGTTTATCTCTATCATGAGAAGTCCTATTTAGAATTTCAAAAGAAATGGAATTATGGTCGCTTGTTGAAAAAGGAGGAAGAACCTGGACATTAAAAACGTTATATGCAGCAAATACTACATCAATCGAAGTATTATCGTACGTATTTTCTTTAACTAACTGTTGCAGACCACTAGCTGATAAATAATCAAAAAATAATTCGTTTAATGGATTAAATGTAAAAGTACCATGAGACCAATCAATTTTAGGCAAATTTAAATCACCTAATATAATAACGGGATTACAACTATTAGTAACCTATTCAATTGAATTACATATCCAAAGTGCAGTATCAAAATCATACTGAGGAGGTCTATAAACTAACAAACATCTAATAACATCTCCACCTTTTAAAATTTCAACTACTAAAGTATCAGACACAAACAGAGAAGCAGGAACTTTAATGCATCGAGCATAAAGATAGGGTTTAGTAAAAATTAAGACTCCACCTCCCCGCTTATTCTTGCGATCTGATCGGAGAATAAGATAATTTTTTAACGGACATAATAGACTGTCGGAAATAGATTCATTTAGCCAGGTTTCACAAAAAAATAATATATCGAATTTTGCAGTATTTAAAAGAAAATGAAATTCCCCTAACTTATTAACAATACTACGAGAATTACATAGCAAACATTTGATATTTACAAAATAACAGGAAAAAATGCTTCTTATGCGCGCGAAGCGCTAATTTTTTGATTTTCCACCAACAAATCAGTAGAAACTGCCAAATAATAGAATAAACCGGCGCGAATCACCGAATTTTTCGATTTTTTATCGCAAAACAGCATCACGCAACCATATTGCTCACTTTTCGAAAATGTGAAAACTCCAGGGGGGAATTCCCCCTTCCCCCCACTGGCTACACCAGTGCTTTTGTGTTGGTAAACTCACACGCGCACACTGCGCCATAGCAAAATTGTGATCAAGATTCTGAAGAATGATAATAATGCTATCTGTTATATACAGTATACGCAGTTGCTATTTTTGTTTGAAAGAGATTGCTTATCCTCAGTTCGATTCTGCTGCTGGCAGATGCATGTATCGAGCGAGTATCAACAATGATCTTTCTATAGTCTATTACATGAAACCTTGTGCATGGACAACAATTTTTTGGACGATGTAAATCGACTACAAAAGCGTTTCAAACTGAAGCAGCAATTGCAATACTGTACACAGAAATCGACAAACATATGAAGTTTTACCATGCAAAATTGCCTAGAAACCACTTTTGTAGCTTCTCATTAAATTGCTGAAAATTGATTTCCATGCACAAGGTATTGTGAAATAGACTATAGATTGTACCTATACATACATGTACATATGTACACCTATCTATAGTCTGTCTCTACGAGCTTTTGCGCATGAATCACAATCTTAGAGCGAATGTAAATCGATTACAAAAGTGGTTTAAACTGAAGTATAGCGATCTCAATATAGAGCGTAGCATTTGATAAGCATAAAGTTTTACTGTGTAAAATTTTATTTCAATAATCTGCTTACAATACAGACATACCTACATTTGTAGTTGTTCGTTAGATCGCTGAAAATTTTCATGTAAAGATTTATAGATACATAGGTATAGGTACCTTCAGGCCCGTATCCAGGATTTTATTTTGGGGGGGGCCGAAAATTTTTGAGGCCAGATATCTCGAAAACCATTAGGAGATAGGCGAAAATAAAGGCAGTTTTGAGCGTATCTCGGTGAGCTCTATACGATGGTGAAGAAAAATTTCAAAAAAATTCAAAAATGTTTTCACTCTATTTCATATTGATATGCAGCAAATTTGTCATTTAAGCTGATTTTTCATCACTCAATCGACGAATTATTTCTTATCTCTTGCCTTTGCACTTAATCTTTGTGCTTTACAGAGAAAAACAATGCAGATAATGAATAATTCGGCGCCAAGGGCCGAAAAAATTGACATATTCCGCATGTCAAGTTCACATTTGAGCAGTTTTGAGCGGGCTAGAAGACAAAAAAACATATAAACAATAAATACGGTGCTAAGCAGTGGAAAAATTTCATGTTTCCCATGTCATAACTCAAAATTGACTTGTTTTGAGTGAGCTAGAAAGCAAAAACTATAGCTGAACAATGAATCTGGCGCGCAGCGCTGGAAAAAAATCGACATGCTCTTTTCTATGTCTAACTAAAATTTGAACAATTTTTAGCGGGTTTGGAGACAAAACTATTCATAAACAATAAATCCAGCGCGAAGCGCCGGAAAATTTTGAGTTTACTGGCTCAAAAGTACGCTAAAAACCTGTTTTGTCGGTGTTTCAGACACACTTCGCCAATTTTCCATTTTTCCCTTTCGGGGACCTTTGGGAAAAACGAAAATTGTTTCCATTTCGGCCCCCCCGAAATGGAGAGGCTATGTCATAACTCAAATTTGAGCTGTTTTGAGTGAGCAAGAAGGAAAAAGTATAGCTGAACAATGAATCCGGCACACATCACTGGAAAAAAATTGACATGCTCTCTATGTATAACTCAAATTTGAACGACTTTTAGCGGTTTAGAAGACAAAATTATACATAAACAATAAGTCCGGCGCGAAGCGCCAGAAAATTTTGAGTTTACTAGCTCAAAAGTACGCTAAAAACCTGTTTTGGCGGTGTTTCAGACGCACTTCGCCAATTTTTCATTTTTCCCTTTGGGGGACCCTTGGGAAAAACAAAATTTTTCTCATTTCGAGGGGGCAGGCCCGCCCCCCGCCCTTGCCCCTGGATACGGGCCTGGGTACCTTTATATGTATGTACATATTTTGTGTACTGTTTTTGTTTGGAGTTGTATAGGTTGGTATATAGGTAACAATAATTGACAAATCGGGAACTTTTTTTGCATCAATTCACTGAGTAAGATGAGCAATCTGTTTTTTTCAAGAATAGCAACTGCGTATACTGTACATATATAAGAGATAGCATTAGTATTATTCTTCTGATTTCTGATCACAATTTTGGTGGCGCATTGTGCGCGCATGAGTTTACCAACACGGAAGTGCGGGGTTCGAAACTCACGGATGCGAAGCTTTTTAAGAATTTTAAATCTTGCAAATATTGGCCCCGTAATGCACTCGTTATTAGCCAATATTGGCCTTTAATGAAAAATTTGGGGCCAACATTGGCCAATAATCAGTGCCAAAAATGCTGCACCGTAATATATCTTTTTTGTTTTTTTGGGTCATTTCTTCCCAATAGTGATCTTTCAAGGAGCATAATCCTTAATTATTGCTTAGGCTCAGTGAGTGCGAAAAGGGAAGCCAGCATTGAATACTATCATTTAAGTTAGCAAGATTGATTCGAGAAAGTTTTTCGATGTTCTATCTTTTCACTCAGTTTCAGGACTTTGAAAGCACGAATAATATAGAAAATGAATATTCTTAGACATATCTTCATTCTTAAACTAGGCTTTTTAAAACAAAGCGTTTATAAAAGGAATATATTCCGTACGAAGCGCCGGAAAGTTATGTTTACTAGCTCAAAAAGGACTTAACAAGCAACTTGTTTTGGCTTTAGGTATTTTCAGTGCTCTTGATGAATTTTTATCATATCCTTTGGGAGTCAATTCAAAATCGGCATCTCTGGTCTCGTCCCTGAATATGAGTCAGTGCGCAGATACCATAATTTTTTCATGCACTTTGCGATACTCAGTACGAGTGTAAGGAAAATCTTGAGTTTTAGGACGCACATAGTTGAATGATATTTTTAAGACTTATGTAGACTGAATGCAGTGAAGTTTTATCTATCCCTTATTGATCGCAGCGCTTACGTTATGCAGCAGACAGTATATAAAATTCTTTAAAATTATGTGCTCTATCTGAATAAAATTAATTGATACATTCTTTAGAGTAAATACGTCCTGCAATTTAAATAATGGCTACGACTGCAGTTCAGAAGCCGTGGACGCACATGAATCAAAAAGAGGCAAACCGAACACATTCTATGGCTGTTATGCGTAATTATAGCACACAGCCTCGTCTAAGTAAGAAACAGTCTATTGTCTACAATTATGCGTTTTCATTTATTATATTGCTTTTATACATTGGAAGATGTAGAAAACTTTGACACTTACCAGACATGTATAAAGAAAAACATCGCGTGAATTTCTGCTTATAGACCGATAGAGCAGCACGCGGGTACCAGAACGGGTACCAGTATACTCGGGTACCGAATGAAAATGATTTTACTACCCGGGTACCCGAATCCCTAATATAAAATGGAAAATTAGTACTGCACTTATGCAATATGTGCTAAGAATTGAATTAGAAACCTAGAAACATATTGCTTCTAAAGTGCTACTGAATCACAATGTACATGTGATTTGATATAATCAACGGTAAAATGTTAAATAAGCGAGTCTGTTAATATTTCCTATTATCACAATATATCGCGCATACGGTCTAGGCATATTCCATTATTCAGCTCTTTAGTTACATTATTTTATTTATGCCGAATTCTTCTTATTCTTCATTGTAAACAAATTTAAACAAGAAATTATCTGTTAGCGACGCTTTTTTATAATTCATTCAGTTCTGTGACAATTATATAAATTTAAACTGCAACTTTTATTCACATCGTGCGCGCAAGTGTTTTAGATAGACCTGGTTCAAAGCCTATCAATGTTCCAAATGCAGTCAGCCATAGGCGTAGCCAGGGGGCATTGGGGGTACCTGCCCCCTGAAATTTTTCAGAAATATTGTTGATTTTTTTGTTGCAATAATGTATGTCCAGAAAACTAAGTTCAAAAAGGCAAAAACTTCAAAATTTTCCGCGCCGACTCATTATTATTTATTGCTATATAGATCCAACAAATTTAAAAGCTTGAATCAGCTAAAATAATCCAGCACTTCACATCACTTTAGTAATTTAATGCACTATTTGTTCGTTGATTGAAACTGCGCATGCTTGTTGAGCTTAATAATAGCAAAAGTTCGAAAATGATTAAGTACCAGTTTGTCTATTCTCTGCTTTGTTTGTCTTTTGTGTAACAGTTTGTCTATTCTTTGTTTCATTCATCTTTCTTTACAAGGACACATAATCCTATTTTAATTGGAAGGAATGGCCGAATTTTCTTATGTTTTTGCGTCATTTCTTGTTCTCTGAACTGCATTTTGTTAATTAGAAGACTACAAATGGGCCTGAAAACAGTAAGAACAAAATTTTCATGGATACATCTTTCTATATCTTATTGGCAGCGACCCGTTGCTGCGCTATGTACCCAGCAGAGGTCGAAAAGCGCATTTCAGATCAGTTTGTGCAATGTAGGAGTTAAGTGTTTTTGGGCTTGCTTCCGAAGTGAGATTTGGCCGATTTTGCGAAAATTTTAACGCTACTATTTAGCATTAAAATGTGTTTTTTACAATATTTTCCGGGACTCTGCCCCGGATCCCGCTCACCACTTCAGACGTCCCGCAACCATAAAATCTCGTTGTACATGTGCAACGAGATTTTAGGAGAGAACAAGCCAGGTAAAAGGGTTAAGAATTTCTAAAAATTTCCTGTGCTTCGCGCCAGCATTAATTTGTCTCTTTTGTATGATTTAAGCGGTATAAATTGAGTTTAATGTGCAAAAACGTCAAAATTTTCCGGCGCATATTGCCGCCAGTTACTGTTCTTTCTTTTTTTAGAGCTCCAGCATTGCGTTTAAAAGCCTGAATCACTCAAAATATCTTCAGTCAAAGTTAGTAATTCGCAGTTTTCTTATTAGAAGCTTGAATTGTCAAAACTGTTTTGTACAAATTTGGTAATTTTCTGCTCTCTCAGATTATTAGTATTCACAGAGCTACAAACTGTTAAGGGTGGAACAGATGACTAAATTTCTTGGCACTTTGCGCCACTAATGAATTCTGAACTGTTTGTCAATAGAAAGGCCGTAAATTCTACATGAAAACGTTTATGCCCCCGAACTAAAATTCTGATTACGTCTCTGCAGTCAGCTCCGAGATAGACTTAGACTTGTTTTCGAATAAATTTTCATTTCCGGTTGATTTCAAAATTGCTTTTCGTCAGTGTTTTCCTGCTTCAAATGTTTTAATGACGCTATGAAGATACAAAACCTGCTTCACAATTTTTTGCTTAGAATTATGAAAATGACTTAAATTTCATTGAATGCATACGAATTCTTCAGATTAAAGCCTTGATTCTATTTAATCTTGCAATAATTTTTCAATAATTTTACTGCTTAAATATCACTTTGCCCTAGACCTCACTGTCAACCGTAAATGAACGATGTTCACTGCATTCTCTTTTATCTAAGGTCCTACCCGGGTATACCCGGATATACCCGGGTACCCGAATTACCCGGTCCCGGGTACGAACCAGTACCCGGATAATGAAATAGCCGGGTACCCGGGTAGTAAAATTGCAAAGTGTGCAGCTCTATGGACCGAGAAGTTGCTAAAATTGCTTTCTTAGTTTTCAAGCGCTGAGCGGGCTTCAAAATCCATTTATAAGCTTTGCATTGTCGTCACTGCAGAGGATAGAAAATTTGATTTTTTTCCTAAGGGTATGCCATTTTGCATTTTTTACCCGAAAATCGGGGAAAGTTAATTTGGCAGCTGGCTATTTTCAAATAAACTGTAGGAGAGCAGACCAATTTCTTTGAAAAATAATGAAAAATAAGAATTGCAAGGACGTTTAGCATTAAAAAACATTATTACCAAGGTCTAGACGATTATTGATTAATTCTCTTTGATCAAAATTATGCATCTTTGAGAGCCAATAATATTATTTTGAAATATAAGACTTTTGTCTTCATTACTTAATAATATTCACGAGTTTAGAAAATCTAAAGAAACTCATGCTTATTTTTACTCGGCATAAATAAGTCACACTGTATTTTGTTTAAAGGTGCGCTTTCTGTGTGCACACGGATAGTTCGTAAGTTATTGAACAAAATAGATTGAATTCGATTTTTACGCAAATATGTACGGAGCTGCGTGTTTACGTAGAACAGTTTAGAATTTCGAGTGGCTTAATTGATCATTTTTTGTAAGGATTGTTAACTTCAAATTTTTGATTAAAGACTCAATGCATTAACAAGAAATCTCAAGTTTTCGGAGGCAGCCAACTTAATTTTTGAGGGCGGCATGCTTTATTTTTCGTACCGTGTAGATTTTTAGGGACTGGTGCGGAAAAATCTTTTCATTTTTTCGCACAGTCTTGGCCAGATTTCTTTGAATAGGTAATAGGTTGTACGAAAATTGATTAATTGGATATTTCAAAGAGTACAATTTTTTAAACGCTTCACTATTTCATTTATGCAAGTGAGGAACTTTTCAAAATTCTTTGAATTTTGGTGAATTCTGCATACCTTTCAATGCGGGTGAGTATGCAGAGTCTTAGGCGCTTTGTTCCATACGTAGATTCTAAGTCATTTTTATGGATAAATAAGTGAAATTCAAAATCTTCATCGACTATAAATTGTAACCCAAATTTTTATAGTAATACAGTTTTCAAGACACAGAACAGAACCTTGCTATTTCCTTGAAAATGCATCCATCCCTATTCAATTGTAAAATCCTGGAATTGATTTTATGACCTAATTTAATAGGTAATGCAGAAATATCTATCTCCGAGTTTTTGCTGGAGCTATAAATTTACTGTGCGTGCGGGAAATTTCTGAAAGATTTCTCGCACAGAACGGATGACCGTGTGCAAATCTTTTTAATTCGTATTTATTACTAATTTTTCAGAATGAATTCTTTATTAAAGCATGTTTGTTTTGGCTAGTTCCATTGGATAACATTTTACAGTATTTCTCTTGATTTCAGCGTACAAAACGGTTACTGGCGTCAATGGCCCTCTGGTCATTCTTGATGATGTCAAAGTGAGTATCCTGTCGATTGATTTTCCAGGCGTCAGGAGACATTGTAATGTGTAGTGCTGGTCCTTTAGAAAAATCTATTTTCATGTTTTTCGACCATAACTTTTTATGGATGCGGCCTGACCTATAGATTTCAAATACTTATTTTTTGTGTCCTTCCTACAGCTCTATCGACTGGTATATAGTTCACTCACCTCGCCCGCCAACTGATTGGATTGATTTGGCAAATGTGTGTATTTGAAAAATCCACATTCTCTAAAAAACCCACATTTTCTAAAAAACTCATATGTCTTTAAAAACCCGCTTTTCATAGTTCTATGTTATCCTCCTGATTAATGTTGGGAAACAATTTTTTAAGCATCAGCAACACATTTATGACTTGTGCGGACATTTTAAAGTTAGTTTTCCTCCTTAGGGTCTACGACGTTTTGGCGCTGCCGCTTTGGCACCAGCAACTTATAAATTATTCTAATTAAATCAATTTTGAAACAATAGGTACACTCACAACAAAAGCATAAATAAAACATTCGTGGCAGGCCTACAGATGCTCACAAGCATTGTTTCATCTATAGCAATGCTATAAATGAATAATTCAGACCAATATTCAAGTAGGGTTTTTAGGAAATGGTTTTCAAAAATATTTGAAGCATAGTTTCCCAAGGTCGAAAGGTCAGGGGGTGAAATCCTAAGATTTAGTACCACTTAATTTAGAGTCTAGCCTTTTTTGCAGGTCAAATATGAAAAATGGCTAAGACATCCTATATAGCATGTTTTAATATGAAAAACTGCATGTTAACTACTCTTTGTCCCATTCTGACTAGTTTCGTCACTCTTGTAAGTAAAAAATATGAGAATTAAACGAAAATTTTGACTTTTAAGATCATTTTAACTTCATTCTATGTATTTCATGGGTAGACAAAACAGAAATGTATTAGTCGGCGCGAAGCGCCGAAAAAAGTTTCAATATCTTTGCTGCTGCACTCAAAAATCATGCAGAATATGTTTGATAGCTCAAAATCGTCCGACAGTGATTCAAGTCTCGGACCCTGAGGTTGGGGTAATACCCCGCTCACCCCCTATGCGAATAAGTGATTTGGAGTGGGTTTTTTAAGATCAGTGCGAGTTTTTTAACTCCGTCTTTAAGGGTATACTGTAGCCTGAGGTCATGAGCAAGAAAAATAGAAATTTTTTCCTGAATAGCCTGTTAGGGGGCTACATATATAAAAACATAAAACTTGTCATTTGCGATCCGTATTGAAGCGGTGTTCATCCAAAATCGGTTGTTTTTTCTTTAAAAAGACGCCGTTTTTAAGAACTTTTATGATATCTGAGATCTCATGATTGTTAGTATCATGAAACACAATTATTATTTCGTTGCGTTGGCCTGGGCCAGCTCAGGATGCTGGCAAAAGATTTTGCGACTGACACTCATATTGGGGGAGCACTGGGATGGGTTTTAGGAATCATTTTGAAGGGTTTTTAAAGGTCAGCACTATATTTAACCTCACACATGCACACTGGGGTATGTAGTATCCCTCCCACTAGGGTTTTTGAAAACATGCCCCCTCCACCAAGCCATTTTGGACCAAAACCTCATATGCTCGAACCATGAAAAAGTGTTAAATGACGTTTAACAGTATAATTTCAGGTACATATATACATATGGTTAGGTACTTATTTTTCGAGCAGTAGAGTTTCCAATTCATTCGTCCAGTCAATTTTTCTTCATTATTTCGTATATATTTGATGTTTCAGGCCATTCAATCGCCCTTATTGGTATCGTTTTCACTCAAATTTAGTCATAAATATTCCTGAAGAATAAAATCAACAAATTTGTCAAAATTTAGCATTAAATAGGGTAGAAAATTACTTTTTTACTCACCCATTCCCCCAAGGAAACTCAGTTTTCCCATTCCCATAAGTTATGATTGTGTGCATGTATGCTTAAGCCTCTTTGGAATAATACAAGTAGAGAGATTATATGCGTTTTATCAAATTTTAAAGTCGTACCTTTTTTGGATGCATTTCCCTTATAATCAAATTTTCTTATAAGTTTGTTTCACAGTTTCCACAATATGCTGAGATCGTCAATCTCACTTTGCCAGATGGTACAAAACGAAGCGGCCAAGTTTTAGAAATTTCTGGTTCAAAGGCCGTTGTTCAGGTGATATATGTATTTAAATATGTATAAGTGCCAAATGTGAATTATTATTCTCGTATGCTGGAAATCTGTCGAATCACATTATTTTACATTGAAAATTCTAGATAGGGTAAGGAAATGGTTGATTATAGTCGCCATCTGCTTGTTATGATAAAAAAATTCTCACAAAAGCTCAAAACTTTTCGGTAGGTAGTTTAATAGCATACGTGTAATGGAAAGTTTGGGTGAGGGTGTTCGGCCATTTTTAAAGGGGGGGGGGTAATTGACCGATAGTTTTTGGCCAAAAACGGTCAAAAAAATCACGTAATAATGGCCAGAAACGCAACTTTTTTCCTAAAAATCGGGGCAAAAGGGTTTGAAAAATTTGTGACTTCGGGGATGGTGGACATCTAACTTTGGGTAAGTGAATCCCCAAACTTCTGTTACATGTATGATTCGTAATACCTAAGTCATTTTTAGGGCATCCCCTGCTTGCTTGAAACTAAAAATCAAAGCAATTTTCGACTTAAGAATTTGGAAAATCATCGTTAATTTTCGACTCAAGCCAAATTTTAGGCTGAAAATTTGAAAGGTGATTCAATAAATCTGTCATTGTAGTAATATTATTGAATTTTCCGCGTTCAAAATTTTTATTACTTTCGTGAATAAGAGCGATTTTTTGGTTAGGTCTTCGAAGGAACGTCTGGTATCGATGCTAAAAATACGGCATGCGAATTCACCGGCGATATTTTGCGCACACCCGTGTCCGAGGATATGTTGGGTCGCATTTTTAATGGATCTGGAAAGCCGATCGACAAAGGTCCTCCGATTCTGGCCGAAGACTATTTGGACATACAAGGTAAGGCGAGGATAGGGTGCGAAAAAGGTAGCAGTATTTATTTTTAGAACTAAATCGTTTTAATACATTAGTTACAAGGCTAAGTTAGATTACTTATGCACATACATGATTTATGGCGGCTTGGTCTACTTTCACACCCCCGTGAAAAGTTTTTTAAGCCCACAAAAATATCCCCCTGAATTCGCGCGATTTTCTTAAAAAATCGTAGGAAACGTCTTGGCTTAAGCGTTTTAGCGATCTTTTAGTCCAAGAGTGACAATTTTTCCGGCGGTTAGCACTAAACGGCCATTTTTTTACTATATTTTTTTAAAGTTTTTCTAGAAATTTTGTATGTTTTTATTGTCTAGGAAGAAAGAGCATCGTCACAAACGTTAAAAAATGATAGTTTTGACGCGTATACGTCGCTTTTGAGCAGACAAATGTACTTGACAAAAAAATTGGGTTTCACCCCTATAATTCCAATGCTGTGCATGTATGCATATGTATGTACATTAACATGTACACATGTTTCCATTCCGCATGCATATCACTAATACGGTTGAGTTTTAGATCATCCCTTGTGCGCTAATTGACTAAAATTTATTTTAATGAATCGGAATGGCTCAATGTTTATCGCAGATCATTTTTATAAATGCATCATTCATTCTCAAAAGAGTTTGGCTTGAACTGACTGTACTATCGTTTTTTAGAGAGGTTATCATTTATTTCTGGGTTGATGCAAAGTGGATATGTAAAACTATGTTTATTTGCGTTGCAGGCAAACTTGGGCTCAAGGGTTACGATCGGACCCTTCCAGAATTTGAAAACCTTGCAGCCCACGCTATAGCATTCAATTTTGAAAAATTCTTTCATTTTTCGCGATGCTTTGATTTCATGATAGAGCTCAATAATTGAAAAACGTCGAAAAATGATGTTTTTGCCCCTATAATCCACGTCATCAATTTCTAGGCGATTTACCACCTCAAAATTTTTTGACCCCCGAAATTCTGATCCCGACCATGAATGATCGCAGGAGCGACGTAAAGAACGTAAAATAAAAGCGTAAAATATGTACATATGTACGAGGGAATTGAGTAATTCGCTAGCCTGGTTTCTAGCCAATACATAAATTTATCGACGACTGATAGGTTTGAAAATTTCGCTTGCGGAATTTATTACGTTTAGGTCAACCTATTAATCCAAGTTCGCGAATTTATCCGGAAGAAATGATTCAAACGGGAATTTCCGCTATTGATGCCATGAACAGCATTGCACGAGGACAAAAAATTCCCATTTTCTCAGCCGCTGGTTTACCGCATAATGAGGTAAGAAGCATTTTGAACTCGCCATTTTAGCTCTAAAATTACTTCGTCAAATAAGTAAGGCTTATATTATGACGTTGAGTCTCACTAGTTGTGTGTGACGTCATTGTTTAATCGCAAAGAAATAAATCATTAAGGAGTTTTAAGTCTACTCTTACCAGAATACTGGAACATTGTGCAATAATACTTTCATAGTACCGAATCTCAAATATCGCTAAAAACGTGCATAAACGTGCTACGAATTTTATTCAATTAATACGATTCAAAAATTTTTTTCTCTAAAAACTCAAGTAGACAATTTTATGCGGATATCGAAGCAAGCACTAGACAAGCTTGACTTTTGCGATATTTTAAGAATCAAGTTTCTTGTGTGCATGAAAGATCGCACTTTATAAGAAAATTGGTAAAAATTGATGTTTGAGTCTCAAAGAGTCAAAATGCACACTTTTTCTTGAGTTTATTGTTTACGCAGCAATAAAGATCATGAAAATTAATTAAATTTGTCTGTGGGAATTAGAACATAATTAGTCAAAGTCAGAATTGCACTCAGAATCTCAGGCTAGAATCAATTAATATGTGAGCTTTTCTTTATTTTTCATAATCTCTGTTGCAGATGGTGTCTAAATTCCAGTGGGCATGCATGCCCTATAGACGCTCTCAGGGTAGCCTGGCCAGGAAGGGTTGAAATGAGGATATTTTGCTAGGGAAGGGCAAAATACGGAACGTTTGCTACAGTAAGTTGCACTTATTGAATATTATAGTGTCCAAATCGTCGGAAAATACACCATTTTGGGACTTAATCGCTAGACAGTACAACATTCAGGCCCCTGAGCCGGCGAAATGCCTCTTCTCACTCTCCCTATATACATATATGTATGGCATGCATGCGTGTAACGGTTCGAAATTATGGGTGTGGTATTCGGCCATTTGGGTGTGGGGTTAGCGTTAGGAATGGATTCAATTTTTGGCCAAAAATGGCAAAAAACGCCTAAAAATAGTTAAAAACGCAAGTTTCTGCTAAGAATCGCGGGGGTCAAAAATTTTCTGGCTTTTTGGGATGGGGGAACGTTCAACTTTTGGATGGGAGATCCCTCAAAGCCCTCTGTTACATATGTGATGGTATGCCATGCCCCTTTATCTCTCGCATCCCTGGTTGCCTCTTGCTTTGAAGTCATTTATGTCGCAGCTAAAGGAAGATTATTGTCAATCAGCATGCGGATAAATAATTAAGTCTGTTAATTTGTCTCTCAATCTTGGTAAATCAGCTAAAACCTAATCAGTTGATGATAAGCGTTGAATAAACAAAAACGATTAAATAATTGAACGAAGGTGTTTGTGTGAAACATTATCCCAATTTTGTATCTGCATAACTTAAAAAAGTTGTGCAATTATGTAAAAATGCTGCTGGTAAATATTTGCGTATTCCCAGATTGCCGCCCAAATATGTCGTCAAGCTGGTTTAGTGCAGCTACCATCGAAAGATGTGCACGATGGTTCGTCGGAAAATTTCGCCATCATTTTCGCCGCTATGGGCGTTAACATGGAAACTGCGCGTTTTTTCAAACAAGATTTCGAAGAAAACGGATCCATGGAGAATGTCTGCTTGTTTTTGAATTTGGCCAATGATCCGACGTAATACTTGTTCTTACATTGATTCGATATCAAAAATCTTCTTGCTTTTCTAGTAGGCATCAATGTTTTTTTTGTACAAGGTCCGTTTGTAGATGTACAAAGATGGTCCCCAAAAGTCTTTGCACATTTTGTACATGCAAATTTTTGTGTACTATAATATAATACAGTTGCGATTTTAGTGTGGTAAAACAGGGTTTTCGATCTTTGGTAGTGTATTTTAGTTAATTTCTCGGTTTTAAAAATTACTAAAGTAGTCCCAAAACGGCGCGAAGCGCCGAAAAATTTGACATTCTTCCATTCTAAATGCAAATTCTGCCATTTTAAAGATATATATGTAGGACAAACGATTACTCATTTCGTCGCAGCGCCGAAAATTTTGGGAAATTTCACAACTTTTTCCAGTTTTTGTCTTCCATAAAATCTTTGTACATTTTGTACACACAAATTTTGAGTTCAATAATATGGTACAGTAGCGATTTTAGTGTGGTAAAAGAGAGTTGCTCGACTTTTGGTAGTATATTTTAGCTATTTTCTGGGTCTCTAAGGGCAAAAATCACTAATAATCGGCTCAAAACGGCGCGAAGCGCTAAAAAATTTGACATTTTTCCTTTCAGAAATACAATTTCTGACATTATAAAGATATATAGAACACACAATGACTCATTTCGGGGCGAAGCGCCAAAAATTTTTGCGAATTATCAAAGTTTTTCTACAGTTTTTGTCTTCCCGAAAATCTTTGTACATGTACAAAGACGGTCCCCAAAAGTCTTTGTACATCGAAAAAAATCTTTGCCGAATACAAAAAAACGTGGCAGGTATCGTCTGAAGAGTAAATGGAATTGAACGACGATTTTATTGAGAAGTTCTTTACTTTTCCTTTTCCTGAATGGGACATCGTCTCAAACACACTGCATTATGTAAAGTATCATTTCCTGAGCACTTTGCATTATTCTTCATGGGATTGACATATTTCGTATACTGACTTCTCGTTGAAAGATCGGTTTTGGCTCGTTCTTTGCGCAAAGCAGCTTTTTGTGCAATTTTATTAGGATTTAATAACGTTGAGTGATGGGCGATGAAAAAGCTAATCAACTCTCGATTTCTAAAATTTGGAGATAACGGATTTCTAAATTCGGGAACACTCAAGCGATTTTGTGAAAAAGGTCAGCATTTCACATTTTCTCGGAGGAAAAATACTTTTTCTAGTTCTTTCTGATTCAAGCATACAATCCACTTAACTATATTATAAAAGCTAGTCTACAAATGTAAAAAATTATTGTGTCTATTTTACGTTTGTAGGTTTCGTTTTTAAGCATTGAACGCATCATTACGCCGCGTTTGGCTTTGACGGCTGCAGAATTCCTGGCCTATCAGTGCGAAAAGCACGTCTTGGTTATCTTGACAGATATGACTTCTTATGCTGAAGCTTTGCGAGAGGTAAACATACTTCAATCGACATTTATTTTTCAATTTCCAGCGTGGTTTGCGCCGATTTTCTGATCAATTACTGTCATGCGTGTAATAATACATGTAGGAGGGCGATGGGGGATCGCCTTACCCAAAGTCTGACGTCCCTTCCATCCCCCAAAGCCAGTTGAGCGTTATTTGGCCTTTTTTGGCCAGAAAATGGAGGTCAACTCCCCCCTCTAAAAATGGCCGGGACTCACCAAATTTCGAGCCGTACTGTTATGCGTGTAATAGCTGCTTTATAGTCTTGGGAATTTTTGCCCCCTCCCGCCCAAAAAATTTTGTTCTCGCTGAAATAACACTTTATGAAACAAAAATGCTGGCTGGCCCGCATTTTTGCTGAAAACTTTCTAACAAAAAGGACAAAGCAAAAATTAAAAAAGTTTAAGAAGGTATTAAATCCTAGTCTGCGTTTTTGGGTTCTTTTTTTGCCATTTTGGCCAACATGAGTTATTGGCCGATTGCCCCTTCCGAACTTTTGAGTTGCTACGTTTCTGGCCTCATCCGTGCATATCATCTAAGTGTTTATGTTCATTTTATTTTTCAATTGGGTTTTTAATTTTTGTTATGTTTCAGTGGAAGCAATTTTATCCGGAATTCACGTTTTTTATATGTAGTACATATATTCTACTAGGCTCGTATCCAGGATTCACCGAAGGAGGTCGGACCCGACATAAATTGGCTTATATCTCGGAAATCCGCCCCTCCCCTAAATTCGCATTTTCCAACTTTTTCAACATGTCCATCTATTAAGCTTTAAAATTAAGCTTTAAAGTTCAGACTTCGAAACAATTTCTTCTCTGTTAATAGGCTAAGTAAGTATCATTTTTTGGTCATGATTTAGGCAAAATTATGGAAATTACTTCACATGTGATCCGATGCGGCGAAAATTGGAAGATCTACTAACAAAGTCGTGCAAATTTTTCTATCCTTCCATGGATTATCGTATCATTCAAAAAAAAAATTTTGGCTACGGGAGGAGGCGGCCGCACCCTTCACCTCCCTAAATACGGCCAGGCATAGTAAATACTATCTTACGACCGGGGGTGAAACCAAAAATTTTTTCTAAAGTATTTTTCTGGCTAAAAAATGATAGATGCATATGAAAAAACATCATTTTTAGGTATTTTCGACGACGCTCTATAAAAAGCATAAGTTATTTCAATTGAAACGTTTAATAAACTAACGTATTTTTCATAATGACATATGGCGCAAATCGCAAAACTAGAGTTCAGACTTTTCTACGATTTTTTATAAAATCGCAAATAAAGGAATGTTATTTCTATTTTTATTTATTTTATTCATACAAGCACGCGGTCAAAAGCTCTGGGAGGGGTCAACCGAGTTTCCTTAAGGAGGTAAATGATTAATTGTGTTAATTATTACTATTAAATGTCAAATTGTTGTACTTAATTCGTCGTATTTTATTTTTCATGAATATTTATGATTAAATTTGCATGAAAACAATAACAATAAGGGCAATGAATTGACCTGTAACATCAAATATATGCAAAATAATGGAAGAAAAGCGTCTGGATGAATGAATTGAACAGTCTACTGCTCGAAAATCATTATATGTACTTGAAATTGACGTCATAAGGCGCTTCTTTTATGATTCAAACAATCGAGTTTGGTTCAAAATGGCCTGAGGGGGTATGCTTCTCAATAGTCCTGGTATGGGGATGCCCCCATACCCTCCAGTGTGCATGTGTGAATGATTAAATTTTAATATCCTAAAATTTAGGTATCGGCAGCCCGCGAAGAAGTGCCCGGTCGACGTGGTTTTCCCGGTTATATGTACACTGATTTGGCAACTATTTATGAAAGGGCCGGTCGCGTCCAGGGACGCCTTGGTTCCATTACTCAAATTCCTATTTTAACTATGCCCAACGATGGTTAGTGTTTATAAACGTCATCTGGGTACTTTTTACCTCACGTTTCTTCGTTTTCTTTGGTTAGCGAAACGATCTTAGCAAAACTCAAATATTTATAATAAAACGCTTTACTTTATTCAGAATACGAACCTATGCTAAGTGTAAAGGTATTGATGATTAAAATTTGAATTCTAAATGCTCGAGTATTTCAACTTTATGGCTAATTTATGTTCAAAACGCATTATGACATGAAATAAAGTAGTCTTCCGAAATTCGCTTAAATCTTTTTTTATCCTCATCATTCCTATCAGGAGACTATCTTTCTGTAAAAATTTTCTCTAAGTGTTTTTTCTTAAGATTTCGTCTCTCCTTTAGCGAAATGTGTATCGAATATGTAGCTTAGTAACTGTGTGCATATATACATGGACAAATCGTGCAACTTCATTCAACCCGGTATCAATGGGAGCCGGGTCGGTGTCAATGGAAAGAGCTGCCGGTATCAATGGAAAATTTAGAAATTCTGAACAAATAGAAGAAAAATGATGTAAATTCACAAAAATGACTCTAAAATCAGTCAATCGACTAGAAAATGGAATATGAATCCAGGAAAATACGTGAAAATCATTTGAGAATCAGCTAATTAACCGATCAATCAATGACTAACCAACCAATAATCAGTCAAACAATCAATAATTAACCAATTAACCACTAAGCAACCAATCAACCGACCAAGCAACCATTTTGTACAAGGACAACCAACCAAATAATTGGGCAGCCGGTTTCAATGGAAAGACCGGCCTTTGTCCATGTATGACTGTGTGCCTTTGCTTTTGATTTGTATTAATGACAGGCTGGCTTTTTATCTACTCTTTTTAAGCTCGTTTCCTTGTTTAAAATTGCATTTACATATCAGAAACGACATTAAGCGAAAAATTGACTTTTTGAAATTTTTCCATCGCACATATATCGTTGACTTAATTTTAGCTTAAACTAATTGATTTTTGAAATCAAGTTTCTTAGCCATTTTTAGATGATCTGAAGCTAAAGGTTCGGCTGATATGATAACCCTAAGGTGTATAGGTCAGTGATCGACCGGGCCTGAAAATTCGATCCGGCCGGGGCCGGGTCTAAAGTAAAAAGGCCAGGGCCGGTCTCATATGCATTACTGAATACATATCTCATATACGTAGGTACATATTAGCATGTATACCGCGGTTCAGTCATACAACGTTACTGAATCGCACTTAATGTAGTAATATAAAAAAGACGTTTGTACTCAAATATTGAACGTAACGTGAGCAAATCTAATCAAACTGAGTATATAAATCAAATCAGACCCAGTGAAACAAGTCAAATCTATCAAATCTGTAGTGCTAGCAATATACATTTAAAACACTATTTTGTTACAGTGTTTTCTTACGAGCCCCTTTTTACATGTAAAAAGACGGTACCCAAAACTCTTTATCCATTTGGTACATATGTAAGTAAATTTAGCGTCTATACTGAAGCTCAGTCACACTTTCTATATTCTAAGACTGCGTTTTATGATCTTGAGTGCACTTCCGCCAAATTCAAGACCGCTGACATTATTCATAGAATACGAAACTTTATCAAGAAGACGCGAAGTTCCGAAAATATATAAAAAAATGTCACTGGTTTCGAGCCGCATCAGGTGGACGGCACCAAAATTCTGGGGGTGCGAGATTTTTCAAAGGTCAAAAAATGGTCTTAAAAATAGTGATCGGCGATAAAACACCATTTTTCAACGTTTCTCATCGAGCACTATCCATTGGCATCGAAAAATTGCGAAAAAAAATTTCAAAATTTAATTCTGGGGGTGTTTAGGTTTCTGGGTTGGTATTTTGGTTTCTTGGGGGATGCATACCCCCCAAACCCCCCACGCCCAGGTGTGGTGGCGACGATTTATGATATTTTTATAGATAAAAAGTTCAGTAAAGTGTATAGTATGGTGCGAGACGGAAAATTTTTTGTCATTTTTTTACATTTGAAACTCGATTTCGGGCCCTTTGAAGCAATGAATGGAATAAATAATTGTCAGCTTGCACGAGATAATTTGCACATCTGTGCCATGTTATTAAAATAGAGTTTATTGTTTCAAGTAGACAAACAGATTCATTTAAATCACTAAATTTAAGTGCAGTATCAGAATACATAATTCTCTGTTTAAAGCTTTTAAATTCAATGCTGCCGGTTAGATAGAGGTGTAACTAACAAACTGGTGCAAAGTGCAGAAAAATATAAACGTTCTTGCCCTTTCAAACTAAAATTTGGACAGTAAAGGCATACTATACACACAATTTCTAAGTCCGGCTCGAAATTCCAGATATTTTTACACTTTTGTCCTCAAAAATCTTTTTACGTATGCAAAGACTGTATCATGATTTGCCACCTTATTTCACTCGGCCTCATTGGGTTATTATTCCTTGTTTCAAACCCTGGTCATCACATCATTTGTTAAATAGATCGTGCAATTGATTAAATCAGTTCATATTTCTAACGTGAAAACAGGGAAAGTCCTCTAGGATTAAGGAAAACTTTTTGTTCAAAACATTTAAATCGTACGTTATGTTCATTCACAATTTAATTTTATACACCAAATTAAAGGCCCGGCGACCGACCTACTTTTAGCCCAAAGGTCTTCGGGTGGCGTGGCGCCCTAGGACCCTTAGCTTCCAAAATAATTTTGTCAAACACGGCTAAGATAACGTCGCTTGGCATAGCATATTTGATAGAAATTGGCTTCGTTTCATCGAAAAGGTCGAATTTTATGAGCTCAATGGATAGAGCATGTTTGGAAACGTCAGAAAATGCACTTTATCTTGTGCCCCGGCGAACATATCCCGAAATATAGTCGCCAATTTCGGAACTCCCCCCCCTTAAAAAAATCCTGCGTTCGGCCCTGCATATAAACACATATTTACATACATTATTAGCTCTTTATTTTGCTGAAACATAGCTGGTGAATATTATCGTTTTTTATCTTTACATACTTTTTATTTTTGTTTGTATTTTCCTTAGATATTACTCATCCCATTCCTGATCTTACTGGCTACATTACCGAGGGTCAAATATATGTCGACCGTCAACTACACAATCGACAAGTGAGCTAAACTGTTAAGATGTTAAATAAATAGCCGAATTTTTAGTTTAATATTAAATTATGCACACATATTTCTTCCATTACTGACTGACACATCATTGTGCATGTACGAGTATGTAAATGAGTAAATAAAAGTAAGGATGAGTCATATATAGATGCGCAAGGTCAGCATTTGAGATGAGGGTGAAATCTGAGATTTTCCTAGCAATTTTTGGATTTACAAGTTCCGAGTGCCATTATGCCAGAATTATTTAGAAACGCCTTAACAATTCTGACTTTTTTATCATCTGGGCTGATACCCTCTCACTAAAAAAATTTATTTTCAGAGCGCAGATGTAGGTTTGTATGCATGAAACCATGTGCGATGCATGTCTGACAATTGTAATTTAGTCGCTTAAATAGTAACAGAATAAATGTACGAGTTCTTGGCTTTTTTGCACCCATTCGCACGCATAGGTACGTACTCATGCGATTGAAACAGCGTATTTGCATGAATATCGGTCAATATGTATTGTGCGCAGGGGTTCCTAAAAGTCGGCCATTCCTTTCCGAAAAATTCAAGGTTTTGTGCTAATCTTTAAATTTCGGGATAATTTTCAGATTCTGTCCCAGCCTTACGCCTAACACAACTTTTGAAAGGCTTACCCCCTCAGGCCATTTGCGGACCAAAACCTATTGTAGGAATTATGAAAGTGCGCCAAACGATGCCCAGCAGAATAATCTGAAGTATTTTTCGAGTAGTACTCTGCATACATGTATAGCATGGGAATTCTAGGGGGTCGGGCCCAAAAAATTTTAAAAAGTGCCTTTTTGGGCTGAATACGAAGGGTAGACGTCAAAAACACGGTTTTTCGACGTTTCAGACAATGTTCGTTCTTTCTAGAACATGACAACGTAAAAAAAATTCGAAAAATTGAGGAAATTGAACAAAATCAAAAAATGTGTACATATATGGCGCTAAGTGCCGAAAATCGGAGATTTTTGAGCCAAAAATGAGCTAGAAACGCTTAAAGGGCATTGCAACTTTTACTAACTTTAGCAAAAAAATCGACAATTCTGGAGGGGTTGGAGCCGTTTTGCGAGGGTTCAGTTGCCTTTCAGGGGTCAAAGCCCCCAACACGTCTAGTACTCTGTCCATTCATTGATTCAGACATTTTTCGTCCATTGCTCTGTCCATATTTGATATTCCAAGTCATCACATCGTTCTTATTATCGTTTGTTTTCAAGCAAAGTTAATCACGAATATTCAAGAAGAGTAAAATACAACGGATTAAAGCGTTTTTACGGGTTGTGACCACACCTGGGCGTAGGGGGTTGAGGCCCTCCCAGAAACCAAAATACCCACCAGAATTCAATTTTTCGAAATTTTTCTTTTTTCGCAATTTTTTGATGCCATTGGATAATGCTCAATGAGAAACGTTGAAAAATGGTGTTTTTTCGCCATACCACCATTTTTAAGGTCATTTTTCGACCTTTGAAAAATCTTGCACCCCCTCCCTTGAATCTCGGTGCTGCCCTCGTATGATTGTGACCATAGTGGGCAGTACCAAAATTCAAGGGGGGAGGTGCAAGATTTTTCGAAGGTCAAAAAATTGCCTTAAAATATGGTTGATATAGCGAAAAACACCATTTTTCAAGGTTTCTCATCGAGCACTGTCTACTGGCATCAAAAAATTGCGAAAAAAACAAAAAAATTCGAAAAATTGAATTCTGTGGGGGCATTTTGGCTTCTCGGAGGGGGTTGGGGCTGGATGCCCCCAAACCCCCTCTAACGCCTAGGTGTGGTTGTGACGGCGGGGTCATTATTTTAGCGCCATAATTTGCCATTAGAATTAATCATTTACCTCCCCTAGGAAACTGAATGTATGATAAGCTATGTAGAAACCAATTTTGTAACTTTTTCCGACTTCTATTTATCGGTAGATACATACATACAATCGAAAAATCGCAAACAAAGACAAAGCTTGTGTTAAGCTCTTGCCTAGTCGACATTCCGTGCTCACCTATGGCTCAGGCATGTATATACGGCATGGGAATCCTGAGGGGTGGGAGTCAGATTTAGGAAAAATTTTCCTAAAATGCATTTTTTTCAGGCTTAGAAACTGCTGGTAGGATAGGTATGGACGCACCAAAAATACCATTGTTCGACGTTTTGAACGATGTTCTTTTTTATTGAGCATGAAAAATGAGAAATTGATTAGAAGTCGAACTTAAACGGTACATTGTCAAAAAATGACTATCTGACGCGATTGTTGAAAACATTGATACGTTTGCTTGAGTCAAATTAACGCTAAAGCGTTTAAAGCAGCTTTTTTCTCAGATTTTTTGGAAAACTTAAAATTATGTATGCAGGGGCCAGCAGCACCTACGGGCATGGAGGGCTGGGTGTAGGTGGGTTAAGCACACTCCCCAAAATCTGAAAACCCGCAAAAATCGATAAGCCCCTAGAATTTAATTTTCGGAATGTTTTCTTAGGATTTTGCTGTTTATGTATGGTCAGGAGGAAGGGTGCACCCCCAACAGGCCGAATACCCCCCCAAACCAAAATATTCCCCCCAAATTCAATTTTTAAAAGTTTTTGTCTTTTCTGGTTTGCCATAACACAAATTTTAAGACAATGTTTTGATCTTTGAAAAATCTTGCACCCCTTCCCCCAGAATTTTGGTGCTGCCTACTAGGGATGTGCCGGTTAACCGGAACCGGAACCGTAACCGGCTGGAACCGACCATTTTTTGGAACCGGAACCGGAACCGAGAACCGATTTTTCGATATTCTAAGAACCGGAACCGATTTTTGATTTTCTAAGAACCGGAACCGATCTTTTTTGGAGTCAGTTCTCGGTTTTTTAAAATTAGAGTTAAAAATCCAACTTCAGAAAATTTAGTTGAGACATGAAGCAGCAATTCAATCTTTTATTACCCAAAAGTTTACAGACTAAAACTTAGTATTGTTCCGGGTAAATTATATTTTAAAAATAATAGTCGTTCTGCTTTTTCGCCATGTAGCCTGTTTCTGAGAGGGTCGTTAATAATTCCAGCGCAACTGAACAGCTGTTCCGATGGAACGCTTGTAGCTGGCGCTGCAAGCAGGGGCGAATATAGGGGCGGGGGGCCGCCCCCCAATTTGCTTAAAATATTTGGTGAGATAGAGAATGGATATACAATTTGCAATTATTTTTTGGCCCTCAGTGACCATAATTTCACAAATTTTTTCGGCGCTACGCGCCGGATGATACCTATTAATATCATTTATTTACTTTCTTCGCCATGTAGCTTTCAAAACAATTTTAGCAGCAGAAACAGCTATTCTTGCATAGTTTTCTTATATTTTCAATTAAAAATTTCGATGTTTCGCGTCAAATGCTATAAATACAGTAAATCAAGCTGTAAATCATGCTTCTAGACGTCTATCCGTCTTAATCTCACAAATTTTCCGGTGCTTCACGCCACGGTTTTTTGTATTCGGCAAAGATTTTGCCCGATGTACAAAGACTTTTCGCGACCGTCTTCAGTACATGTACGGAGATTTTGGAGAGACAAAATTACAAAAAAGGTCCTAAAATTCGCAGAATTTTACGGCGCTTCGCGTCGAAATGACTGATTGTGTGCTCTAATGTAAAACGCCGAAAAATGCTATTTCGCGCGTGAAGGGCAAGATTTTGGACTTATTTTTGACTGTTTTTGGAAAAGTTGGGATACTGTCCCCTTTGGAAAATCCTAGATCCGCCACTGGCTGCAAGATACTGCTTAGCTATAAACGTGAGAATCGGCAAATTCTTCGTCTTCTCTTTCCACCATTGCAGCAGATCTTCGTCATGAATTAAGCATTTCGATTTCGTATAAGCCTCTAATTAAGAGACACATAGATAATATTCAGTGATTTATAAGTAAATTGTCAACTAGACGTAAAACTTATTTGAACGTGCAGTTGCCAGATTGAAACGACTTCCTGAATACTTTATCTTTCGATTACATCGTCATATGATCCGGTGAAGTCAGGCTATCAAGAGCGTACATACAACACAGGAACCGAGAACCGGAACCGGAACCGACGGTTCCAACTTACGCAAGAACCGGAACCGGGACCGAAATTCTTGTTTTCCAAGAACCGGAACCGTTTTTTTGTATTCGGCATAGATTTTTCCGATGTACAAAGACTTTTCTGGACTTGTACAAAGATTTTTGAGAAGACAAAAATTGCAAAAAAGGTGTGAAATTCGCAAAAATTTTTCGGCGCTTCGCGCCGAAATGAGTAATTGTGCATTCTATACATCTTTATAATGGCAGCAATTGCATTCCAAAAGGTAAAATGTCAAATTTTTCGGCGCTTCACGCCGTTTTACGGCGATTACTTGGTGATTTTTGCCCTTAGAAACCTAGAAATTAGCTAAAATACACTACCAAAAGTCGAACAACTCTGTTTTTACCACACTAAAATCGCGGCTGTACCATATTAAAGTACTCCAAAATTTGTGTGTACAACATGTACAAAGATTTTTGGGAAGACAAAAACTGTAAAAAGATGTAAAATTCCAAAAACTTTTCGGCGCTTCGTGCCGAAATGAGTATTATTTGTCCTATATGTATATCTCCAAAATGGTAGAATTTGCATTTAGAATGGAAAAATGTCAAATTTTTCGGCGCATCGCGCCGTTTGGAGAACAATTTTCAGTAATTTTTAAGCGCCACAAACCCAGAAATTGACTAAAATGCACTACCAAAGATCGGAAACCCTGTTTCCACTAAAATCGCTAGTGTACTGTATTAGAGTACACAAAAATTTGCATGTACAAAATGTACAAAGACTTTTTGGGGACCATCTTTGTACTTGTACATACAAACGGACCTTGTACAAAAAAAACGCTGCCAAGTGGTACAATTCACTAAGAACATGTGTTCTATATAAGATTCCCAATTGCTATCCATTTAGGTGCATTTATAATAAGTGCTTCTGTACGTTTTTTGCAGATCTATCCGCCAATTAACGTTCTTCCATCATTATCCCGTCTGATGAAATCGGCTATTGGAGAAGGTATGACAAGAGAAGATCACGCCGATGTTTCGAATCAGCTGGTAACCTGATAGATGTTGCAAAATTTTAAATTAATTAAAAATTAATTTGCTCATGATTCCAGCAGGTGATTGGTCATTAGAATCGGTCAAAATTAGATTTTACGGCCCTCTGCCGATGTTTCTAAATGTAATTTGATTTCAATGATTAATAATGGATTGTTGCGTAAAAATAACTGGTGGGTCGGTTGAATTTAATCTGAAAAATTTGCACGATTTGCCAAATTGTTGTTTTTTATTTATTTTATCAAATTTCGACTTGCATCATGAAAATGTTATCAAATGAAAACGCTGTGTGCTGCATTGCGCTAATACAACCTACATGAACACCAATAGCAGTCAATAAAAAAAAATTTTGAAAGTCATAAAAAGTTTAGAAAAATCTTGATTCGTGCAACACAGCTTCATTTTAGATGTTTCCTAAACTGCTTCCTCTATTGGCAAAATAGTCAGAACCACAAATTAAAAAACAGACACATGTTCTTTATAGAGATTCAAGTTAATGACACTGCTTAAATTTCGGGGTCAACGAATTAGCGTTGAGCATATCAAATATTTTTCGGCGATCATCATAGGTGGGCGACACCAAAGTTTGGGGGGTGCGAGATTTTTTTTAAAGGCAGAAAAATGGCTTGATGGTGGCATGGCGAAAAAGCACAATTTTTCAGCCTTTCTTATCGCGCACTATCCATTGGCATCAAAAAATTGCGAAAAATCAAAAAAAAATTTCAAAAATTGAATTCTGGGGGGGTATTTTGGTTTCTGGGGGTGCATACCCCAAACCCCCCACGCCTAAATATGGTGATCATGCTTAGATATCGAAGGTCCAGCCAGACTATAACGTTGACAGGGCCCAATTCTGGGTAGTGAAAAATTTTTCAAAAGTCAAAACAAATAAAAAGAATTCGTGATATGGGGCGAAAACACATTTTTTTACGTTTCTCATTGAAATAGCTATCATCAGCATCGGGAAATTGCAAAAGAAAGAAATAGATTTATAAATTGAATGCTGGTGCATGAGGGTGTTTTTTGGATCCTGGGGTCCGAACTCCGAATCACTTCAGACAAGACTCTTTCCCCTACTAAAAAAACTTCTGAGTCTTCCTTAGTTTCCGATGGTCCAGAGTTAAGTGCAGGGTAAAATTTTGAAATACAGGACCGGTAAATTTAGGAATCGGGACTTTTGCAAGCTTAATGCGAAAGTGATTAAGTGATTAAAATAGTCTATATGACATGCTTCAATGAGGCAATAGTGCATTTTCTAGTGCTCTTTATCCCATTTTCATTCATTTCGTGCTTTTAGTTGATAGAATATACGATAATTCGTCAAAATTTCTGACTTTTTATGTCATCTTAAGCTTCATTCTAGGCCTTTAATGGGTAAACAGGACAGAAATTTATTTCGGTAATTTTTTGACATCTTTGCCACTTTCGTCCCTAAAACTCAAGCAGAAAATGCTCGATAGCTGAAAGTCGCCTGACAATAATTATTATTTGTTGCCAGACATGCACAACATGAAAATTCTGGAGGGATTCCATGGCGCTCTTTTGAACCTAAAAATGGTGGATAAGCGTCAAAAATATCCCTTTTGCGCATTTTGGACGATTCTCCATCTTTCTAAAGCATAAAAATATTAAAAAAATATAAAAAACAAAAAAGTCGAACAAATCGATTGAACAAAATATAGTCAAAACATGAGCGTATGGCATGAAGCGCCGAAAATTGACTTTTTTGAGCAACTAGATTGGTAAAAACGTTTAAATTAGCACCTTTTCTACTAATTTTTAGGAAATTTCTGGAAAGTCGCGAATCCCGGGCGAGAGTGAAAAAAATTCTGGGGGTTGGGGTGAAAGAAAATCTCTCGACCCCCCAAGATCATGTATATTTGTTCCCCACAATTCATACCAAATCGTAATGAGTTTTCTAATCACACTGGCAGTACGCCTGCTATGCTATCGGCAAGGACGTTCAAGCGATGAAAGCCGTTGTCGGCGAAGAGGCTCTAACGTCGGATGATTTATTATATTTGGAATTTCTGACTAAGTTCGAAAAGAACTTTATTACTCAAGGTGAAAGCTTATGTTTTGATTTTTAAAAACCTTGTTCAATTGCTTCATTTGTCACATCGACGGGCAGGACCGGACATGCACTATGCACAGCATGGGAATTGTGGAGGATGTGATGAATTTTAAAAAGTGCCTTTTTTGGCTCAAAAATGGTGCATACGCGTCAAAAACAGTTTCTCGTCGTTTTTAAGAAGCTCTATCTTTCTAGAGCATAAAACTGAAAAATTTCAAAAAAATGGAAAAATTGAATAAATGGAACAAAATATAGTCAAAAGCATAGGTGGGCGGCACCAAAGTTCTAGGGGGGGGGTGCAAGATTTTTTTAAAGGTCGAAAAATGGCCTCAAAAATGGTGGTATGGCGAAAAAACACCATTATTCAACGTTTCTCATCAAGCACTATCCATTGGCACCAAAAATTGCGAAAAAATCTCAAGAATTGAATTCTGGGGGGAGGTATTTTAGATTTTGGTTTCTCGGGGGTGCATACCCCCCAAACCCGCCCAGGTATGGTCAAAAGAGGGAGTATTTGGCGCGACGCACCGAAAATTGACACTTTTGAGCAAATAGATGGCTAAAAACCATACGTGGGCAGCAAGAAAATTCTGGGGGTTCAAGATTTTACAAAGGTCAAAAAGGCCTTAAAAATGGTGGTATGGCGAAAAAACACCATTTTTCGACGCTTCTCTTCTATCAATTGGCATCAAAAAATGGCGAAAAAAACGGAAAAAAATTTCAAAAATTGAATTCTGGGGAATTTTGATTTCTGGGGGAAGGGGTTTTTCGGTTTCTCGGGGGGGGGGTACATAACCCCACGCCCAGGTGTGCTAAAAACGCCTAAAACAGCACCTTTTCTACAAATTTTCAGGAAAGTTTTGGACAATTTTGAACAATTACGAATTCAGAAAGGGGAGATTAAAAATTTCTGAGGATGTTGACCTCCCTCAAGATCATGTATGGTCAGGCGGGACATATCACCGCATAGAAGCGTGGGGGGTTAGGGGGTTGGTACCCCCAGACCTCCGCAGATTACTATAGACCAACCAGAATTCTATTTTTAGTAACATTTTTGGCGATTTACGCCATCCTGACCCCCTCCTGTCCATAATTTTTGGTGCTGCCCATGTATGCACATCACCACACCTGGGCGTGGGGGTTTGGGGGTATGCACCCCCTGAGAAAGCAAAATACCCCCCAGAATTCGAATTTTTTGAAATTTTTTTCCGTTTTTCGCAATTTTTTGATACCAATGGATAGTGCTTGATGAGAAACGTCGAAAAATTGTGTTTTTTTACGCCATACCACCATTTTTAAGGCCATTTTTTGACCTTTGAACAATCTTGCACCCCCAGAATTTTTTGCTGCCCATGTATGCATATCACCCGTTTTAAAACGTCAATTTTTACAGCTCAGAAATGTCTATGCATGACCTCAATCAAATGATCGCATAATTTACAGGCACGTAGCTCTGGAGGGATGGGTAGGTCCGTACCCTCCAAAATTCAGAAAAATAGGAAAAACAGGACTTTTTAAGCGTTATTTTGTGCTATTTTTGGCCGTTTTGAGCTTGATCCTCCCAAAATTGGTGTTGGTCCTCCCAAAATAAATGACTTTCTGGAACCTGCGTGCTTGGTCGTCATCACCATAGATGCAGAGCATGGAGCTTGGTTGATGGGGGGGGTAGAAAATTGAGCTTTTTGTGGCCAAAATGATCTAAAAAGTGATTTAAATGCTGAAATAGTTTAAAACTACACTATTTCACAGTTCTGGTCAATTTGAAGCACTTTTGATAAAAAATTCAATTTTTATTTATTTTAGGCCTTCATTTTCCCTCATTTCTATCATGAAATTTTCGAAACTTGCTGGGTTGGTCCCGTTTCCCCTGAGGGGTTGCGGGCATACGTGGGCAGCAAGAAAATTCTGGGGGGGTGCAAGATTTTTTTGAAGGTCGAAAAATGGCCTTAAAAATGGTGGTATGGCGATAAAAACACCATTTTTCGACGTTTCTCATCAAGCACTATCCATTGGCATCAAAAAATTGCGAAAAAAACGAAAAAAATTTTCAAAAATTGAATTCTGGGGGGGGTATTTTGATTTCTGGGGGGGTATTTTGGTTTCTGGGGAGGGGGTGCATACCCCCAAACCCCCCACGCCCAGGTGTGGTTGCGGGGTAGCTCAGCCGACAGGACCAAGGCACTTGACCGTAAATTGACCCTGTGCCCATGTATGAGGTTTTCTAGTCTTATACAATGCAGTGTTTTGTATATTCGGCAAGATTTTTCCCGATGTACAACGACTTTTGGGGACTGTCTTTGTACACGTACAAAGGTTTTGGCGAAGATAAAAACTGCAAAAAAGGATTTGAACTTCGCTGAAATTTTTCGGCGCTTCGCGCCGAAATGAGTAATTGTATGTTCTACATATATATCTTTATAATGTCAGAATTTGCATTTGAAAGAGAAAAATGTCGAATTTTTTGGCGCTTTGCGCCGTTTTGAGACGATTATTAGTGATTTTTGCCCTCAGAAACCCAGAAATTAGCTAAAATACACTGCCTTAGGTCGAACAACTCTGCTTTTGCCACACTGAAATCGCCACTGTACCATATCATGGTACCTAAAAATTTGTGTGTACAAGATGTATAAAGACTTTTAGGGACCATCTTTGTGCATGTACAAACGGACCTTGTGCAAAAAACACTGATACAATGTTACACAAATATGTATGTACATATGCATACAAAAAAACTGCTAAATACAAGTTTGTCGACAATTGATTTGGAGAAGTAGATTAAAATTTCGGATTTGGGTTTATTCGGCAGGCAGTGCCGGATCCAGGATTTCTTAAGGGGAGGGGCGGTGCCCCTAAGGGGGGGGCGGAACCCTTTGGGGCGGAAAAATTAGCCGTTTTAACCCGAAAATCGCTAATAATCGCTCAAAAAATCCTTAATTTTGCGCACTATTTCGGGTCAATGGGAGGGGGCGGCCGCCCTCCGCCCCCCGAAATCCGCCCCTGTTCGGCAGTTCTTGGGAGGTGTGGTTTCACGTAAGCTTTTGCTATTCATATAGCCATCAACTATGGAAAACGGACAATACTTGCTTAACACTGTCAATTTCTGCATTTGCTTTTCAAATATTATATGACTATCATTGAATTTTTATCATTTCATTAAGGAAACTACGAAAACCGGACTGTTTTCGAAACGCTTGATATTGGATGGCAATTAATGCGCATATTCCCTCGAGAGATGCTTAAGCGAATACCCAAGAAGATCCTTGATGAATATTATCCGAGAGATGCAAGAAAGAAACAATAATTTTATTTATTTATTTATTTTGTAACGAAGATATTAACGCTCATAGCTACTAAATGCACGGCGTGGGAGCTGGGGAAATAGGTGGGCGGCACCAAAATTCTGGGGGTGCAATATTTTTCAAAGGTCAATAAATAGCCTTTAAAATGTTGGTATGGCGAAAAAACACCATTTTCCAACGTTTCTCATCGAGCATTATCCATTGGCGTCTAAAAATTTGAAAATAAAAAATTCCAAAAATTGTATTCTGGGGAGGGTATTTTAGTTTCTGGGGGGTGCATACCCTCCAAACCCCCCACGCCCAGGTATGGCTGGGGTATCAGCCTACAAATTTTTCCTAATTTGTCTTACTTAAAAGCGGGCATCCCTCCGCCAAAAGTCGGTCGTCCTTCGCCCTTCGCCGCCCTTCCCCCCGAAAAAAATCAGAGATTTCTTACCCTCCCCATTTTGGTGAAAATTTGAGTTTTTTGGCCATTATATGCTTCTTTTTGCCATTTTCGGTCAAAAATTGAAGGTCATTGCCCCCCCATTTCTAAAAATGACCGTCTACCTCGTCTTAAAATTTCGAGCTATTATGTGCCTGTAGTTTGCGTCGTAAAGCCATTTTTAGACATTACTGACGAGACGAGACGATGCTCTTTCTATTCGATAAAATCATTAGAAAAAATTTCAAGAAAAGTTCAATCGAATTAGACAAAATGTAATAAAAATGGTCGAAATAGTTGGTATTTTTGCGTAAAATATAGCTAAAAACGCCTAACAGCGGGTATTTTTTGAGATTTTTTTTTAAATTTAAAATTGTGGGGATGGATGACTTCCAGATCACATTCACGTGCGTACGCTCATATTTATTGGACGCCAGGTAGAATTGTTAACATTTGTATCAACTTATAGATCGTATTGTCTCGCATTTTAGAGCTTACCGCCATTTGCATTGAAACTTAAGCGGATTTTCATATACACGCTTAAATAACTCTTGCCATCTTCATCACCGTAGGCGGTTTCACTGTTCAGCACATGTAGCTTGAAATATGTAGCCTATATATGTATGTATGTAGAGACAGACACGTATCTCTTGGGGGGCATGGGGGGTTCGGACCCCCCAAAATTCAGAAAAATCGGAAAAATAGGACTTTTTAGACGTTATTTTGTGGTATTTTTGGCTTAGTCCTCCCCAAAATAGGACGGTCAGCTACGTGCCTATGTAGAGACATTCATTCTTCGTCTAAGTCTAATGCGAATTCGATTTGAATATAGCTCTTGTTCTGTATATTTTAATACACGATTGGGATCTGAGGACTTGCCTTATGAGGAATTTGAACCTGCACGATTTGGAACCAAAAAAGCCCGTAACTCTTAAGATTAAGCAAGCATTTAATGAAAAGCGTCGAAAATAGGTGTCTGTCCATAAGATCAATTTTCTAGCTCTTTTCGACCTTTTGAATCTTATGGAATTCGGAGCTTTTCCATATACTTGCCTGTGTATCGATTAACTCGTGAAACTGAATCAAAATTATTAACGAGTCAACCCAACAATACTTATAGTCTCATTTATCCGTATGCATCTTCATCTTGCAGTTTTAGATCAATTCAAATGAGAACACTAAAATCACATACTAGTAAACACATGGGCAATGGAGGATCTGCTGGATCCCAAAATCCAAAAGGGTCCAAACGAAAGTTCGAAAGACCCCTCAGAATTAAATCACTGAAACTTTTTTCGTTTTTTTGCGATTGTTTTTTACCCACCATTCGGATGGACCGGGTCCATGGGCCCGGCCCGGACCATAGGTGGGCAGCTGGGGTTTGTGTGGTCTTCCAAAAAAACGTGCCAAAAATTCAATAATGGGGAGGTGTTGGTATATCGATTTTTGGAGGTCTACCGCATTCTGAGAGTACAACCCCCACGCCCATGTGTGTTCAGGCGGGACCACACGTTGGCTTTGAGTGGGATGCACCCCCCAGAATTCAACTTTGATTTTTTTGTTTTTTCGCGATTTTTTGATGCCAATGGATAGTGTTCGATGAGAAACGTTGAAAAATGGCGTCATTTTAGCCATATCCACCATTTTCTGATTTATGGAAAATCTTGCACCCCCATACCTACCTATGGTCTGGACCACACCTGGACGTGGGGGTATGCACCCCCATACCTACCTATGGTCTGGACCACACCTGGGCGTGGGGGTATGCAACCCCTCCCTCGAGAAACTAAAATACCCCAGCATTCAATTTTCGAAATTTTTTGTTTTTTCGCAATTTTTCGATGCCAATGGATAGTGCTCGATGAATAACGTTGAAAATTGGTGTTTTTCGCCATACCACCATTTTGGCCATTTTTTGATCGTTGAAAAATCTTACACCCTCCCCCAGAATTTTTGTGCCATGCCGCCCACCGTTTGGACCCGACGATTTTGCAGGACCCGAAATTTTGAAAGGTGACGAGAAATGACCCGTACTCGAAATTTGGAAATTGCAGGACCTGGACCCGATTTCCTTGATTTTTCTGAACCCGTGGCAAATACTTTTAGTTTTTCATTCGAAAAGTCATTAATTTAAAAAATCTTATATAAGCAGAACTATTATTTTAGTGCGTGCAACTTTTCGCTTTCTGTTTTCCTGAAATGTGTATCGTCTTGCTAATGTAAATAAAAATGAATTGAGCCTTGGAGTTTGAGTGGCTCAAAGGGGAAGGTTGTAGATATTCTACTGCCCGGACACCTAAAGGACGCGCACCGGACATAAATGGGAAATCGGGCGTAGCCCACCCCTCGAGGATTGATTCGTCCCTCCGTGCGTACCTAAAACCCAAGCTGGACTGCACTGCTGGCTAGTCAGAGCTTCGTACCTAGAGTACCTAACTTCAACGATTGGTTCCAGACCTCCACCGAACCTCAAGGATTAGGAAATTCATTTGAATGAATTTAAATTGCTTTGGGTAAAAAATACGGAGAACACTTATAGTCTGTTTCACTTCGTGCATAAATCCTAAGCATTTTCATCGACGGTAAGCCGAGGGTTACGATAATTATATATCAGATCAATGCTATAATCGCAATCTGTCAGCTTATTGTCGGAGATGGTTTTTCAATTTACGAAAGTTGTGTGAAACAGACTATAGTCACAAAATGATTGAGAAAATAATGAAAAATAAGAGGCTCGTGTAGGTAGCACTAACGGAAACGCTGAACTAAGAATACTCAACAAAAACGCTAGTTACAGCTAAATAATTTCCTCAATGTATTTTTGGCTAATTCTGGGACTTTCAATTTCAAGAGCTGAAATAATCATTACGCAGATACAAGTTTCTATGCTTTTATTTCTTCAACGCTATAACTGTACAACGGCAATACAAGACGACGGAGCCGAGTCATCTATGGTAAGGCTCCACAATTCAATGCAAAAACGAAACGGGTAACGGGCACACCTAGGCGTGGGGGTATGTACCCCCCTCCCCCCGAGGAAACCAAAATACCCCCCAAGAATTCAATTTTTTTGTTTTTCAGCAATTTTTTAATGTTAATGGATAGTGCTCGAAGTAAAATGTTGAAAAATGGTGTTTTCCCACAAAATTTTCTATTTTTGCATTCTGGAGGGGGTCTAGAGACCATAGGTGGGCGGCACCGAAATTCTGGGGGTACAATATTTTTAAAGGTCAAAAATAGCCTTAAAAATGGTGGTATGGCAAAAAGACCATTTTTCAACGTTTCTCATCATTGGCATCAAAAAATTGCGAAAAAAGACAAAAAATTTCAAACATTGAATTCTGGGGGGCACTCAGGTTCCGGAGGAGTATTGGAACTTCTGGGGGTGCATACTATAGGTGGGCAGCACCAAAATTCTGGGGGGGGGTGAAAAAATTTCTGGGGGAGTAGGTGGAAAAATTTTCAAAGGTAAAAATGGTCTTAAATGTGGTTGTATGGCGAAAAAACACTATTTTTCGACGTTTCTCATCGAGCACTATCCAATGGCATCAAAAAATTGCTAAAAAAGCAAAGAAAAAATTTCAAAAATTGAATTCTGGGGGGGTATTTTGATTTCTGGGGTATTTCAACTTCTGGGGGTTGCATACCCCCCAAACCCCCACGCCCATGTGTGGTGCTACCCCCACACCCACGTGTGGTGCCAAAGCGCCTAAAATTAGGGTATTTTTACGCTGTGAAAGGTCAAAAACCTTTACTTGACAAATTTCCAAAAAAAATTTCAGGGGTTAATTCCTTTATTGAACTCCTGTTTAAGGGCTTACAAACAAATAGGTACAATACAAGATACTTGAGAAGAAATGCGTGCGTAACATACGCGCAACCATATATACAAATAACGGCGCGAAATTTCGAGGGGGTCCCTAACCATTTCAGGAGGCAAGAGGGGGGGGGGTGAATGACAGTGATGAAACGGATCCTCCATTTCAATTTATCCGGATCCGGATCCTACTTTTCACAACTTGCGAAAAACTCTCGCATCCGGATTCGGATCCACTACACATAATTAATCCTTGCTAATTTAATTTATCATCTGTTGTTGATTTTGTGTTATGCACTATCGTAATTATCCTGCTTGTTCATTCGTGCCCAAGAGGCAAGTGTCTTTTTGTACAAAGTCCCTCACATGTACAAAGGCGGTGCCCCAAGCCTTTGTCCATTTCATGCATGTAAATTTTGGGTTATACCTAATATAATATAGGAAAGTGAGGCTTTTTGAACAGTAACAAAGGGTTTTTGGATTTTTGTTAGTGAAGTTTAGCCTATTTCTGGGTTTCTGGCAATGAAAAAAATTAATATAAAAATTTATCAATAGAAAATTTAAAACATTTTTACCATTTACAAGAAGAATCTAGCGGGCTTTATATTGATAAGAGCTCAAAACATAATCTGCGGGCATCAGATTATTTAGTTATTTTTGACGTTTTAAACAGAATTTCAAAGCTGTGGGAAGGGAAGCATAACAGCAAATTATCAACTGTGTACAAAACAGTTTTGACATACCTTAAACTCAATTCAAGCTTAGGCTTTTAACACACAAACAGGGCAAATTACTCAATTGTATGAAGCACCAGAATATTCTGACTAATTGAAGCTGGCTCAACAATAGAGAGAGGTTCATTGAGAAGAATAGCACCAAAACCAGCACCGAACGCTAGAAAATTTAACGTTTTTGCCTTTTTTTCATTAGAAGACATTTAAACTGAATACTAATTCCAGCGGGAAGCGTCGAAAATTCTTGGAAAGGTAAAACATTTTTACTGTTTTTGTCCTCCCAAAAATATTTGTAAATGTAAAAAGGAGTCCCGAAAAGTCTTCTTATGTGCACTAGACAAATCTGCCAAATACGAAAAAATCGTGCTCACAGGATCGGCCTATGTAGTAAAAAAGCAAATCTGGGTTTTTCGTGTTTTCTCTCCATGCATTAAAATATCTTTCAACTGCCGCGACCACACATGGGCGTGGGGTTTGGGGGGTTTGCGCCCTACCCCTAGAAGTCGAAACCCCCCTCCCTCCGCCCAGATTACTGTAGACCCCTAGAATTCTATTTTTAGTAACATTTTTGGCGGTTTTCCCCATCCATCCCCCAGAATTTCCTTGCTGCCCACGTATGGCCGCGACTAGTATTATCCTGTTCAAATTGCTTTTTAGTGGGAGGTGACTAGAATAGTACTAAGCAAAGCGCATCTTCTGCATGGTGAAAAAGTTTAAAATATTTTTTAAAGTTTAATTGGCCAGGGCTTAATTTTACTGACGAGAATAAATATTTGTCTTGATGTTTGTGGAAAACTAAAACTTTTCCTTGTGATAAACAGATTTTGTTTTAATTCTGACTATATAACTTCATAACTGTCACATTTGTAGATAAAAGTGAGAGATTCCAGATCTGTAGTTGTTCGACGGAATGCCTAAAGAGTCATTTCCGGATCCACATCCGGGTAGTGAAAATCCAAACTCCCGGATCCGGATCCAGTAAGTAACAATCCAAACTTCGGGATTCCGAAAACATTTGGATACCCGTTTCATCACTAGTAAAGGACGTTCAAATTTCGGCCAAAAAACACCTAAAAGGCCGAAAATCGCACGTTTTTTCCAAAAATTGACGGAGGGGTCAAAAATTGTATGGCTTTGAGAAAAGGGATAAACAACTTTGGGTGGGTATTCCCCATCCCCTATTATGTATATTTCCTGAAACGAATCAAGCATTCTGCGAAAACGAACGAAAAGGAAAAACATACGATCCGATACGGATACTCGTATTATTTCATCGGAATAGCTTCACCACTAGCGTTATTTCCCGGTACACTATAAAAATCGTAACTACGTAACCCGTACGAACACGAAAAAACTTCGTTCCATTTGATTCGCAAATTTTCGTCCTTAGAATCAGCCGACAAACTCGCGGAAGTTTTCTGGCAAAAAAGATCGCAAATTAAGCTAACAGGGTACCCTATTGATATAACAACTAAAACGGCGAACAAGCTGTAATACTGGTAAGACAAATGTCTAAATTGCGACCAAAATGAGTGGTCATCTTTGGCAAAGTTCGATGATTCGAATGGCGTTGAACCCGTAGTAGATAAGTTGCCAACGAAAGTGAAATTGGCCGGAATTTCTGCATTACTCGCGTTAAACAATTCGAGCAAATCAATTGAACCCGTAAACGTAGCGTTATAATTCGCTTGAAAATAAGAGGAACAATTATCAGTCGAAAGAGGCAGTGGAACTGGAGCCAGTCTTGAGAAAATTGGGCTCAAGCCGAGCAGGGATGTGATACAAGCGCTGGCGAGCAAACCGATCAATGCCCCATGGGCGTTGGGCCGCTTAAAAAATATGCCCAAGCAAAATACGCCCAAAATTGGCCCACCGCACACGCCGAACAACGACAAGGCAATTTGCAGTATAGGAGCCTTTATCCAAGTGAACACGTAGGCCAGAAAGATTATGCAAATACCTGCAGAACGGATAGTATCAAAAAACATAAATTATAAAGCACAAACACATACGAAGAACGCATTGGAACGTAGGTACCTATAAATTGACAGAAATTCTATTGAAAAAAACATAAAAATTCAAAACATCACAGGAAAGTCGAAAAATGATTTTCCACATTAAATTCGACACGACATCAAAAACTTGAGTCAAAAGCGAATTTCCGAATACATTTTCCGATCTCCGAAGTATGACCATACGGGCGGCATACATAGGCAGCCCTCAAATCCTGGGGGGCAGGATGGAGTAAACCACCAAAAATGTTACTGAAAATAGAATTAAGGGGGGGCTTACAGTAATCAGCGGGGGTCTTTCAACTTCTGGGGGGTTCAACCATCCACGCCCACGTATGATGGGCAGCGGTCAAATTCTAAGGAAGGGGGTCTGGGTGGTGTAAAGCACGCTAAAATTCGAAAAAACATGCCAAAAATTAATTCTGGGGTCTATCGATTTAGGGAAGGGGGTTAAACGGGATTCTCACGCTAATGTGTGAGTACGACTATGCCGATCAATTATGACCTCTAACCAAAACAATTGATTCAGAGAAAAATAATAATTTAGAATCTTTCTACTGCTTCTGATATGTGTTCAGAAGTTTTGGAGCAGCTTTTACTTCTACAAAGAATTAAAATTCTTTAAAACTACCTACACGTGTAAAATGTATACTAATTGAAACGAATTTCCAGAATCATCTAGATAAAAATCGATGAGTGCTACTTTGGGTAGTTAATAAATACTTACAAGACCTTGAAAGACAATGCATGATTTTTGTGGTTGTCTCCAATAAAATTCCAATTAATTCCCCAAATACATATTTACATGAAAATTTGTCACTATTACACTTTTTTCCTATCAATAAAAACTTATCGTTTATCGATCTTTTCGTTGACAAATAAATTATTTCCCGTTTTTTGGTCAAATACCGCCGTAGTTTTCCGAAAATGTTGAATTTAAAATTATAATACTGGCTACTGCTTTGAAATTCCTATGCATCAAATAGTCAGCCCAACATACGAGCACATAGGGGAGGGAAGGCGAGGGGGTATTACTCCCCTAAAGGGTCAGCCAAACAGGTACTGTCCAGCAATTTTGAGCTGACGGAACGTTTTTTTGCATCATTTCTGAGGAAGGCAGTAGAAATGTCGAAAAATCTTCATGTAATTACTCAAAAAGTGCCAATAATTGATCAATTTCTGTATTTTTTAGTGTTAAAAGTGATATAATGCAGTCAAAATGAACTAAAATGCTTTAAAATGCGATATCACCACGAAAAGACGTTTTATAGTCTATTTTAACTATTTTGGTCGTTCAAACAGCAAAAAAAGCTGAACCTTGAATTAACTTTTTACCCCCCCCTTCTGCTGACCCCGGCCTTGTGCTTCTACGCAGCCCGAATCCCGTCAATTCCGTCCAAAAAATCTTACGCCTTGTCAAAGGATAACATACTCTTTTGTACTTTAAGTGGGAATGAAAATCGAAAGTGGTTTAAAATACAGAATAATATTGGTAACCATACATGCACAGCATGGGAATTCCTGGGGGAGTAAAATGCCTTTTTTGGCCCAAAAATGGTAGGCAGGCGTCAAAACATCGTTTTCCGGCGTCGAACAAATTGAACAAAATATAGTCAAAACATGAGTACCTATATAGCGCGAAGCGACGAAAATATGACTCTTTCGAGCAAAAAGATAGCTGAAACGCTTTAAAGAGCACCTTTTCTATGAATTTTTAGAAAATTTTTGGGAAATTTCGAAAAATCGCGAATTCTGGGAGGGTGAAAAAATTTTTCGGGGAGGTGAAAATTTTTTGGAGGGAGGGTGGAACTCCCCCTCCAAACCCCCCATGATCATGTATGTTGTTAACCTACCGAAACAAAACGTCAACAATCTACAAATAATAGCAGCACTTTTGTCCTGCATCTGCGACTTCTTGGAGAAGCAGTTGTGGAAAGGTTTAACAAAATCCTCAAGCACTACTGCCGATAACGAGTTTAGACCGCTAGCAACAGTACTTAAACCAGCGCCGTAAATTGCACTGACAAAGATTCCAGGCAAACCTAAAAATATTAGAAAACTAAAATTGGATCAAATTTATACAAAAATGAATTCACCCCATTATATTTCGAGACAGAGATCAAGAAAGTTAAGAAAACTGAAAAAACTTCAATAATAGCTTGCAAAAATGGACATTGTCGAAAGTATGGTAAGTCTGGAAAAGGGGCACTCCGAATTTCTAAAATAGAAAGATGATTATCGTCGTTAAAAGTGTAAAAGTGCAGTCGAAATGGGTTGAGAATTCTTTAAAAACGTTATCTTACTGCATAAAAGCGTTTTGTATAGGCTATTTTATTCATCCTTCGTCATTTTACTGGTCTACCGCCACGCTTCCCTCCCCAGCCGGTGTCACGCGGTAAAGTGTCCGGCATAGTAAAGTGTCCGACCGGACACTTTAAGATGCCGTAAAGTGTCCGGGTCCGTCTTAAAGTGTCCGGCCTATGTTTATGTAGCGTAATATCATTTAGGAATGCTCTTGCTGGTTAAGATAATGAAACAATTAATCACAGACGATTTATTGCTGCACTGCATGATTTTTGGAATGATGCAAAATTAGGTACAGCGAATTGACAAAGTAACTAAGTGGAACGAAATAAAGAGAAGCAGGTGATGTCACGTAAAAATGCTGATATATAGACACAGGGCCATATTTTCAGGAGCGGTTAAAATTGGAAAATTGCATGTCTGACGTGAAATCCTTAAAAATTCGGCGCTTTGCGGAATATGAGGAGTATTTCCTATTATTCTGGCTCTAGTGCGATTAAAAAACAACACTTTTTGATTGTAAAATTTTTAAAAATTCAAATTTTTTATATTCGCAACGCATTTTCGATAACGGTTAAATATTTTAAATGAACTCCAGAATATTTCTGCATCAGAAGCAACCAAAAAGTCATACTATTTTTGATCATAACAAGCGGTCAAAGGTCACAGCATTGCATTGTGCGTAAACAATAGTCAGTTTATTGTTGAACTTCGCTACTGTTACTAAAAAATGAAAACAACATGACCCGGACACATTACGGCAAGGCCGGACACTTTACTGCTCATCGTAATGTGTCCGCCGGACACTTTGCCGCATCGTAAAGTGTCCGGCCGGACACTTTACCGCCCGGACACTTAACGACGCTACACCGGCTCTAACCTTGTGCATATATGACTTGAAAGCATAACATTGAGAACAAGTGCGCGCCGAAAAGTGAACTTTGCTTTTTAACTTTTCAAACAAACTACTATTTAAAAAAATCTGAAAGGTTCTATTTTTCCACAAGTTACGCGGAAAAAATAAGATATTCAACTCAAAACTGAATTTCATACATATTTTACACAAGAATGTTAGATACCCAATCAATAAGTGCGCAACACGAAAGCACCAGAATAAAGAACATTACCATGTGATTAATTTTAAGAGCTCGAAAATCTACAGAGCAACCCAACCATACATAGATGTACAGCAAGGCCGCTCCAGGGAGAGGGAGAATAACTGAGTTTTTTGCCTACAAAAGTGGTTTAAACTAACCGTGTAGTTGTGATATCCTACAGTATATTGAGTTACGGTGAGACGCATGCTATTGCCAAACCGCATTACTGCATTAAAAGTTTAAACCACTTTTGTGGCCCAATTCATGCGGATTAAATTCAAAAGAAAACAGCAGTTAAATGGAACAGACTATAATATACATGCTAAAATGGGGTTAAAAATACGTTATACTCCACAGTTTCTTTTATGATCAATTTCAAGTTTTTTTGAAAAAAATTTCAATTAGCATCCATTTTTGGCCTTCATTTTGCCTCATTTTCCACAGAAAATTTCCCATTTTTCAACTCTGATGGTCTAAACCTCCCAACCCACCATGTGCATGTCTGAACCCAACCCTGACCAGATTATCTAAATATGTAGGAGACAACCTTTCATTTATCAAGCAAAAATTTGGAAGTACATAAGGAAGCATTTTGCAAGGCAACAGAGACGTCATTAAGAATGAAAATACGACAATTTACGAATGAAAATGAATAAAATGATATGATGGAGCGAGCACAAATATTGATCGCGCTGGAGTAATATTTCTCAAACAGTATATTCAGTATCAAAATTTAGCAGGCTAATGTGAGATGCATGGTTGCTTTGCTAGTATTTTATGCTAACAACAAATTTCACACCTAACAAAACTTATTATAGATAGTTATCATTGTACGCAGGCCCGTATCCAGGGGAGTGAATGAGGGGGTAGGAAATTCCTCCCCGCCCTTTCAGCTACAAAATTATACAGATTTTGACGTTCTCCAGCGTGAAAATCCTCAAATTTTCGGCGCTTCACGCCATCAAAATTTGTATTTACTACATATTTGAATCTTTTCCAAGATAAAATTATTCGCGAGATCGAATTTATTGCATTTCGAATCTTAAGAAAAGGTGTGAAATTGAGCATAACATCATAAAAAGGTCAAAATTTTCCGGCGCTTCGCGGCAGCTTTATTGTTCATGCACATTTTTTGGCTTCTAACCCGCTCAGATTCGTCCAAATTAAAGTTAGACATGGAGAAGATGTCAAACTTTTTCCGCCGGATTAATTTTCTCGCATTTTATTATTACATTAAATAGAAAAACAAAAGTTGAGAAGTTGCTTATGAATTGAATGATGAGAAATCAGTTACACAGACAGTTTGAAAACGATATTTTGTGTATACTGTTATCAAATGAAGTGAAAATTTTTAATTTTTTTAAAATGTCTCTTAGCTATTGCATAGAGCTTGTCGAGAAACGTTCAAATATGCCTTTATGTTAGCCAATCTCCTGATGGTTCTCAAGATATCCGACTTCAAAGTTTGTGACCCCCCGAAATGAAATCCTGGATACGAGGCTGATTGTATGTATCTATTATTTGTAGGTCAAGGAATATTATTTCCTTTCTAACCTTTCAAGTGCGATAAGTTGTTCATAACAAAATGTGGCAAGATTTCATCGGCTTTTTTAACTAAACCAGCCTTATTCGGGTCACAACCGTAAAACGATGCGAATAATATGAGACCAATGACGGTATACAAAGAAATGAGAATCAAGTTGAATGGTATGTTTAGCAATATGGCAATTTGTGCTTCTTTCAAGCTCTTCATCGACATGTACCTGTAGGATAATTTAGCGTCATCGAAAGTAACACTATTATAGGTGGGCAGCAACAAAAGTCTGGGGTGCAAGATTTTTCAAAGGTCATAAAATGGTTCTTAAAAATGATCGTATGGCAAAAACACCATTTTTCAACGTTTCTCATCGAGCGCTATCCATTGACATCAAAAAATTGTGGAAAAAAATTTCGAAATTTGAATTCTGGAAGGGTATTTTGGTTCCAGGAGGGGATGTTCAGCCTTTTGGGGGTGCAACACCCCCGTAATTCGAAAACAAAATCTCAATTCTGAAAAAGTGAAGCAAAACAATGTTCAATAAATATTCATAGGTATTATCTAATATTAATTATCCAATAGTATAGTCTAATGTTTTGTCTATATTCACAACCGTACGAACTGGTGCTGCTGTTCCCAGTCTCAAAATGTTTTACATAAAAATAAATAGATTAGCTTCTAAAGTCAACTTCTAAAGTCACCATTCAATTTTCAATGACAGCGACAGTAACAGTAACGAATTTTCAGGAGCAATGAATTTTATATTGAATAAATAAGTCTGCTACATGAGAACTGCAGCGCTTCTTCCATATTCTTACAATCTAATACTGAAACGCGTATATTATCAATCAAATTTACACCTTAACGCTAAAATTAAATAATATTTTAATATAAAAAATTGTGATATAATAATATACGCCAGTAGAGGAATACCTTTGAACAGCCATCTGATTAGCGCAATACAACGTCAGCAACGTGAATGTCCCTCCGATCATGAGGCTCCAAAATGAATGTCTGACTCGAGGGTCGGGATCAAAGTCGCCGAAATATATGCGCCCACCCTGACGGTTTAATTCCCATACCTTCTCTATGCACAATGAAGACAACTTAAAATACACAGAGATAAAGGTTTCAGTCAGCTACGATGGCAAGAAGCTGATAAAGATCAACTTTCTCCTCATCCAGCAATTACGCTATTATGTACATAGTTATAATAGAAAGCACTCCATACTGAAAATCAAAAACTGAAGTTTGCATCGATAATGATAAGCTACTATAAGCTAAAGTTGTTTAAATAAACACCTTTTGTAGACAATTTTATCGCTTGTAGAACTTTTATTTTTTACAGTTTTGTATCAGTTGGAGTCATAGGTGGGCAAGGTAGAGAGGTCGTCGGAGCGAGGGGAAACAAAAAAATATTTATATAGTAAATTGTGTTCACATGTTTTTGTACAAAATCTGTCTAAATGTACAAAGACCAAAAGTCAATGCATATGTCGTAAATGTACATTTTAGGTTAATATAATATGGTGCAGTAGCACGTTATGCGCGGCAAACTGGGTTTCTTGACTCTGCTTAATGAACTTTCGGAGAATTTTGGTACTTTTACCGTTTTCAGGTAGAATTTTCGGTCTTTTTCCACAAAAATCTCAAAAAAAGTCCTGCCGCACCTTTCTTTTTCTCAAAATCGCCTGACGAGCTTTGAAAAACTGATAACTATACAGCGATTTTGGCCGAAAAACCATTGCTGTATAGCCTTTTTTGGGCTCAAAAAATTAGCTATACAGCCTTTTTGGGCTCACAAAAAAAGCTATATAGTCTTTTTTGAGCTCAGAAATGCTATTTAGTTGTCTTTTCTGAGTTTCAAAAAGATATATAGCTATTTTCTCGACTCCAAGAGGGGATTAATAGCTATTTTTAGTCCGAAAAGGCTATATAGCTACGTATGTTTGTGAATCTAAAAAGGCAAAAAGGCTATATAGCTAGTTTTCTGGGACCAAAAAGGCTATATAGCTAATTTCCTGACTATAGAGCCTTTTTACGAAGCACATAGGGAGGGGAGTATAGGGGTATCCATACATGCACAGCATGGGAATTCTGGGGGGTGAAAACCTAAAGTGCCTTTTTTGGGCCCAAAAATGGCCGGTACGCGTTAAAAAACATTGTTTTTTGGCGTTTCTGACGATACTCTATCCTTCTAGAGCATAAAATCATGAAAAAAATTTCGAAAAAAGTCGAATAAATTGACCAATATGTCGCTTAAAACATGAATATATGGCGCGAAGCGCCGAAAATTTGGCGATTTTGAGCAAATAGATAGCCAAAAACCCTTGAAAAGACACTTTTTTTTACCAATTTTCAGGTAAGTTTAGGAAACTTTTGAAAAATCGCCAATTCTGGGGGGTGAAAATTTTTTGCGGGGGGTGAAAAATGATTCTGCGAAGGGTGAAACTCCCCCCAAGATCATGTATGGGGTATCCCTTCCACTACCAGAACTTTTGAAAAACATACCCCTTCAGGTCGTTTTGGGACTAAACCTATTGCTCGAACCATGAAAAAGCGTCAAACGACGTCTAACAGTATAATTTTATTTACAAATACTTTTTTTGGAGCAACAGAATATTCAGTTCGTTCATTCAGACGCTTTAATTCCATTACTTCTTATAGATATACTTGATTTTACAGATCATTCTATAGCCCTTATTGTAATCTGTTTTCATGCAAATTTATCATAAATATTCACGAAGAATAAAATACGAATTAAGTACCGAAATTTGACAATAATTAGGTGAGAAATTAATTATTTAACCCCTCCCAAGAAAACTCGGTATACCCCTCCATCCGAAAATTTTTGACCATGTGCACGTATTTTACTCATGCAGTCAAGTTTAGTGAACTTTAAATTACATCAAAAGATTTTTAATAAACAGTTTCTGTTTCAAATTATTTGCATATTATTATAATTCTCATATTCGTAATCACATATATAATCAAAGGGTCCAAAGCTGTGGGAGTTGTAAGGAAAGAAGCTAACGTATGTACATATGCAATTAGATAAGAAAAAATCTGCCGTTACTGTTATTTTATGGATGTATTCTATGAACTAATGGTCATTAGTGGTACTTTCTGCAAGGATTATTATAAATACAAAGAAAGATTGATTTGGAGATTTTTCCTATAATCGAAATAGATTATTATATGAATAAGTAAAATATGTATGATTGAATAAATTATGAAATATAATAATTTATTAATTATAATAATTAAATCACCATAACTGCCCACGTATCGTAGTCCTGTTATAACCACAGCTAATAAACCGCCAATAATAAGGAAAAATTGATAAACGTTTGTCCAAACAACCGTCTTTGCACCACCTACGCTGGTGTAAAGTACACAAACAAAGCCCGTCGCCAAAACAGAAGCCCATAAGGGAAAATCAGTGACCGAATTCAGAGTAAGCGCCGGAGCATACAATCCCACTGACAGGTAAAGTGTCGTTTGAAGACAAAAGATGAAGGAAGCCAGACTGCGAACTTTAGAATCGAATCTATAAAATACGCTAGTACAGATAGGTACACATGTAGGTCGTGGAGTAAGAGAATAATTGGATGCAAAAATGCAATATTCATAATAAAAAATCAGAGAGTATTTATGACGCATTAATTTAGGGACCAAATCAGGGTTCCAACAAAATGAATTTTTGACCCATGTTAAGTTTGTCAGCTGTGAATGATTTTGGCTAAATTTTTATCCCTAGTTCAGTTTTTAAGAGCACTGTTAGTTAAGAATAAAGTGTTTAGCACTGCATGTTTAGCGCGAACAAAAGATAAGATAATAACTCAAACTTTATTATAACTAGTAAAACAAAAGCATGTACGAGTGTGCCGGTCTGTTGTGTCTACGTTTAAAATTTTATGGAGAAAATGCTTCAATAGATTAAAATGATTGAATATGAAAGGCTGTATTCACCGACTCTAACAGTTTTAGAAACCTAATGTTTTAAAAAATTTAGAAATCAATTATATACGAAGAGTACATACTTTCCTACTATACTACACCATTGCCATTTGCTTCCCATCAATTTTTTGACATGTGGCTGAAATTAGAGCTGCACACGGGTACCGAGTACCCGGGTAGAAAATAATTTTACTACCCGGGTACTCGAATCCCCTAATATAAAATGGAAAATTAGCACCGCAGTTATGCAATATGTGCTAAGAATTGAATTAGAAACCTAGAAACATATTGCTTCTAAAGTGCGACTGAATCACAATGTAAATGTGATTTGATATAATCATCCGTAAAATGTTAAATAAGCGAGTCTGTTAATATTTCCTATTATCACAATATATCGCGCATACGGTCTAGGCATATTCCATTATTCAGCTCTTTAGTTACATTATTTTATTTGTGCCGAATTCTTCTTATTCTTCATTGTAAACAAATTTAAACAAGAAATTATCTGTTAGCGACGCTTTTTTTATAATGCATTCACTTCTGTGACCATTATATAAATTTAAACTGCAACTTTTATTCACATCGTGCGCACAATTGTTTTAGTTAGACCTAGTTCAAAGCCTATCGATGTTTCAAATGCAGTCAGCCATAGGCGTAGCCAGGGGGGCATTGGAGGTACCTGCCTCCCAAAATTTTTCAGAAAATATTGTTGATTTTTTTGTTGCAATGATGTATGTCCAGAAAACTGAGTTCAAAAAGGCGAAAACGTCAGAATTTTCCGCGCCGAGTCATTATCATTTATTGCTATATAGATCCAACGAATTTAAAAGCTTGAATCAGCTAAAATAATCCAGCACTCCACATCACTTCAGTAATTTAATGCACTATTTGTTCGTTGAATGAAACTGCGCATGCTTGTTGAGCATGATAGTAAAAGTGCGAAAATAATTGTGAACCAGTTTGTCTATTCTCTGCTTTGTTTGTCTTTTGTGTACCAGTTTGTCTATTCTTTGTTTCGTTTATCTTTCTTTACAAGGACACATAATCCTATTTTAATTGGAAGGAATGGCATAATTTTCTTATGTTTTTGCGCATTTCTTGTTCTATGAACTGCATTTTGTTAATTAGAAGGCCACAAATGGGCCTGAAAACGGAAAGAACAAAATTTTTAGATAAAGCTTTCTATATCTTATTGGCAGCGAGCGACCCGTTGCTGCGCTATGTACCAAGCAGAGGTCGAAAAACGCATTTCAGATCAGTTTGTGCAATGTAGGAGTTCATCAATTTTAAGCGTTCTAGGGCTTGCTTCCAAACCGAGATTTGGCCGATTTTGCGAAAATTTTAACGTTACTATTTAACATTAAAATGTTTTTTTACAAAATTTTCCCGGGACTTTGCCCCAGGTTCCGCTCGCCACCTCAGACGTATCGCAGCCATAAAATCTCGTTGTAATCTCATGTGCAACGAGATTTTAGGGAGAACAAGCCAGGTAAAAGGATTAGGAATTTCTGAAAATTTTCGGCGTATCGTGCCGGCATTAATTTGTCTGATTTGTATGATTTAAGCGGTATAAATTGAGTTTAATGTGCAAAAACGTCAAAATTTTCCGGCGCATAGCGCCGCCAGTTACTGTTCTTTCTTGTTGTAAAGCTCCAGCATTGCGTTTAAAAGCCTGAATCACTCAAAATATCTTCAGTCAAAGTTAGTAATTCGCAGTTTTCTTGTTAGAAGCTTGAATTGTCAAAACTGTTTTGTACAAATTTGATAATTTTCTGCTCTATCAGATTATTAGTATTCACAGAGCTACAAACTGTTAATAGTGGAAAAAATGACTAAATTTCTTGGCACTTGGCGCCATTTATGAATTCCGAACTGTTCGTCAATAGAAAGGCCGTAAATTCTATACGAAAACGTTTATGCCCCCGAACCAAAATTCTGACTACGTCTCTGCAGTCAGCTCCAGATAGACTTAGACTTGTTTTTGAATAAATTTTCATTTCCGGTTGATTTCAAAATTGCTTTTCGTCAATGTGTTTTCCTGCTTCAATTGTTTTAATGACGCTATGAAGATACAAAACCTGCTTCACAATTTTTTGCTTTGAATTATGAAAATGACTTAAATTTCATTAAATGCATACGAATTCTTCAGATTAAAGCCTTGATTCTATTTAATCTTGCATTAATTTTTCAATAATTTCACTGCTTAAATGTCACTTTGCCCTAGACCTCACTGTCAACCGTAAATAAACGATGTTCACTGCATTCTTTTTATCTAAGGTCGTACCTGGGTATACCCGGGTACCCGAATTACCCGGGTAATGAAATAGCCGGGTACCCGGGTAGTAAAATTTGCAAAGTGTGCAGTTCTAGCTGAAATGTATGTAAAGTAACAAGATAAATTAGGACTGTCAATAATCATGCACAGCACAGTATGGGAATTCTGAGAGAATGAAACCAGAAATTTTTTCTAAAGTGAGTGCCTTGTTTGGGCTCAAAAACGATGGATACGGGTCAAAAACTTCATTTTTCGGCGTTTCTGACGATGCTATTTCTACCTAGACGATAAATACAAAACATTTCCAAAAAAGTTCCACAAAATTCAACAAAATGTTGTCGAAAATGGTTGTTTGGCTAGAAGGGCCGGAAAAAATTTGATATTTTGGACTAAAAGATTGCTAAAAAGACCACCTAACTTGAGACGTTTTCTACAATGTTCTGGAAAATCCAGAATTCTGGGGTAAAAATACTTTTGCAAAGGGGTGAAAAACTTTTCGCGGGGATGAAACTTCCAAGATAATGTATGCTGTCAAATCAATTACATGCATTCGATATGTATCAGAAATTTTGCTTTGGCCTACAAGAGCATGAGGGTGAGGGGAGAGGGGTATAACTCCCCTGAGCTTCGAAAAACTGATAGCTGTTCAGCCATTTTGGCCGAAAAAAACATTGCTATTTTTTGGGCTCAGAAAACTAGTTATACAGCCTTTTTAAGCTCAGAAAACTAGCTATATAGTCCTTTTTGAGCATAGAAATGCTATGTAGTTGTCTTTTTTGAGTTTTAAAAGGATATTTAGCTATTTTCTCGACTCAAAACAGAGCTAAATAGCTATTTTTAGTCCAAAAACGCTATATAGCTATGTTTTTAAGTCCAGAAAGGCGATATAGCTAGTTTTCCAAGTCCAAGAAGTCTATATAGCTAATTTTCTGAACCCAAAGAGGCTATAGAACCGTTTTTACGAAGTACTTAGCTATCTACCAATTTTTGGGTTTCACCCCCTCCCCCTGATAGTTTTACCTTGCGCACCTAGGCGCTTTGGCCTTTGGCCTACCTAACGTATCACTTTGTAATGGAATATGTCCTTTTGTTCAGTTGTCGTTTTGCCATGTATTCGTGTTTTACCTCATTTCGTATAGTCCTCCAGGACAAAAAATAATTTCTTGTCTTGTTCTTGTTTTGCCCAATTTTCAATAAATAAATGCTTCTTTTGAATTTTCAATCAGAAATAAGATGATTCTCCACTTTTTCGTCGCACAATCATAAGTTTGGTTCAATTATTTTTGTACATGGAATAGAAAATTCATATTTACCCGTATTCTCAAGAATAAACACACATTTAGATGAGAAATATGTTAACCGCACGCAACGCAAGTGTTTGGATGCATGCTATTTCGTAGGCATAAAACTTAATTTCTGCACAGAAATAAAGAAATATGCCAATTTTAAACAAGATTGTAATTTTCAATGGATGACATATTTGCAAATATCGCTTCGCTGTACATTTACCTCATTTCAAGATAACTGTATAAACTGGGTAGCTTTAGTCTGTACAATACGGGTAGAAAAATGAAAGCTGCCATTGGATAAGCTATGAAATACATTAGGCCGTAGTAATAAAACATCGTGCCAAATTGATAAATTTCAGCCGGATAGCCAAGTAAAGAAATAGCTGACATAAAAGTAGCAACCAATGTCATCGCAACAGGCAAGGCGCCCAATTTTCCACCGGCAAACAAAATTTCTCTCGTGGTTTGCTTTTGTCTCCGAACAAGTCCATAATAGAATCCAACTAGTAACGAAAAAATCAAGGACGCAGCGAAAAGAGTATAGTCTAATATCGAAAAATGGGGCTTTTCGAATGACGCCATCTTACTGTAGCAACCTAACAATAAATCTGAAGTAAATAAACTGACTTTAACACACAAGAAGGCGTAATAAAGGCGCAAAAAAGGCGAATGAGATAAATTGTAGGAAAAGAAATAACAAAAGTTAAAATTAAGATAGAAATAAACTACAACTCCTCTTAGCTAAACAGTCACGTAAATTTTTTACAAAGTGCTCTCGAAATTCACCCGCTTCATGAAAATTTCGAATAGATCAAATTAACAGAAGCCGAAAATGCTTTTTCCTTCAAAATTGCATTCTTTAAGAGATAATATGATAATTCAATTTTTTTATTCAAGTTTTTTCCTTAAATAATTTTCTTTTGACTTTTGAAAAGATGAAAAAACGTAGTGATTTTTTAATTTTTTAAATTTTTATTCACTTTATGGATTGTGAATCTTTAAATATATGAAGACTGGTCAATGTAACGCTTCTCTCAGTTCACATATGAATGCGCAAGGTCAGGCTAGCCAGGGAGGGGTGAAGTCAAGAATTCGTTGTCAGAGAGGCAAAATCGGTGATTTTTACTACAGATAATTACATTTTTAGCTATTATTATGCGAAAATTGCTTGAAAATACGCTACTTTCGTGTCTGAATTGCTCGACCAGCGGTGTTAATTACCCCTCTCACCCCTCCCTATGTGCATGCATGCCTCGACCGCAACATCGATCAGTTCTCAGATTTAAAAGAAATTGTAAAAAATTAAAAAAATTAAAGAAGTTAAAAAACAGTTGGGTCATCGACTCGACCACATAAACAACATCAGAAGCGATAACAAGTTAACTTTTCATCAGATTCGTTACGAAGTGCAGGAATAAGCATCAGAAAAGGAAAAATCCTTATTCAACAAGCTAATTATATAATGACGCCTGACGGCAAGAAAAATCGTAGATAATAGCCAAAAACTGTTCTCTTTCAAATTTAACGAATAAAAACTACCGGCAGGAGAAAGCGACATCTAACTTAAAAAATAGCCGCCCAAAGAAGTTTTTCAACATCAAAAATTCAGTATTTGCAAATTTTAATAAAAGGTATAAAGTTTGATCACCTTGGAGAATGAGTGATTACAGAACTAAATGCAAGGACTTCCTCAAATGTGAGCCTATTATTTGCAAAATAAGAAGTTAAAAATATTTCACTCAAGCTGAGAAGTGGTCATAGTTCAGCTAGTAATGGTTACCTTCAAAAATGTAAGCACGAATAGGCCCGTATCGAAGATTTTTTTAGGGGTGTGTGTGACCAGAACTTTTTAATAACTAAGGGGGCGAAGGATTAATTTTACCAAAATTTTCACCACTTGAAGCTTTATAAAACGATGTTACGTTGCTCTGAATAGAATTAGATAATAAAGTAACTCCGAAACTGTAACGATATTTTAAAGCAAAACTTTCAGTAAAAATGACTCAGAAAACTAAAATAATTTGTATAATGCAACAAAAATGATATTGCGATTGGCGACACTCTTGGAATCTACTTATTAGCAATGCCATTGCAGTGCACCGATTAATTTGACTAAGCGTTGGCATAATGAAGCTGATTTTGCTTTCAAACAACAGAAAACAGCGCTAAGTTGCTCACAAATATCTTACTTTATACGTAAGACGAGCGGAAAATTTAAAAATAAATGCAAAATATATTGTAAATATTTAATGTGGAGTGTTTAAACCGCGCACTTCGGCTAAACAGCTTGTAATAAGGACATTCAGCGTGAAGAGCCAAAAATTTCAGCAATTTTTGCTAAAAAAACTGGGAGTAGAGAAAAGATCGTCTGCAGATTTCATTTCGTAGGTTATCTATGTGCCCCTAGATATCTTTTCCTTTATACGAACATACATACGAAGACAGGTTTTTTATGCACCCATGCAAATTTCACCGGATTATTCTAGCATTTTCGAACCGAACTGAACAGTTTAATGCACATACGTAGATAATGCTATTTTACAAGTGAAAATATAAAAAATAAAAATAAGAAAAACGTACAGGCGATAAAACGTGACGCGTACTTAGCTGCAGCAAAAGGAGACTAATCATTCGTAGTGAGAATAATTAATTACAGGCTTGCCTTAATTCGAAACAGTTAAAAAACTTTCGTTCTATTGACGACACTTTTTTCTTATTCTATTTTACATTTTATGTAAACGGTCATTATTCATAAGTATTTGTTGGCATAAAATATTTCTGTTTAGTTTAGTTTAAATAAAGTCGACGTCATTTTAGAATCTTAAGGCGTTTGACCACATCATCCTTTCGAGGCGGAACATCATCACTGCGATTTTAGCGACGACAACATCAGCGCTGCCACCTTGGAACTGAAAGAAGCAGTTGAATGAAAAAGACGTTTCACGACAACTAGAGCTGTGCACTTTGTAAATTTTGCTACCTAATACTAATACTAATATTTTATTCGGAAAAAACACAAGGATAAAACAAAGTCGCAAGGAAAATAGCATAAAGTAAAATGCGAATGTCCTGAGCCGGTTGCTCGACTTCACCTTTAATGAAGGCTAACCATTAAAAATTATTTTTTAATGGTCGGCCGGTTGCTCGACTTCACCTTAACGCCAACGACCATTAAAGTCCCTTAAAGGAACCATTAACGTTAATGTAAAACCATAACTAATGGTTTCGTTAAGGTGGAAATCGGACTTAACGTGACCATTAATTATTGGTTGCGTTAAGGTGGCCATTAACGTTGGGGTAAACCTTTATTAATGGTCGAGTCGAGCAACCGGGACCTGGATGCACGGTAAATAAATTGCGCTCACGTGTGCCCCATACCTAGATGCAGTGTTTTTTTTGTACAATGTCCGTTTGAACATGTACAAAGATGGTCCGAAAAAGTCTTTGTACCTGTTGTACAACACACAAATTTCTGGATACTATTATATGGTACAGTAGCGATTTTAGTGTGGCAAAAACAGAGTTGTTCGACCTTTGGTAGTGTATTTTAGCTAATTTCTGATTTTCTGAGGGCTAAAATCACTAATAATCGTCTCAAAACGGCGCGAAGCGCCGAATAATTTGACATTTTTCCTATCAAAATGCAATTTCTGACATCATAAAGAAGTATAGAACACACAATTACTCATTTCGGCGCGGAGCACTAAGAGTTTCCGCGAATTTTAAACCTTTTTTGCAAATTTTTGTCGTCCAAAAATCTTTTTACATTCACAAAGAGGGTCCCCAAAAGCCTTTGTTCATCAAGAAAAATCTTTGCTGAATACAAAAAAACACTGCTCCGATGCCCTAAATATGCTGAGAATCCAATCGACATTCTCCTAAATAAATCTCATTTTCTTCATAAAACCTGTGCAAAACTGAACTCAACTGAATGAAATAATTTATTACTCTTGTGGGGCGCGCGTAAAACTTGTCATTCCATTAACTCGCATGTCCCTTTACTAATTCGTAATTGCATTTATTATATATCTTGTCATTTTGTATTTTAACAGTTGGTATTAGTAATAAAATTTTCTTTCTTTCTTTCAGAAAACGAGACAGTTGCGAAGGATGCAAAAAAGTAATAAAAGGTACGGTCAATAAAGACAAAGCGTACAGCAAAAGGCGACGAGCGAGTCATAAAAATGACGATTCAAGCTCGCCCAATAACAAATTTGGATAAGTCGACATCAATTAATCTAGAGTTGAATATATTTAAGTTAGGGGAAGAAACTGCAAAATCAGGTAGGTAATTCCAAACAGAGATATACTTATGAAAAAATCGAATTTTTGTAAATTTAAAACAAAAAAGAGGAACAACTAGGCAGTGATCGTACGGGGACCCCGACCCCGAAAAACCCCGGCTCCGACCCCCGATCGGGGGCATGATTTTTCGAGTCGGGGTTGAACCTTTTTCGGGGGTGAAATATAGCATTTTATTTGTTGGTACATAGAAGAATTGTATAAATAGCAAATAAATTCGGAACAAGGACGATTCATTCACCAGCAAAATTAATATGTTAAACTCGAACTCGCGATATTTCAAAAAAGTACGCCTGGTCGCCATGTTGTTAAGACGTACATATATGTTCGCATATTTTCCATTATGAAGTGCGCCGAAATTACTGCGGAATCACAGGCGTAGCCGGGGGTGGAGGCACATGTCCCCCGGAATTTTTTAGAAATTATGTTGATTTTTCTGGCGCAATGTGTCCAGAACATTGAGTTTAAGAAGGCACAAACGTCAAAATTTTCCGGGAGTCATTATTATTTATTGTTATACAGACCCAATGAATTTAAAAGCTTGAATCTGTTAAAATAATCCAGCACTTCGCAGCACTTTAGTGATTTAATGCACGATTAGTTCATCGAATGAAACTGCACATGCTTGTTGAACATAATAGTAAAAGTGCGAAAATGTTTGCGTACCAATTTATCTATTCTCTGCTTTGTTTATCTTTCTTTACAAGGACACATAATTCTATTTTAAATGAAAGGAAAGGCCAAATTTTCTTGTGTTTTTGCGCATTTTTTGTTTTCTGAACTAGTTAATAAGAAGGCCACAAATGGGCCTGAAAATGGTAAGAACAAAATTCTCATTGATACATCTTTCAATGACTTATTGGTTGCGACCCGTTGCTGCGCTACATACTTAGCAGAGGTCGAAAAACGTATTTCAGCTCAGAAGTTTTGTGCAGTGTAGGTGTTATCAATTTTAAGTTTTTTGGACTTAATTCAGAACCGAGATTTTGCCAATTTGCGAAAATTTTAACTTTACTAATTAAAAATTAGAGTGCTTTTTTTACAAAATTTTCGGGGGTTCTGCTGTGGCGCTTGAGCGCGTCACCCCAGACCCCCAGCCCGTACAATCTCGTTCTACATGTTGAAAATGATTTTTAGGAGGACAGAAAAAGTAAAAGGATTAGGAATTTTTAAAAATTTTCGGCGCTTCGCGCCGCGATTAGTTTATCTGTTCTGTATGATTTAAGCGGTATAAATTGAGTTTAAAGAGTAGAAAACGTCAAAATTTTCCTGCGCTTAGCACCGCCGATTATTGTCTAGGGCGGTAAAATATGATTGAATTTCTTAATGCTTTGCGCCACTTATGATTTCCGAACTGTTTGTCAATAAAAAGGCGTAAATTCTACATGAAAACGGTGAAAATTTCGAAAATTTTCGGCGCTTCGCGCCATTGGCTCCTCTACAATCAGTGCGCCATAGAAAACCGTAATGAAAAAACTGTGGAAGAATACGAAAAAGCGAGAGCGATTAGTGATTAAAATTGAAAGTAATGCTAAATTGCTAAAACCATGCTTGAACTTGGAATGACAATAAAATGTTGAACATAACCAGCTTTATTAGTATGCTCTACAAACAAGTGAAGGTATGTATCGTTTTTATCCTTTCCAAATTGGTATGTAATCATGCAATCTTAATTGTTAATCTTCAACCCCGACCCCGACCCCGAAAACCGGGTTTTTTCATCCCCGACCCCGATTGGGGGTGAAAATCTGACCCAGTACGATCACTGCAACTAGGTAGCTTAAAGCGATTTGTGCAGCGATTTTTTTCACGATTTTCGGCTAAAAAGCAAAGGGAGAGCAAAGGAAAAAATCACTATCATAGTTCGTTTCGGGTGGCATGTGCTCCCTATCGCCCGTGGATAACGGACATGGGCTTTAATATAGTGCGCATAGAGTTTCCAAATTCCAAGTGCTCTTGTCAAAAAAAACCCCAAATTTAACCTCAAACTGTCTGAAAAACCTCCGATCAATGGTTAAGCATAGCCGCAAAAATCCTTAATCGCTTAAAAATGATTCCACCGGCCTCAAAAATTCCCAAAATGGGGAGAAAACCCCTAAACATAACAGGGTGCGCACAGAGCAAGGTCGAAATCGACGTGGCGTGGCAAATGATCCGCTTCGCATACAGTATTAATTTCATGAAGTAAAAATGTATCATATCAATATCCTGCTGTGAGAATTAGTTTACGATTTTTTCTCTCGAAACAGCATATTACTATGACAAAATACTTGATGATTTCGGCTGATGCAGCAGATGAACCAAACCACTTCCTATTCAACGCACATCAAACATCGAAAAGAAAACTTAAAATCAGCTGCTGCGCGAGCGTAATTAAAGAAATTATATATAAATTGTAAAAAATAACGGAGTGTTACTTTTACACTTGTAGGGGTCAGCCTACAAGTGTGATTTGCTAAGTTGAAGATCTCACAGGGTACCTTATACCTACAGTCTATTTTTTAACATTGTACATGGAACTTCCCGACAAACCAAATTTCATGTTAATGTAACACCCAATTTCTTCGTCGCTCGATCCGCGACCTATAAGAAAAAATTTTCTATTTACTCCGCCGAGCTGGGAAAAATCAAGTGCAACAGTAATAAAGGAATTAGTTTTACGAGCCGATCCATTCACTAGGAAAAGACCAGACTTTATGCAGATACGTACGTAACTTACAAACATACAAAGTCCTACCCATACATGGGTAACAACAAAATTCTGGGAAGGGTTCGATCCGATGGCACCAAATTGCCAAAAATAGCACCAAAATCCAATTCTGGGGCTTCTATCAATTTTTGGGGGTCTGTCAGATTCTGGGGCTAAGAGACTCCCCACGACCATGTATGAATCCTGTTAGCCTCTCGCCGTGCTGTTAAATTATCAAAACGGTTCAAACACCTCTTATAAAAGCGACCTCTTAAAGCCAAAATTCATATCGACCTACTTCAATTTACTACGCCTTCCATAAGTAAAGTATGATCATGAAACGCAAGAAAATAAAATTTTGATGCTCCATGTGTAAGGTACGCAGGCACAAAAACAGACAGCAATGATTGACGAGGAACGAATGGCACAAATAGTCAGCAAGGAGAGGAAACGTATCACGCAACCATGGGCAGCAGCCAAATTATAAGGGTGAGTTGTGTTAAACAGGACAAAATCCTAAAAGTAAGCCAAAAATTCAATCCTGGATACGAATGGTCTTTTCATTGAATTTTGCGGTTTTGAATAAAATTAGCGCACTGAAAATATTTTAAACTAGTGCGAAAGGAGGGATATTCTACTGTGTCAACTTACATGGCGATCTTCCCTAAAGAGCAAGCGACATATCTAGTGCATAGAACAAGCCATTTTTTGTAGGCTATGTAATCTACAAGCAATAAAATGAAGAAAACCTCAAATAATGCGAAACAGACTGGGCATCACTATAAACAGATACAAATTACATATGTACGCGATAGGGGTCCTTTCTTTACAAGTTTATTGAATGTCTCAGAAATCGTGCTCTTGAAGCAATCACGTTTTCACAAAAATAAATTGGTGTTATCTTTTTCGTGAAGAGTAGGTCGCATACATAAATAAGCAGTTGGAGCTGCTAGCACGGATTTGCATATTTAAGTAGGCTGAAATTTTAAATTGTCTCTAGGTTGATGTGCCATCTGACCTCTCACATCTGTGTTACCAAATAATGCGATAAGAGCTTCACAATAATTTACAAACATTTAGATTTATAAAGGTAGGAGGTACAAGTGCGAGGAACGTAAAAAATGTAGACAATCCAAAATAGGATAGCCAGAGAACAGATAATATTTACAACTTTTAGCACTTAAATCGACAGACAACTGAATAATATGTACATGTATTCGAAAAAATTATCCGGCGCAAAGCGTCAGCAGAATTAGAGGTAACCTAACGAAAACCAATGGCCCAAAATCATTGAAAAGCATGTTACATCTCGTCAACTATTTTGGGCCGATGGAAGGAATCGATTCCACACCTGGGACCACGAAGCGCGAGAAAAAGAAAGTGATATATCAACATCTTCCTGTCGCATATTTAAGCTGCGGAGAAACATAAGCCGATATTTTCCCAATGATTTTCGATCCACTAGTCCATGTTGGCCATTTTTTACCATCATCTGGTTGACATGACGAATCGGGTCTTGGACCTGGTGGATAGCTATAGAAAAATTTTAATATGTATAATAAAACGCTGCCATTCATTTTGTTTCTTTAACAAAATAAAGTATTATTCATAAAAAATTCTTGGAAGACAGAGGTCACCAGCACACCTGGGCATGGGGGGTTTGGGGGGTATGCACCCCCCCGAAACCAAAATACCCCCCAGAAATCAAAATACTCCCCCCCCCAGAATTCAACTTTTGAAAATTTTTTCGTCTTTTTTCGCAATTTTTTGATGCCAATGGATAGTGCTTGATGAGAAACGTCGAAAAATGGTGTTTTTATCGCCATACCACCATTTTTAAGGCCATTTTTCGACCTTCAAAAAAATCTTGCACCCCCCTCCAGAATTTTCTTGCTGTCCACGTATGGTCACCAGTGACCTATTTGAAGAAATATGAACAAGCGTACAAAATTGACAGGCAGATCGATTTGATTGGACATCTTACCATCAATTAGAATTAGAACAGCACAAATCAGATAATTGTCTATTTACAATTATTTTCACTATACTAAAAAGATATTAGATAGATATATAGGAACCCTTGTAGCTATCAAAAGACATGCGCGTGAATCTAGGCTAGACCAGACCCCCAGAAAAACAGCAAGCGAAATTTCCCGGAAAAAAATATAACTAAAAACCGAGAAAAATCCAAAGTTTTTTTCCAAAAGTACTTAACATCGATCAGAAAATGTCAATTATTGTAGTTATACATTATGTTCACGTTAACACCAATTTTTAAGGTCATTTTACCTTGAAAGTTTTATACTTAACCCCAGACCGGGCTGACCCCCTGACCGGTCAGTAAATGAGGAAGAAGATTAATGAGGAGCCATATATTTTCACGTCGAGAAATTTTCCTCGAACTATACGTCTGGATTTTAGCTAGAATTAATTAGGTAAGGCGTCGTAATTATAATGATACATAAATGCATTATAGATTGACTCTGTTTAAAAGCCTACTGGTTAATGATTCACTCAAGATTGGGTTCAAAAAGACGATTTGTATTTGCGCAGTCAAAAATAACCGTAAAAACAAATCAGAACAAAAAGTTCTTTTAAAATAGTAGGTACACCAAACTGTGATTCTGTAAATGATACAATTAAATATTTTACCGATTAATGAGCTGATTTTGAGCATCGCTTTCATTGTGATAGCATTTGTATTGTATTACATTTGTGCTTGATTGTATTTTATCTGTTTCACGGGTTTCGTTTAAAAAATACTTGTATTTGTATATATTGTCAAGTTCGAGGAAGTCTTTTAAATTAAATGCTAAAACACCGAAGAACAACGAGTAATCTACTTTTTTTAAATACAACATAATTACTCAGTATAAAACAATTTCTGAGCGAATGTTTAAGAAAGATAATAGTTTTCTAAACGGCTTACCCAACATTGCCACACCGAGTCCCAGCCAGACTTGCACGGGTGGGGGGGGGGTTTGGGAGTCTAGACCCCAGAATGGAAAAATACTAAATTTTGTAGGGAAAATAAGGCAAAAGGAAGGCCAAAAACATATGAAAATTGACAATTTTCTACAAAAGTGTTTCAAATTGACCATTAACTGTGTAATAACGTAGTTTTAGGGCAATTTTAGCGCTTATATCATTTTTGAGGTCATTTTCGCACAAAAAAAGCCTAATTTTTGACCCACCCCCAGATCGGCCATACTGATCATCTATGGTCCCCCCGCCCAGCCCAGCCGCGAGTATCAAACTTTTCCACGATTTTTTAATGCTAATGGATAGAGCTCGATGAGAAACTTCAAGAAACTGGTTTTTGTCCCAAACCATATATACATTTTTATTTTTTCGGCTCCCTGTAATTTAAGCGCTGCCCTTTTATAGTGTTAACATTGCCACCGCGAGTCCCACCTAACATTGCCATCATGAGTCTTCGCATATAACTAGAATACGTACGTTATTTAAAAATATTATGCTGCTAGATAGGTACCTAGCCTGCTGATTTTCATTAACGATAATTATCGTTTTTCACTGATAATTAAAATCGCACAGAAAAATCATTGTACTCTAACATTGATAAAAACCATTCCGGTATATTGTTATTCTGGTTTTTTTGATTTAAAACAGCTTGTAATAAATAACATGTTAAAAATAATTTTTTCATTCTTGTAATCATCTAAAATTCAATTTAGGGTCATACAAATCGTGCCAACGCTTTGAGAAGAAAATTCAAGATTTCATGTTTGTATGCTTATTTCTCACTTGCAAAAAATATTCCCTTGCAAAAAAAGTACATATTTTTTTGAGTCTACATGATTTTTAGTCTAGGCGAACGCGTACCATGCGCATGTTTCAAATGCAAGTCAGGCGTGTTTGGAACAAGGTCTTAAAATAAAATTCATGCTTTTCTACATCAAATGTTTTTCTTGCGATTCGAAATCCTTAGCCCTCGCGCTCCCGTGAACTAGGACGGCGTCCTATCCGATCACTTTTTTGTAATTTTTTTGTTGTATGTTTTGTATGACTACAAAACTTTGTCTAACCTCATTTTAGCCTTGATTACATCGTTTGAAATGTTCAAGCTAGTAAATAAAATTATACATCCTAAAAAATCAGCATATTTTTATGATTATCACGTAAAAACCTGAATTACAAAAAAAGTTTTGGCCAATGATTAGTACGAGATTGGTGGGCTTCTACTTTCTAATCAGCTACTACAGTCCTAAAATGATATTTTAGTCAACTAAAATATATTATTTGTATTTATTTTATGCATGTCCACCTCATGCCTATGCTTAAATATAGTAGCAGTTTTTTAGTTATAATTTCTTACAAAGTTACTTTAGCGAAGAAAGACAAACATATTGAGAAAGAGCTTAAAAAATCGCACAAAATGATACTAATATTTGCTACGTTGAGTGAAACTAATTACATTTTAACTAGAGATGTGCCGGGGCCAGGCCCCGGCCCTGGGCCGGGGCCAGGCTGGCCCCGGCACCGGGGCCGGGGCCAATGTTAGAGTTGATTATAATGTAGAAAATTGATAGTTTTGGGCAGATTTACCTACAATCTCAATTTCAAGCAAACCACAGATCTTGCTAATTCAAATCTTTATTTCACTATGTCAGATTGGTGCAAAGTTCTAGTTAATAATCAAAATTGACATATTTTAAATTGCAATTCATATAGACGAGCATTTCCAGCTTGCTTGGTAGCAGACTGCTACGTCTATCAGAACAAATAGAATAATAAGCCTAAAAAAAGTGCAAAGTAAAGCACATTGAAAAGCGCATCCAAGTCAGAGGAGTTAAATCCATACATGGGCAGCTCAAAAATTCTAGGGATCCAAAATTTTTCAAAGTCAAAAAGTGCCTGATAATATATGGTAGAGCGAAAAAACACCGTTTTCTCGCGTTTCTCAATGAGAGCTATCCATTAGCATCAAAAAACCGCAGAAAAACAGAAAAAATACTGAAAATCAATTTCTAGCGGATTTTTGGGGGGAGAATGTGAATTCTGGGGGGTCTAGATCCCCCGATGCCCATGTTCTGTTATATTTTGTAATCCCAACAAATATTAACGCTTGACGTGCATATCTACAAGCAAGAATATATGCATAGGTACATATAAGGGGTAGGGCAGGGTCGTACTATGAGCATGGTAAAGCACGCTATTATTGGCCCCGGCCCCGGCCCCGCCCCGGCTCCGGCCCCGGCAAAAAAGGCGGCCCCGGCACAGCTCCAATTTTAACCTGGCTCGGACGGCGTCCTAGTACGGAAAACTTTGACTTCAAAAAACACACGGGAATGCGAGAGTTAGTGGCAATTTTAGAACCAGATATCCAAATTATCAGAAACTGTGAATTAAAATAGTTTTTAGGCTATTTTAGCATTTACACCAGTTTTTGAGGCTATTTTGGCTTAAAAACTCTCCGGCTAACCTAACAGACGGGCCATGCTGTGTATCCGTGGTTGGCACCACTCGTGGACAAAGGCCGGTCTTCCCATTGATACCAGCTGCCCAATTTTTCGGTTGATTGTCCTGTAACAAAGTGATTGTTTGATTGGTTGAGTGGCTGATTGGCCAATTATTGGTTGTCTGCTTGGTTATTGATCATTGGTTGTTTAATCACTGGTTGATAGGTTAATTGATTTTCAAATCATTTCCATTTATTTTATTAGATTTATCTTCCTTTTTCTAGTTGACTGACTGATTAGTTGGTTTTAGAGTCATCTTTGTACGTTTCCATCATTTTTCTACGATTTGTATGGCATTTTGCGAAATTTCCCATTGATACTGGCAGGTCTTCCCATTGATAACGGCCTGGTCCCATTGATACCGGGTTGAACGAAGGGTACGATTTGCCCTTGTATGGTGGCAATGTTAGGACGAGACACGCAAACGACCAGAAAGTGTGAATTAACGTAGTTTTTAGGCTAATTAAACATTTACACTAGTTTTTGAGGCCATTTTGGCTTAAGAAACTCTCTGGCTGACCCCTCCAGACCGGCCATACTGTGTATCTATATGGTTAGCTAGCACAATACATGGACAACGGCCGGTCTTCCGATTGATACCAGCAGCCCAATTTTTGGTCGGTTGTTCTTTTACAAAGTAATTGTTTGCTTGGTTGATTGGTTGCTAAGTGGTCGATTGGTTAATTACTGTTTGTTCAATTGGTTATTGATTATTAGATGGTTAATCACTAGTCGATTGCTTAATTGATTTTCATATCATTTCCATTTATTTCCCACTTCCTTTTCCTAACTGACTCTCGGTGGCAAGGGACGTTGGACACGTTTGGGGCACGAACGTTTCAAACGCAGTCTCATCTAAATTGTGGACGCGATTTATTGAAAGCGTCGTTACTTACCCTTTCTTTGTGCAAATTTCAACACACAAACTGCTTGTCAAAGTTGCCGTCGGAAGCGCCTTATGCTCTTCAAATGGAACCGAAAAAATGGCGTCCGTAGAACATCGGCAACTGCAAATAATTCGTTGATTATAATTCTATTATACTGATACTTGATCAAAAATTCATATATACTTGAGACGAAATCCATTCGAGCTATTAAACAGGCATAAAAAGCAAATTAAATTGACGTACAACGCATAAGTCCTGTAAAAGTAAAAGAATTCTATTTAGCCACATGAATCATCCCTACTTTGTCATAAAAATAATTAAAGCAATTGAAAATAAATAACTCAAAGAAACCAGAAGAACTGTGCTAAAATTACCTCATAGCTCTTTAGGACCAGCATCAGGTAATTAGGAGTCAAGCTTCGAACTCAGTCAAATGAGCCAACGGTTTCTAAATTCCTACATTTGACATCACAACTAGTGACGTCAAATGCATCAATGCGCGCTTGCCAGATTTTTTCTGAAGTAATTTTCCAGAGACTTTCTTGAAACATGTAATAGCAATGATGGTTGAGAGTTAACGCGTTAAAAGAGGAGTGATGCGCTTAACTTTTGGAGTCCCACGCTAACCAAATTTGTCAAGTAGGTATCAAGTGAGAAAAACACGAATAACAGATGTCATGAATTCATTGTTGGCATTGGTTCAAAATCTACGAATTACCTCTATACTGCTTATTTAGTGCAATGCAAATTTTCAAGCGGAAACGTTTTCCCAAATAATTTGAAAACATTAGAAGAACGCTCAATGGAACAGCTGTTTTCCAAGCAAACGTACGCATGCCCGCATGCAACAATATAAGCAAAGCTTGCTATCAGCAGCTGTACAGATGCACGTTATATAATAAGCACGCAGATACCTTCCTGATCAGTTTGGGATCCATCCAAGCCAGGATTAAAGTCCACTGGAAAAGTTGCAGGGATATCATTAATTTTTGTCGCCGACATCGCCGACTTTTGTCCACGATATTGGCGTCATCGTCGATTGCATACTGCACAATGTGTGCATGTACGAGCAGGGCCGCCGCCTTGGCCGAAAAAATTCTGTGAAAAGTTACACCGAAAGATAGAAAAATCGCATCTCCTTGTCAAGAAAATCTTCAAATTTTCGGAGTTTCGCGCCATATTTAAGGCATTTTTTATAATTTTCCCTCAAGCGCAACGTTTTTTAAAGCCCCTTGAGAGAGGACGACAGTATTTCATTGAAAAATTCGAATTTTATGATCTTAAAGTGTTGAACGTCGAAAAATGCGGTTTTCGCAAGGTATCCGGACGAACTTTCCGAATATAAACCAAATTATGTTGGATCAGCCCCCTTGGGCGAATCCCTAGATACGGATCTATACACGAGCATGGTACGTAATATTGCTAATGAAAAGAATGGACATCGAGGCAGGTAGGTACTATACAGGGATACGTGTATACATAGGGGATATTGATAACTCGCCCCATATTTCGCCCTCAACTATAACTCGCCCGCCCTCACATAACTCGCCCGCTCCACAACAACTCGACCTCACATACAACTCGTCCCCGCAACTCACCCACACACGACAAGTCGACCTCCGCAACTCGCCTCCTCACATACAACTCGTCCCCGCAACTCACCCACACACGACAAGTCGACCTCCGCAACTCGCCTCCTCACAACTGGCTCATAGAACTTCAAGTCAAGTATTCACGACCGCATATGGGCGTGGGGAGTCTGGGGGTATACACCTGCTTCAGAAATTGAAAAACCCTCCCCGCAGATTACTGTAGACCCCTCCAGAATTCTATTTTTAGTAACATTTTTAGCGATTTCACCCCCTCCAGAATTCTCTTGCTACCCATGTATGTTCACGAGTGCTAATGCAATTATGTATTTCAAACTCTATACAGGAGCTTCACGAAAAAGCTTATTTAAAGTGAAAATTGTAGTCATGACGAATTTTTGCGGCTTTTTCACACTGCTGCTACAGCATAATGAATTTGTCGTTTGTTTCTCTATATACAATGTATGCAAATCGCGTATCATGAATCATATATAAATAGATATATTTCCATATTATGTATATTCCTGATGCATATTGCTTATGCTGATTCTGGCGTGAAAACTCAGTTTTGAGAGTCAGTTGTGGGCACACGTGGACGGGGGTGAGGGGGTTTGAGGGGTTTTACCTCCCCTTCCCGGAAGACCAAATCCCCCCCCCCCAAAGGAACCAAAATACCCCCAGAATTCAATTTCTGAGAATTTTTTTGTATTTCCCGCAATTTTTTGATGCCAATGGATAGTGCTCGATGAGAAATGTTGACAAATAGTGTTTTTCGCCATTATCACAATTTTTAAGACAATTTTTGACCTTTGAAAAATCTTGCACATACCTCCAGAATTTTGGTGCTGCCCACCTATTGTTGTGAGCATAAATGCAGAGCATGGCCGATGGGGTCCCTTGGTCTGCGGGTGTCAAGCACTGAGCTTTTCTGGACCAAACTAACGTCAAAAACTGGTATAAATGCTGAAATAGCGTTTAAACTACCTACAGTTTATGGACAATTTCAAGCACTTTTGAAACAATTTTTCTCGTTTGTATCGATTTTTAGCCTTCATTTAAACTCATTTTTCTCAAATGGGCAGCAGCCAAATTCTGGGGGGCGTCAAAACCGGCAAAATTCCCAGAAAAACACGCCGAAAATTCAATTCTGGGGTTATCGATTTTTGTGGGGTCTACCGGATCCTGGGGATGCAAACCCCCACGGCCATGTGCGGTATAGACTCCCGAAACCCCCACCCCCATACTTGCATGTCTGGTTGTGGGGATCAAGCAAGCATTCGATTATATGTGTACGCATATGCTAGCACGGGGCCTAATTGATTTGTCAATTGACAAAAATTTGGATTGGCAGCTCTATCTATTCACATCAAAAAATTACCGAAAATTGATCTCTGCGAGTTCTTAACGTCTGGGGTCCGACCAAATCTTCCTAAATTGGATTGAAATTGCGATTCCGTTGGAGAGCTAGTTCTAGGGGGGCTAATTGTGAAGGGACGAGTTGTGGGGTGAGTTAAGTAGGGGCGAGATGTGTGGGAGCAAGTTGTATGGGGCGAGTTGCGGAGGGGAAAGTTGTGAGGGGCGAGTTGAGGGGCGAGGAATGGGGGTGAATTATCAGCAAAACATGCAGTAGTATCATTTCAGAATATGCGAATTAACATTTTAAACGAGGAAAAATGGCTTTATCATGCTTTTGTCCATCAAATGTGCCCTACTAAATTAAAAGATTAACTATTTTTGAAAATTTATCTAAAATAGCTGCCACCTCATTTTGCTGATTTGAATCTCATTAAAATTCATATCCATTAATGACTTGCGCCGAACAAAAATTTGAACACAGCGAATGGGCCATTTGGACGGAGCCGTTTAGCACGGTAAAACCTGAAAATCCCACTCAAGGACACCGAAAACGACGTTTTTTAGCTGAAAACCCACTTTTTGGATCAAAATACCTTTTTTGGACCTTGATAACTACTCGTACTTTCTAGGTCAGAACCACCATCTTTCGAAGTTGGAAAACGAGATTATATACCAGGACAAGCACTTTTTGAACCTGAAAAACCTTTTTTCGAAGCTGGAAAGCAATTTCTGGAAATAGGAGATCTCTTTTTAAGCTATACGTTGGACAACAACTTCTTGAATCAGGACATTCAATTTTTTAATGGAAGTTCAAACGAGAGAACCACTAGCTATTATCCAGGTTCCACCAACTACGCTATCTTTTGGGTCCCAATCGTCTGGAACCACCATCCCATCCCGCTAGACCCACCGTCCCAGACCTGCAATTCTAGTAGGCACATTCATATTGAGCTGTCCCACTGTCTTAGAAGACCCGCCAGAAAAATTGATGTGCAGAAGTGACGATTTTTGTTTTCTACATCAAGTATGATTTACCTGATGAATGTCAAACATTTTCCCCCTGACTAAAAAACAAGTTGTCTATAGTCTGTTCCATTCCGAACGGCCCATTTTCGCTAGTCTTTAATACTGTATCAGCTTCTTACCGCACAAATCGCTTCTTCAATTACGTTCTGGTAGCGGGGTTGCTTTAAACTCTTCTTATTGATCTTTAACGTACCTACTTTGCTTAACGCGTGGCGCACCTAAACAAACTGGCCACAAACCCTAACCAATAAGATATTCTGCTACAGTAATCAGCCGAAAAGCAAACATGGGCCGTTTGGAATAGAACACACTATAGATAGGATGGAAATGGTAAAAAAATCACTTGTGTAGATAAATTGAACGAATTTTTTTGTAGGATTGTACTGGATTGAAAATTGTTTAATTTCTTTGAAAATTTTCTTCTGCGTTGTAGAGAGCTCATAGAAAAGGCACGAAACGCCATATTTTTGCCTAAAAGGCATGAAACACTATTTTTGCCCATCTCATACTGGTTGTCGAAATGTCCGGCTTCACTATTCGCCCTCCCATTCGAATAACATCCTGGGCAAGAGCCTGGTCCTTCCGAATTCAGAAATAAGCGCGCACAGCTTTGCGTCTGTTAAATCTTAGACGATAGATTCAAGTACATACACTAAAACGCAGGCCCGTATCCAGGGGACACCTGCAACCTCCGAAATGAAATCTGAAATAATTTTTTCTTTTCTTGTGCTTTTTTAGCCAAACATTGCATAAAAAATTCGGCACTTGCGCCGAATTTCACAATTATAATTGGAATCTATGCAGTCCCAAGCGCGCAGTTTAAACGATCCATTTTCAATCCTTATGCGACATATAACGTATTTTGCATCTACATATCATAAGTAGCGCGATAGCGCTACCTATTATATTCTTGGCCATGCTTTTTTCTTATATGTTTATCACAGCGAGTGCGAAATTTGTGCCCCCCTCACAGCAACAACGGCACACACCTGGGAGGTGCGGTTTTTTTAATCGGTAGATAATTAAAAAGTTCGATGCCGGTGATTTTTTGTTTAAACTCAATACCGAGTTAGCAATGAGTGTACAAAGTGTAAACCGAAAAATCAAATAATTAGCAGTAGGGCCAATTTTTTTAAATGTTGCCCCTGAGCTGTAGATTACGAATCTGACCTTAAATATTCTTTACACTCAATGGTTGTTGCACAAAAATGTAAAGTATACGGGTTTTTTACTCTTTGCGTGTCCTTCAGCTTATCGAACTCAATTTTAGTTTCTATACAGTCCAATTGGTTTTATGTTGTAGAGGATTACAATATCTCAAAACCTTTTTCTTCTTCTCTTATTACGCAATATTTCTTGATCTGTGATCGTTTTAGTGTAAAGGGTTCGAGACAAAACAACGAAATTTCTTCAGCTACTCCGCTAAGTAGGCGGATCATGCTAATTATGCTTAAAAGGTGCCCTGACCTTAGCGTTACAGATCCTAGTTTATTTTGTTTCTATACACCTAATATTGCGGTATTAGCACAAGTGTAAAGTTTACACCGGGAAGCATTTTTCCGCCCAGAGCATTGGGTATCAAACAATTAGCGGAGGGCCAACTTTTTTAAATATTGCCCCTCAGTTGTAGATTACGAATCTGACCTTAAATTTTCTTAACACTGAATGGTTGTTGCACAAAAGTGTAAAGTATAATGTGACTAAATATTAAAATCCGCCGATATGTTGAGTTGGTGCAGAGGCTGGCGCATCCGTTCTCGCATGCGGATTTAAGAAAAGACTAATGGGTTCAAATCTTCTGAATACTGACTCTTTTCATTTTTTTAAATTCTTTTGGCAAAACCATGCACTCTATTTGACTTATTCATCTATTTAGGTTCTGCAGATGACACTTTTTTGTTTTTTGAATTTCGCCTTAGTTCTCGAATGGGAGTGTAAAGAGTGCGAAAATCTGGGGGTGAAAAGACACATTTTGGTCGAGTTTTCGACTTGTTTATGTCTGCAAACAACTCCGGTTATGAGTTTAAAGAAATTTTTCTGACAGAAATGTACTACGGATCAAGGGCTATCTTGTGCTTACCAGCAAACTTTTCTACAATCAATACACAGTACCAGGGGTTTAAACTTTACACTCTAGTGGATGAGTAAAAAAACAGATTTTGTCCAAGATTTCTCTGCCAACTATTTGCAGTTATGAGTTGGGATGAATTGAATAAAATAGAAATAAAGTAACTATTAAGGGCTACACGTCGAAGCAAGCCGCGTTCAAAGAAACGTAATATTGAGTTGTTTATGGGGGTGTAAAGTTCGAAATCTGAAGTGTAAAATGGGCGAAAAAACAGGTTTTTTTCGTATTTTGATTGGCGAATCATATCAAATATTTTGCGGAACATAAGTTTGACACTTACAAACGTACTACAATCAAAGGGCTACAAACAGGCCCGAACCGAATTTATTTACATTCAATGGGGCGTTAGGTTCAGATTTTTAAAGTTTACAATGTGGTGGACAGTGGAAAATACGTGTTTGTTCATTTTGTTGTTCGCCACTCTCTCTGTTCAGAAGTCGGGCGAGGTCTAATAGGATAAAGATAAAGTCGAAATGGGACGTTTTGGCGACGCCGTTTTGGCGACGCCGTTTTGGCGACGGCCGTTTTGGCGCCGGCCGTTTTGGCGCTGGCCGTTTTGGCGACGGCCGTTTTGGCGCCGAATTAAAATTTTCTTCGAAATTTCTTCAAAAAGACTGTTTTAGCATTCTACATATGTTGAAATACATAGCTGTTTCTGCTATTGAAATTGTTTGAGAGCTAACATACACATGCATATCTATAGTCTGTTTCACATAACTTGGTGCATGAAATTCTGGTTTACAACAACTTAGAATCGTGAACATAAAAGCACAAAGTTATGTGAAACAGACTATACATATTTGGTGAGCAAAAAATGCAAAAAGTAAGTAAATGTCATTAATATTTATTATCCGGCGCAAAGCGCCGAAAAATTTAAGAAATTATGAGGCTAATGACTGATCTACATACAAGATGGGCTTGGGGGGTTTGGGGGTATAAGCCAATGGATATTGCTTGATTGATGATATTAAGCATCAAAAATTAGTGTTAATTCGCCTCAGCTTTATGTACGTGCTCAAATTGACTGTAAACTGCTGGAATAATGTGAGCACAGGAGCCTGTTCCATGTTTCGCACACTACGGTTTCATAATAGGTGGTAGGTACCTATTAAGCATATATATGCATAGGTAGTTATCACGAATGGGCGTAGGTGCTCTGGACCGTAGGTGGGCGGCTCTAAAGGTCGGGGTGGTGCGAAATTTTTTTCAAAGTCAAATATTGGCCCTAGAAATGGTTGCTATGGTGAAAAAACACCATTTTTGAACGTTTCTCGTCGAGCTCTATCGATTGGCATCAAAAAAAACCCGAAAAAGCAAAAAAATTTAAAAATGAAATTCTGGGGAGTGTAGTTGGGTTTTTGCCATTTTTCGTTAGGTATTTTGCCTTCTGGGGAGTGCATACCCCCACGCCCAGGTACGCTCTGGACCCCCAGAATTAAATTTTTGGCGCTTCGTATTGCAATTTGGGCGATTTTGACCCAGCGGACCACCAGAAATTTTGGTGCTGTCCATGCATGATTATATGTATAGGTAGTTGGGTATGTACTTATGTACGTATGCACCACAGCACTTTACATATCCATAGTTACGCGAGCGATTGGCTTGGTGTCTGTTTCAAAATCCTTTGGACCTAAAATGGTCTGTTTCAAAATCCTTTGGACCTACAATGGTCTGTTTCAAAATTCTTTGGACTTCTTTTACAATAGTGATTCGAAAGTAGACAACAATAATCCAGCCAATCGACGTAAAGCGTTTCATCCGATTTTCTATCTATGTATAGTAGGTACTACACGTTAGATGATCCTTAACCTTGCCCTGGGCATTCTAATTTCTGAATCAATTCTACTTTTTATGAGTATCAGCTTAAAGTTACTTTTGTAGTCACTTTCAATTTTTCAAAGATCTCAAAGCTAAAATGTAACAGATTATGCAATGTGTAGTCGGTTTCATTTTGTTCGGGAGCTTTTATAAAAGTTTAAACTGGCTTCTAAAGTGTTTTAAACTAATGAGAGAGAAAATATTACAGTACATATATCGAGTTGTATGATGACTTTTTGACATTGCTAAGAGGCAAGTCTGCGTCATGCTTATATATCACTTTTGTAGCCTAATTTATGCGAACTAAATTCATTTAACAAGCTCTCCAATAAATGAAACAGAACTATAGGTGCGTGCATGCATGCATATGAATAAATTTACATATGTACAAGTAATTACATAGGTCTGCGAAAAATTTCTGCCTGATTCTCTAAAACTGATTCAACATCTGATTAAAATGATAACATTAGTTCTTTGAGCGTTAAAAATAAGTTATTGTACAGTTTCTCGTTAATTTCCAGCAATTTTGAGGAAAACTTTCAGTCCGGCGCCAAAACGGCCGTCGCCAAAACGGCCGGCGCCAAAACGGCCGTCGCCAAAACGGCCGGCGCCAAAACGGCCGTCGCCAAAACGGCGTCGCCAAAACGGCGTCGCCAAAACGTCCTAGACCGAGATACAAGTACTTCCTAAGGGGTACGCGTCACAGCGAATTGCGTTTGTTTACATCAATATTTAGCTTTTTTGGGAGTGTAAAGTCAAAAAATGGGAGAGTTAAACAAGTTTCTGTCTTGTTTTTTCTGCCAAGTTCTGGGTTATGAGTCTGGACATAATCTCATGGCTACAAATGAACCAGAAACCAGATGTGATACGCCAGTTTGTTTGCACTCAACAGTGGTGTAAAGTGGTTTACATCTGATATTTCTTTGTCCTCGGGCCATTGTGGAGACTTAATTTTTTCATAAATGTTGATCGTAATATCAGAGTAATATCAGAATTACGAATCTGACTGAAATTTTCTTTACACTCTGTGGTTGTGTTAAGTTTACACTGCATATAAACTTTGTTTGCACTATTCATTTGCTGTCAAAATGTACTTTATACTACAAATTTATTTTACTTCCAAATCTGAGCGTTAGTGTTCCTTACACTTGATATTTGCATAAAGTTTATGCTGAAAAACTTTGATCTGTTTAAATAATATAAGGTTGTCTTGTTTAAAAAGGGTAATGCTGATGTTAAGAACAATATTGTTTTCCGCGTTCTTGGACTGCTGTCATTATTGTGGCATGTTACTGTATGTGTTTACTGACTGATGTAGGTACTCAAATCATGCTAATTAAAAGTAGGGTACTAGCAAAGAAAAATGCTCCGATGGAACAGAAAAGATGAATATACTTGGAGTTGTGGATTATAAAGGATTTAAAAGGAGGGGACTAGGAAAAAGCTACCTAAACTCGCAAAATCTGCTAAACATCACACTTTCTCTAAGCCGACGCAAAAAAGCTACAGTGACTAATCTGCGGCCAACAGATTATCAAATACAATCTGATTAATACCAATAAAAATGATTGAAAATAGCAGCACGTTAGCTATGCAGTAGCTATGGGCACACCTGAGTGTGGGGGGTTGCGGTAGCGGGTATGCAACTCCGGAACTAAAATACCCCCCGCTGAGCAAATCGAAATACCCTCAGAATTCAATTTTTGAAAAATTCTTCCAGTTTTTTTGTAATTTTTTGATGCAAATGGATACGTGCTCTGATGAGAAACGCAGAAAAATCGGTGTTTTTATCGGCCATACCACCATTTTTAAGGCCAATATTTGACCATCAAAAATTATTGCACCAGCAGAATGTTTGCTTGCTGCCCACGTATGGCTATGGGAAATGATATTGAGTAAACTAACAGTCTTTCTAAGCCAATTGAATGAAATAGCAAACATCGGTGCATCCAAGACAATTGAAGAAATCGTTGGTTTAAAACAGTAGGAAACGCGTAAGTTGACTTGAAACAGACTAAATGTACATAGGTATGTACACTAGCATGCCCGTAACGATTGCGTGCACTAATAAATCGGCCCTGCTTTGCTTGCTATAATGCTCATAACAAAATAGAACAACTTTAAATACAATACCACCTAGTTTTCTATCAATCAGGATACGAAGCTAGTCAGCGTTGCTACTTGCCAGCAATTTTAAAAAATGAACAATATAGATTTCGTTAATACACTCTTATCTGAAACTTTGAACATTATTTAAAAAAGACACTTTTTCAGAGGCCGCAGAATATACTCCGATTTTTGGCGTTGCTCAGAGAAGTGTTATTTCTAGACAGATTTTGGGACTTTAGGTAGCTTTTTCCTAGTCCCCTCCTTCTCACATCCTTAATAATCCACAATTCCAAGTATATTCATCTTTTTTGTTCCATCGGAGCATTTTTCTTTGCTAGTATGTCTTCTGTTCTTCACAGGTTTGATGCATAAAATGAGATTTGTTCAAGTAGTAAGAATGACAGCAGTTTTTTGGCGATGATTATGGATTTGCTGATTGACTTTGACTATTTTCAGGGTGAATTCAGAACCGTGATTCAGCTGGTAAGAGATGGTTTTCATTGGATTCTCACCGGATCTAAGGTAATCGAATAGCGAAATGTGCAAACCAAGATTCATTCTCGTTTCAAAAAATTTCGGTCGCGTCCCTCCTCAACCCCGAAACAAAATCCTGGATAAGGGCCTGCTAGAACATATGTACCACGCACATACATGTTAAACTTGACAACAATCTTTCGACAGTCCCACCAGATAGGAAGGTACCCATTTGTATCGTGGACTACCTAGTCTGTTTCACACAACTTCAGCCATAAATTTTTCAAACTAATCTACGGCAATAAGCTGACAGATGCGATTATAGCATTGATCTGATATATAAATATCATAACCCTAGGCCTACTGTCGACGAAAATTCTTAGAATTTATGACGAACTTATGTGAAAGAGACTATAGGTTCACAGGATAGAAAATTTTTCTTTGACAAATGTCAGGTACCAACATTTGTAATTTTCGTCCTCGTTATCATTAGGGACAAGTCTGTATGAAGACAACACAAAACCGCGCAACCATACATGGGCAGCACAAGTTTAGGAGGGGTCCGGGGTGTAAAACCGGCGAAAATTCTATTAACTTGCTAGAAATTCAATTCTGATGGATTTTGAGAGATCCTCTAGGGGGACTAGGCCCAACCCCCACGTGTGCGAGCGACTGTGTGTTTACGTGATCCGGCATCATGCAGCAGATACACCTATTCATCGGTATGCAGCTTGTTTCGGAATGTTCCAAAAATAAGGCAGGTACATATAAATATTTACTTTTAGTTCACTACGAATTTCGCCAAATCTGCTCGCGCAACAGCACAGTAATTTTTTAGTAGTGCGATAGAAGTTTCGTAATAATCGCTTAATCGATCACGTCGAACTCTCCTCTCTTCGCCAAATCACGCAACCCGCGCCACATTAAAAAAGTACGAACAAGACCAATTAAGACGGTGACGAATCAGCTTACGACACTGTTGTTAGTTGATCAATAATTATTAATCAGTAGGCAATAATCATAGGTAGATACCATTGGTTGTACGTGCGTTTAGGAATTCGCAAACAAACAAACGACAACAATGCCGCACGCGACTACGAAATTATTGACTTTCGATCAGTTTTGTTTACATTTCGATGCAACGCATTTACGCACAGTATAAATCGGGAGCATTTTTGCGCGTAAATAGACGCATAATTCTCGATCGAGTGCCAAAAACTTCCCCAGCTGAAAGAACTCGCCTTGTCATTCGAATGTTTGCAAACCAGATTGGCCGATACTAGAGTAGGATACGTTTCGATTACAGTATCAAGCGCGCCACGTCGCCAATATGCCCGCACACGCACACAAAAATACAACGCAGCCTTCATTAATTCAGAAAAATAACGAGCTTATTGCGTGATATACATAGTTTAGGCGTATAATACAATATATACTTATTAGGGGTTGTGACGGTCAGCAAGACGCGCCAGTTCGTTTAAACTACATTTCAATTTAAAAAGAATATTGTTTACTGCAGCATCATGCCCACAAAGCGTCTCTATTCATATATTACAATTCTACGACCAGCATAAGAACAAACGTTTGAACATCGTTGGAAAGAAAATTGATTTAATAAAAAATACGGGAATACATGTTTAAATTACACGAATTTTGTGCCGGCGATACAACGAAATACGATCGTCGGCGAATTAGCAGAGCGTGAGGAAATGGAATACTCAATATACGCGTAAATGAGAGAAAAGGCAATTGAACTGAAAAATAAGTTTAATGTAAGAATCCCTTATCGTTTACAATCAAAATAAATTCAATGTAAGAATTTCTTATCTTTATCGATCAGATGTTTCCTCCTGCACCTGCCAAATTGCCTTCAATTACACGAAATGAAGCGCCATAACATTATTTCATTGTGGGATAAAAACGGAACTGTATGTTGTGGCACATCATGCACACATACATAGATGCGAGTAACCACAGGTAACTTCTAAATTGTTTCATGCAACGAAAAACCCGTATATAAATCGGCGCAGTAGGTCTACGCGTCAAGCGGAGTTAGAAATGTTTCGGGAGACGAGGTTTAAACCAATTTAAATAACATTTGCTTTTCTCAAGTCTCAAGATAATATAAAAAAGTGAATAAGTCAAACGAAAACGTTACACATATTGTTAGCTGATTCTTTTCGAGTCGGCAAGCGAGTTTAAAATTCCTTGGATGGATGCGCACGCAACGTATGAGTTTACAATATAAATTTTCCGTTGAAAAAGCAAATCAGAAAGCAAAAACGGATCGTCCGATAATGATCATCTAACCCCGCAAAAAGATAGTCAACGCTGACAAGGCGTATGCGACCAGTAACACAATGTGTAAACAAAACGTTGTGAATGTAATGAATCAATGAATTAGTGCAAGTAACGCTATATCCAACCCTTGTAATTTGAGACAAAATTACTACTCAACTCACAAGATTTCTAGCAACTTCAAATGATAACTGAAGAACGACTGCAATATTTTGGCGATAGAAATGTGGCTTGAAATCTCCAAAGATCAAATAGACCGGAAAGCCAATTTTCCGTTTTTAAGTCAAGAATGTAAAGCACTTAGAACTCGTCACATTACACAGAGCATCGAGGCGTGACAGTGTTACGAATAAATGGTTGTGCGCTTTCATAAATATGATGCAATAATTGTTATCACGATTCGTCGAGAGCATACGTGCGCAGCATGGAAATTCAGAAGGGTCAGCCCCAAAGATTTTTTTCTGGAGAGCCTCTTTTCTGGGCCTAAAAACAACGGGTAGGTGTCAAAAGACATCATTTATTTCCTTTCTGACAACGCACTTTTCCCATAAAATACATAAGGATGATTTTTCAAATTCATCTAAAGTGAAGGAAATGCAAGCGACAAGTTCAAAGCCTGGCTACTTGGAAAAAAACACGCCGAAACGGATACTTTTGAGCCAAAATTTGACTAACGATGCGTTGAATTGCAGTTTTTCAAATCGAAAATTCTGTGGGGGGTCAGTGGCATTTTGAGGGGTAGGCAGCATTTTGAGCACTCAACATCCATACTGAAAATAACCCCCCAGAAAAAAAACCTTAAGAATACGTATGATCGTAAACCTCGCGTTTTTTTCGAATAACCGATCGGTCGCCAGCACTTGAGGTATATCGTCAAACAAAGCGCGTAAACGCCGTACATAATCCGAAGCGAACAATTATGTACTATCAATCAATCAATCGATGAATACGGCAAAGAAAATAAATCCATAGAGATAAGTATGTGCGAAGAAGAAAAAATCGATATTTTCTAACCAGCTAACGAAGCACTACGCGTAGGTATAAGCACGCGATCGTAACATTATGAAGAAATAATCGTCATAACATTGCATTTGATTTGATGTGCCAGAATGCGAAAGAAAAAGCAGCAGATTTATACAAAACGCGCACAAGTTGGCGACGCGCAGGCAAATTATATAATAAAGCTTAGCTTATACAAAAAAACGACCGAGCGTAACACGATTACACCTAATTTGCATAAAAACTGAAAATATATAATCAGACGGGTTGCGGAGGCGAAAATAGCTGCCTAAGCAGCCCTTGCGCAGCGCGAAATCTCGTTTGTGTCTTGAAAATTATCATTTCTTTAAAACTATTTTTTCGGTTCTTCTTTCCCGGAAGCAATTTTTTGACAATGCGAATTCGACTGGTCATTACTCTTTATGAATTTACCGATTAATGAGATGATTCGACTTGAATAAAGCAAAGCGGGCGTAGTTCCCAAGGTCGAAAGTTCAAAGGGGATAAAATTCCGAAATTTGGGACTTCTGTTCGAGCCGTTCTTGCAGGTCAATCAAATATGAAAAATGATTAAAACATCGTATATGGAATGTTTCAAGGTGGGAAACTGCATTTTTTAAAGTAATTTTTATCCAATTTTGACTCGTTTCGTCACTTTTATCAGTACAAAATACAAGAATTTAGTCGAAAATTACGACTTTCCAGACCATTTTAAGTTCATTCTAGGCATTTTGTAGGCAAACAAAGCAGAAATGTACTAATCGGCGCGAAGCACCAAAATTGTTTAGCATCGCTGCTACATTCGTCCCCATAAATCATGCAGAAATGCTCAATAGTTCGAAATTGTCTGACGATCACTACGAGTCTTGGACCCTGAGTTAGGGTTAATACCCCCTCACACCCCTATGGAAACAAACCCATATGGAAATCTATGAAAGCGGGCATACAACGCTCAATCGCAATTTAAAAAAATAGAAGCATGATTAGTAAAAAGCCGAAAATTGAAGGAAACGTGTCGCGCTGCGCACCACGACTTTCTCAGAGCAATTCGAATTAGAAATTTCGACGACGAATAGATAACATTGCGATAGAAAATTAATAAAAAAGAGATTGCGTGCGCATGTTGAAGAAAGATTAAACAGAAAAAAGGGCCAAGTTGTGTCGATGGCGAGCACTGACCGAATCAATCACGCCACTGTTGTTTGTTGGCCTTGGACGGTGCCGAAATTAAGACCGGGCGCGACAAAATTACACGCTCGGTCAAATTTCTAGCGCCCGAAGAAATTTGCAGACCGTTCAACGAAGGTGGGTGACTGAATTCGTCCTGTATGTCACGCAAAGGACCTCCAGATCTACAAATAGCAAAACGTATACTAAGAATAAATTATAATCTAAATCATTAAAAAACGGATTATAAAATAATCACGTAATGTGAGTTCAGTAGGTAACAATAAATGTGAAAGCGTTTTTTTTCAGATTTTATAGTCATAATAAGCCAAAGAATATATTTTAAGTATGTAGCTTACCCCAAATCCAGATCATTAATCAGGATCATAGTTGAGAATGATTTCTATGTAGCAACTGAAAAATTTCGTGAAAAATTAGGAGTGAGGGGGTTATTAGCACACATGGGCGCGAGTGGGGGTCTGGACCCCGAAAATCCGCGGACCCCCCAAATCGATAGACCTCAAAGAATTGAATTTTTGGTGCTATTTTTAGCGATTCTTCTCCACCGGACCTCCCCAGAATTTTTTGCTGCCCATGTACGGTGATTATATATCCTCCCTGAAGAGTCAGACAGAAAGGTACTGTGCGGCGATTTTGAGCTCATGGAACATTTTCTGCATTGATTTTTGAGGACAAAAGTAGTAGTGTCGAGATTTTTCTACCGCTGCATCGGATCAATAATTTGATGTGCTGTTTACTCAAAAAGCGCCCAAAATTATGTCAAATTATCCAAAAAAATTATCGCGAAATTTGTCAAATTTCTATATTTTTAAGTGTTAAGAGCGATATAATGCATCCAAAATAAACTGAAAATGCCTAAAACGATGCGGTATAAACACAGAAAAGTGTTTTATACAGGCTATTTTAAGCATTTTCGTCATTTGACTAGCAAAACAGCGAAGATACCAAATTTACTGGTCTGGATTTCTGAGATTCTACCCTCCATACCTGCACGGTCGACCCTGATTTTGTGCACAAGCTCGCCAAGTCAGATGCTACGAATATGAAAACTAAAAGCTGAGTATGTAGGTTCAACATACGTACATGCATGTAAAAATATTCATGGAAGCTTGTGCATGGCATTTTCAGTGCAAAGAAAAGTGGCTATAAAGACAATTCCTGTGATGCTACAGCAATACCATTTAAAATAATGAAACGCTGTATTAAAGTCGTTTGCTAAATGCGTTTGCCAGATTTGCCGTTAATCTCAAACAACTTCTTGCCGTATAACCTTAAATGACTCAATTCGCAGTGTAGTATAGCCTAAAGTCGTTAGATTAGCAAACGGCTTCGTAAAAAGCCTGTACCGCATCAGCAAGCTATAATGACGCACCATTCAGACTTTTGTAAAGTAATGAGGGAAAAATGTGTATTTATGTATTTTATTTATTTTATTTACTGAGCTCTAATCGACAATTAGTTTTACACAGAAAAAATTGGATAATGTGCAAAGTTCACAGATACTGCGGTTCTAGCTTGACAGCTTTTTAAAAGAATTCGTCCCGATTACTTTGCTTAATAGTCAGAATAAGTTTAAATCGGATTGCATTCTGCGAACAAGCTTCCGGTATTAGTTAGTCTTGCCAATTTAGCTGAAGATGCTAGCATTTTGAAGATACGAATAAAGCCCTGTTCCGAGATTCCGTGACAACTGCTGAATAGTAATTATTCAGCCTTTTCAAAATGTGCCGTGTTTTCATCGAAAATCAATTATATTGAAGCATCTTTTAGTGATCGCTTTCTACTAATGATCTAAAAACCTCAGGATCACAGACAATAAAAACTACAAAAATTTATCATACTGAGCGAAGCGCAGGAAAATTTTGGTTTTTTTGTATATAATAGGAATTTCCGGCCCTATCAATGGCAGATGGTTAAAAAACTTAATCAGCGGGAAATACCGGAAAAATTAGTCATTCTTGCCGTTCTATACATAATTTTGAAGCTTTGATAGATAACGAAACAATAAATTGCCAGTGCGGTACAAAACAATTTGTACATCTTTACTACGCTGTTCAATTGAAGCTTACACCTACTTACTCGCACATAAAACAGACGACAATGCTTCTGAGTTATTAAATTGATGAGAAGTTCTGGAACATTTCGGCTGATTTAAGCTGTTAAACTCAATGCTGAAGCTGGACAAAGATAAATAAAAGCAAAAAAATTACTAAAATATTTCTCATTTTTTGCTTCCCAAAAATCATTGTTAATCGGCCCCGAAGTCTTTTTAAATCCGAAAAAAATTTTGCAGAACACAAAAAGTGCATTCAAAATGAAATTGCTTCGTAAACTAGATGTTTAAACTAATTTGCTTTGAAAATGTCTGTTATTTCAGTTTGTTCCTTTCTTATCTGGTGTAAACTAGTTGTCTAACTTTACTTAACAAGCCCTATCTCCAATTAACCGGTTCATCGATCAAAATCTGCGTCATTTCGCCTCGCGACTTAAAGAAAAAAACGCGACTCACTTCATGACATAGCCACTAACCGAGCGAGTGGAATCCATGTTCAAAAACGGATGACGTAACAATTCGTCGACAGTGTAGCGTCTGTTTACGTTCTTAGTCTGCGATGTCGAAAACACATACATCACGGGTCATTAAAAAACATACTACATATGTATAGCAAACAACGTGCGTGCTCTGCTTACATAAGCAAAACGAGAAATTCCCATGTTTTAAAATCACGTGAAGATGAAGAACATGAATGCACATTCTCTCATAGACTCATTTAGTTTAAAACATTAGAGAACCGATAACGAGAAGCATTAGATGGCGTGCTCCTCAGATAAACTTTGCCTCAAAAAATTTCAAAAAGATCGAACAGAAAATAGAAGTGGACAGCTTCTCGAAAAAACAGAACGCATTATGTCTCCGGATCGAAGCACTTTTCGCCCACAGCATTCCTGTATTGTAATGATCCATTTTCTAGTGAAATTTCATACATGATTTTGGAGGATTTCATTCCCTCCCGGAAGGTTTTCAACCCACCCTCCATGATTCGCGTATTTCTAAAAAAATTCATAGAAAAGGGGGATGATTTAAGTGTTTTTAGCTATCTATTTGCTCTGAAGTGTAAAATTTTCAGCACTTTGCGCCAATACTCATGTTTTGACCTTTTTTCGACGCGTATCCACCATTTTTAGGCCTTAAAAATACACTTTCTTTAACATTTCATACCCCATAGAATTCCAATGCTTTTCCCAATTTTAAGCTTTCCTACTAATAAGCGTGATATGATTCTTCACAATATTTCTTTTACAGAGTATATAATCGAAAATTACTGATTTGTTTCAAATCGAACTAATTAAATTATGAGCATTTTCTCATAAGTACATGCGCTTTTAAAGGAATATAATATGTAATATGAGCGGCGTTGAATCTTAAAGTGGCCATTAGAAAGACTATCCTTATATGTTGAATCAACGCACAATACCTCGTAAAATTTGTAATAAAAAATCGACTATTGGCAACAAATTATTAAAAAATTAGACGATGCAGGCGTAATTGCATTACCAATAAATGCCGGATTAGATCTTTCGCCTCTTCACTTTTATCATTCCAGTCGTCGCTAGGGAAATCGAAGCGGCCACTCTGTATTCGATTAAAAAGGCTTTCTTGACAATCCGTACAGGCTAAACCTTTATTCCAGCCGCAATTAGGACGAGAACATTCGCCGTAAAAGGGAGGATAGCCACATAACATGATGTATCTGAAAGACCGGCTGTAATTTAGGAACTAAATTACAGAATAAAGAAAGGGAAGCAGTCATTTGAACAAATGAAAAAATCAAACCAAACCAGTATAAACTAAATTTCGAAAGAAAACACAATCAATTATGCGATTTAAGAGAAGTGGATAGAATGCTTTCAGCTTCAGAAAATTCACAAAAATGTAATACCTACATACTGTCAGCAGTCAGTCATACTTTAGAGTTAACGCATTGAATGCTAGCACCTAATATAATTTTATAATATATCACCTGAATCTTCAAAAGCACATTTTTCGCTTAGTTCGATTTTGATCCCCTTTGAAACATCAAGCACAAAGCATTCAAACAGCGCGATACACTCAAAAATTTTATATAACTATGCACTAGGTCGTAAAAATCTTCAAATTTTGTAAATTATTTTCCATAAATTTACCTCAGACGCGATCAAAAATGATACATTTATTTAGTCTGAGAAAGTCGAAATTGAAATTTTCTGACGATAATGGATAAAGCATGTTAAAAAAGGTCGAAACCGCGGTTTTTACTGTTATGATGCTGCTCCAAACAAACTAAGTTTTTGTGGGTGCGCCCCACAGGTGCACAAGGTCAGGGTCGGCAGGGGGAAGTGAAATCCCTAAAATCCAAATCATTTAATTCGTCGTTCACGATCTAAACGGTCAAAATAGCCTATAAAACGTTTTTTTTTGTGAAATATCGCATTTTGAAAGCATTTTTAGTCCCTTTTGACTGCATTATATCACTTTTGAACCTGAAAAATGCTCAAATTTACCAATTTCTAGGCACTTTTTGAGTAAAAAGTACTTAAAAGACTAATCTGGCGCGGAGCGCCGGAAAAATTTGAACGTTTTTACTGCTTTTGACTTCGAAAATGATGCAAAAAACGTTCCATCAGCTGACCCTTTAAGGGGGCAATACCTTCCTCAACTCCCATGTACATGTATGGTACGCCCCTGGACGAATCTTGAATACAGCCTGCATATTTCTGCCATTTAATAGTAAGCAAATACGTTAATGCAGTATGAGTTCAGAGGATCAATCAATCACGTAGATAAAGTTTTTTCCTGAGAAATAATTCTACAAAATATTTCGAGTTGGTAATGTTTCTAGGCTGAGTAGTACATATACAAATATTAAACTTTGCGCTGGTTCTGTCAGCAAAATGTCATCGAAATTAATGCGATCCGTAGAACCTAATTTTCCAAAAGACATCTTTTTCTCATTCGACGCACATTGTTACCATACGTGGGCAGCACCGAAATTCTGGGAGGTGCAAAATTTTTCAAAGGTCAAAAATGGCCCTAAAAAAGGTGGTGTGGCGAAAAAAACGTTTCTCATTGAGCACTATCCATTGGCATCAAAAAATTGCGAAAAAAACAGAAAAAAATTTAAAAATTGAATTCTGGGGGGTTATTTTGATTTCTGGGGGATATTTTGGTTTCTCGGGAAGGGGGGTGCCTACCCCCAACCCCCCTTTCCATGCCCAGGTGTGATTGTTACGCATCACGGTGATCAAAATGTCGCCTCTACGATTAAATAGTAGATGCAGGAAAAAATTTTCGAGTCTTGGTTGCACGTAAACAAAGAAATTTCAGCGATAGATTCGTAATCGAGATTGCGAACGCGTGACCCAGCACAGAAAACGCACATTATCTATTGCATTCAACCATACGCAATTACAGTATGCCTGTCACTCGTGACCTAATAATAGCAAACATGAATACGCGGCAATTATGAATTATACGCTTTGCATTAGGCGCTCGCAGCCCGGGAATCTGGGCGGCGAGTCGACTCGTTTTTGTGTACGAAGCGATAGTCACATGAGAGAACGCGCACTATGAATAGAAACTTATTTGCGCTCTCGCTGACCGTAAAGAAAACGAAGATAGATAGCTTCTTTTTAGTTCCTCTTTCTTTAACGTAGACAAATGCAAAACGCGATGTTAAAAATAGTTTTCCTATTATTGCAACGTTAATAACAAGCTGAAAGTGGAGATTTTCAGGAGACTTTGTAAAATCCTGGATGAGCGAAGCATAAGAATCGTGGTTATTTTAGTGGAATTTTAAAAATAGCAGGCGAGAATGGAACGCTGAGAAACGAAAAATGATTCATTCATTTTGCGGCTGAGAATAGATTCGCGCAGATCACGCCCATACTGCTGGGCTAATCGGGTGACAAGCATTCATTGCGGGCTGCGCAGTTAAGCACTTATCTACCTAACGCTGTGCACAGTAAGACGATTTTTTCTAAATTCACGACAAAATACGGAATCATTTTAAAGGATACAAGTAAATCTTCTGCTTACGTCCCGCAACATAGCCGTGCTTAAGGGGGGGGTTGCGAGCCGGACGGTCGCTCGGGCAGCTAAAACTGAGAGCGGCTGAAAAATTTCAGAGGTTGCGGCTAAAAATCTGTTGTATCGAGTCCCTGGGCAAATCAGACGGGCTATATCAATGATTAATATTTTAGATTTCAGGCTTTTAACGCTTAAGCACTAAGTACTGACAGTCAGATATAACCCAAAATACATGTAAAGTACACATTTACCTACTCTATTGTACGAGAAATGTTAAATTTATGTTTTTTCAGATAAGATTTATAGAGCTCTTCTTCTACGACGAAGTTTAATTTTTGATCATCCCGATCATATCCATACCTTAAGTCATTCCGATTTTTAAGAAATATATCAAATTTTCTGAAAGGATACTTGGAAATTTCTTGAAATTTTCGAAAAATAAACAACTGTGAAGAAGCTGGCCCATGCTTGCTCTCAAATTGTTTTGATTCCTATAAATCTGTCAAGATTTTATGGGAAAAACGCGCAATTTTCTTTTGACGCATCTTTTCAGCGGAAATTCGGAATTTTTTTGGCAATTTGAAAATTTTTAAGGGCCGCTAAAATTAGCTTCGCCCAGGGCCGCTAAAATCTAAGCACGGCAGCGTTCCGCAAAATGCGAGCTCGTGAGCTAAATGAGTAAAACGAAAAGCAACAAATTAGCGGTTTTCTTAATAGATGTAAGTACAAACTACTGAGCGCACTTACAGTATGACTCCCAGTGACCACAAGTCGCATCTCTTATCGTAGGACAGCGATTCGCCGACAAACGCATCCACTACCTCAGGCGCCATGAATTCGGCGCTGCCCACCTAAAATCCTTTTTATGTTACATAAAGTATGTTTCCAAACGCACGCCACAGATGCCTTTGAAAATTTCATAAAGATAAAACCGGCTTGTTCAAATTTTCGTGTCAATTTGACGTACATTTTTTGACAGATAACTAATGGTGGAATAATGCATGACTAAGAAATCAGAAAGATTCATTCAAAAATTCAGTGTACAATAGTTTTAAATTTAAATCGTTACTTATGCAGATTTAATAAACTCTCCATGCACTAGGAGTGTCCGATAAATTATTTTAAAAGTAAAAACGACAACCAAAAAATCTTCCCACGACTGATAAATTGTGTAACTGCTACGATAAAAAAGCATCACCGAACATGGCCGGTCATCTGATGGGATCAAATGTAATGACCAGGGGCGTAACCAGCTAGGGGGCGGGGGCGGAGCCGCTCCCCCCAAAACGGAAAAATATTTTTATTTTTCACAGAGGTCCCCCAGAGGGAAAAAATTAAAAATTCTCAAAGTCTACTTTAACTTAAAAATAGCGAATATGTCAAAAATTTTAGGCGCTTCGCGCCGATTTATTATTTTCAGCATTAGCTTTATTTGCAAAACCGCAAAATTAAATGCAAAGAAAAGAATTTCGAAATGTTTTGGAGTCAAGCTTTAACTTGATATTGAGAAAATTAGTCATACCGATAGGTTAAGACAGAGTTTTGATATCCATGTTAGAAATCGAGCAAGGAAACTTTTTGATTTAAAAATTTTCTACTTCGCCATGGCATACGAATCGTCGAGAAACGCTCAAAAATGACATTATTTTCGCGCATCTCCTAATGGTTCCCGATATATATAACTTCAGAAATTTCTGCCCCCTCCCCAAATAAAATCCTGGTTACGCCTCTGGCCATGACTGATGCATTTCAGACTCAGTCAACAGTCTAACAGAAATTTTTGAGCTAAGTCGACCACCCTTTCAACATCCTTCAATACACATTTTCGCAACTTCCCATTTTTGTTGAAAAGTTCTTAAAGCAATCATCGCACTATCAATATTCGCACTCGTTGAAGCTTTTTTCCATTGATGGCGTAAACTTTCTTTGAAATTACTTAGGTAGAGTTCATAAAAACCTGTTGTAGAATTCAAAAACTTTCAACTTTCAGTTTGAATCGGCAAGCAAGAAATAAACAAAATAAACAAAGCACACTTTGTTTGGAAGCAAATATTTGCTAATTAATCTATCTTTTGAAACTGAAATAATCAAATATCAGCGTACCGGTGATTGTAGTTCCGGCGTTGTGATCGAATTCAAATGCTGATGATGAATCATGAGTTTAGAAGCCAGATCCAAATCACATAATTTTACCGGGCAAACGCTATCCGTATTAGCGCACAGGACGTTTTCGGGTTTCAAATCCCGATGCGCAATGCCTTTCGGGAAGAAATAATACATAAATGCATTTGTAAACATAAGGCATGTTCAAATTTTCCGTGTACAACCTTCAAAAATGGTCCTAAACAGGGCCGTATTTTAGGGAGCGGCCGCCCTCTCGTTGGTCTTACAAAAAGTTTTGAAAGGTAATGTAATGCAGGGAAAGATGAAAAAATCGAACGTCTTTTCTGTGAAATCTTCAAACTTCCGGCGAAGTAGTTTCCATCAATTTTGGCTCAAGCGCGACCAAAAAATGACACTTTTTATACAGCAGCGAAAAAATTTTCAGAAAAATTCGTATTTCATGAGCTTAATGGAAAGAACATGTTGAAAAACATCAAAAAATGCAGTTTTTGTAAACTATCTTGGTGAATTTTCCGAGATATAGACTAATTTATGACAAGTCCTCCCCCCCCTTTGGCCGAATCCTGGATACGGGCCTGGTCCTATGCGTATGTATATGAAACGGCTCGAAATTTCGAGTAGAAGCGTCCAGCCGTTTTTAGGGCGAAAACTAATGAAAAAACTCCAATTTCAGGCCAGAAATGGCCAAAAACAAAAAATGACCAGAAAACGCAAGTTTTGCCGAAAATAAAGAAGTCAATCAAAAACTTTCTGAGTTTAGAGGATGGAAAACGCTCAACTTGAGTTGGGAAGATCAACTGTATCTCTATTTACATATATGGTCTATACATGCTTAAAGCGTTATCCTAGTTACAGCGCTTTGAAGTATCCATCAGAACTTTTAAAAACCGGAAAATATATTACTGTATGTATGACTTCAACAGCCTTGAAATAAAGGCTCATAACCTTAAATGTACAGTGAGCTCCTTATCTAGCGGAGCGGAGCAGAGTGGACGAGAAGTCGTCTTTTTAAATCAACAGCATACAAAATCTGGGGGTGTCACACCCTTCAGTATAGTTTTCACTCCTCTGAATTTTATTTTCTAAAAAAACTTCGAAGAAATTGTAGAAAAGATGCTGTTTTACGCGATTCTAGTTATGTTTTTGCTCAAAAGTATCAAATTTTTGGCGCTTCAGACCATAAACTCATTTTCGACTATATTTTGTTCAATAAAAATCGAATTTTCTTTCCATTTTTTCGAAATTATTTTATGTTTTCAAGTTTTGGAAGACCGAACATCGTCAGAAACGGCGAAAAATTATGTTTTTGACGCGTACCCACCGTTTATTAAGCCCAGAACGACACTATGAAATTTCACCCTTTCCTTCAAGGAATCCCGTGCTGTGCGTGTCTGATCAACATGTATCAAGCATCGCTAAAGAGTCAAATCTTGATAAATTAATGTTGTAAGAGCAATTTTATGAAACCAGATGTGCGAAGTGTCAGTTTGAATATTTCCAGACGCATGTTTCCTTTTTAAACTGACCACTTAAACAAAATTAAACAGTATTATACTGCACATTAACAGGAAACTCGTTCCTAAGATTTAATATCGTTTAGTCAATCGAAATACTTTTTATCGGGTTAGTTTTTTGATTAGAATATCAGAAACTGGTGAATTCTGTGAGAAAATTTTGGCACTCAAGCTACCTTTATCGTGTAGGAATTTCAATCCATTCGATATGTTCCTAACCACTTGACGCGCTTCATTCTCATCGAAACACACTTGATTGCGAATTCGATTCAATAAGGAACCGCCGCGCATTTTTTCGAAGATTAGATAAAACTTGTCGTCTTCTTCGAAATACTCCATCAGCTGGACGATGTTAGGATGACCAGCACATAAATGAAACAGTTCGATTTCTTTTATTATGCGAACGCGGCTGTGCCCAGGACCTTTTTCTATTATCTTTAAAAAATATGCAATGCTAGAAACTCTTAATTATTGACACATCAATAATTTATCTAAGAGTACCAAGCAAACATCTGCGGGGAGGTCTGGAGGGTTTCGACTCCCAGAATCCGGCAGACCTCCCAGAATCGATAGCCCCAGAATTGAATTTTTGGTGCTCAATTTGGCCCCATCATCCCCTAAAAATTTGGCTGCTAACCATGCATGGTATCAAAATACATGCACATAAAGAGGGGTGAGAGGGGTTACTCCCGCTGTACTCCCTTCCGCTGAAGCAGTTCGAAAATTCCTGTCGGGTAATTTCGGTCCAAGATAGTGTTTCCAAGCAATTTTGACAACTTTTTTTCAACAACTCCGCGGCCACGCTGACCTTGTGGATCACGGATCTATGCATCTATCACTGTTTTTTGTAACAGCCTCTTTGTAACAATACATATGAATTGAAAAATTTCTATTAAATAGACTAATTTTTTTACATACTACCAGTGAACGACCGAAGCTCCAAAATTTTGCTTCGGCTTCGGCCGAAGCTTCGGCCGAAGGCCGAATCTGTACAAATTCTTTAGTCTAATTCTGATTAGTATGAAGAATGAATTGCGAATTGAGTCATGAATATGAAAATTAAGCTTGATTATGTTTCAGGAGTGAATATGAAGTAATAAAACAGTGTCATTAATTGCAAAAATTTTATTCAAAAGCGCAATTAATTCTCTTCATTAGCACTGATTTCATTATTAGACATTTCATCTATATCAGCAGCTAATTCGTATTGATCATCATCAGATTCTAGGGATGTAGCGGATACCCACACCAGCTATTCCAAAAAACGTGCTTCCGCAGCATCCCTATCAGATTCAGTATCCCGAATATATAAAAAATTATAATGTATTTATGGAATAAAGCCTGGAATTCTTGAGAATTATGAAAACAATTAATTGATTAATTCCTAATTTTCATGCTGATACTTAAATTTGTAAAAGTAAGGTAGACATAAAAGCAAATAGAGATTTCTTCCCATTATTGGATGCAGAAGTTTAAGAGTTAACACGTCGACCATGAAGGAATTATTTAATACAAAACAGAATGGTACACAGAAGTGTTTTTTAAACTTGGCAGATTTTTCCCGATGTACAAAGATTTTCGGGACTGTCTTTGTACATGTACAAAGATTTTTGGGAAGACAAAAACTGTAAAAAGGTTAAGATTATCGAAAATTTTTCAGCGCTTCGCGCCGAAATTAGTAATTGTTTGTTCTACATATCTTTATAATGACAGAAATTGCATTTCAAAAGGAAATACGTCAAATTTATCGGCGCTTCACGCCGTTTCAAGACGATCCTTAGTGATTTATGCCCTTAGAGACCCATAAATCAGCTAAAACACACTACCAAAAGTCGAACAACTCTGTTTTTACCACACTAAAATCGCTACTTATCATATTCTAGTACCCAAAAATTTGTGGTAACAAAATATACAAAAATTTTTGGGAAGACAAAAACTGTAAAAAGGTTAAAATTATCGAAAATTTTCAGCGCTTCGCGCCGAAATTAGTAATTGTTTGTTCTACATATCTTTAAAATGGCAGAATTTGCATTTAGAATGAAAAAAAGGTCAAATTTTCCTGCGCTCCGCGCCATTTTGAGACAATTTTTAGTAATTTTTGGAGTCGGAAACCCATAAATTAGCTAAAATACACTATCAAAGATCGAAAACCCTGTTTTACCACACTAAAATCGCTACTTTACTATAATATAGCACACAAAAATTTGCGTGTACAAAATGTACACAAAGGCTTTTGGGACCATCCTTGTACATGTACAAACAGACATTGTTATAAAAACACTGGTACATCGTAGACACACTGTATACAACAAGTACAAAGATGGCGTTGGAATTTCGAGTGAACAAAGACATGCCTTCAAATGCGAGACATGTAGGAATAAAGGCGTGGCTTTTCCTTAAGTGTCTCATCATTTTCGCGATCACTATTGATTCATTCATAGTCGAACTTTTCTAAAATGGAATCAGATGCGGAGCGGATATAATGCTTAGATGAGTCAGCTTTTGCTATTAGTACATGATTGCTTGCTGTTTATATCACCAAAGTTACTGTTGTGAGCATATTTTAACAAAACTTAAGATGACTAGAATATAAATTGAGCTAAATGGCGTCGTCTTGGCTTAGCTATATTGCACATTGTCTAAACTTTAATGCAAATAAAAAACTGCCTCGAAAAAAGCTTCGGCCTTCGGCCTTTTTTCCTTCTTTGCTTCGGCCTTCGGCCGAAGCAAAAAAACACGCCCAGCTTCGGCCGAAGCCGAAGCTTCGGTCGTTCCCTGCATACTACCAACCAATTCATAATCTGCAACCCACTTGCGGTCGAAAATTTGATATTTCGTCCGTAATCAGTTCATGCCGAAATTTTTACGAGTTTTAGCTGATTTACGCTCCGAGCTATTAGTAGGAAGAAAACTGAAATAATTTGTATTAGTTAATCATAAATGATATACCAATTGTAAATATGCAGATTGAATAATAACCACCCTCAGGGCTTATGAATTCAATGCAACACAAGCATAAATAATCTCGTTTTGTTTCGAACAGCAGAAACCAGTATGAATTCGTCTAATAGTTCCCGTTCCCTGCATAAGAGTCTGTATGAGGATGTCTGACATTGTATGTTATAACTAAGAAGATTAATTTTAAATTCTTTGTACACTGTACAAAGATGGCTCCAAAGATCTTTGTATGAGCCTCAAAATCTTTGTCTCCTACAAAAAAATGGCACCAAACCAAGCAATGATTGCAGTACTTAAAAAAGAGATGCTACGAGTTTAGAAGCATAATAAATATTTCTACACAGTTTTACTTCGGATATAAACTGCGTTTCGAATGGACGCATGCTTCTGAGCTCTGAGAAATGGAAAATTTTGCGAATCTTATTGCGTGTATGTGCAGTCATTCATCTTTTCAACCTTTACTACTACTTATAATTTTCCTATTTTTCATTTGCTTATATTTATTTATTAGAATTATTAAATCATACGTATTTATCAAAATTTTGCAACCAAATTGCCTCATTAATTTACTTTTTATCAATTTAGTTTTTCGTTGTAAGGGAGCAGTGCGATAATAATTTATGATTTTTGCTGCACGTCAGATTTCTTAATCATAAAAAATCATTCGAATAAGACACCTTGGCAGCATATTCTTTTCCCGTCAGTAAATTAATGCACGTGACAACGGTAGCGTACGCTCCTCTTCCGAGCACTTCGTCGGTCAGCTGATACACTTCTGGAAGACAAAAAATTCATAAACCTGTTTAATGGATGTAGATTATCAAAATGAATCACGGACGAGGGCGAAAGCTAGTTTTACGTTATTAAAAAAATAAAATCAAAATATAGACTGTAATAAAGATAATTATGTCCGCCAACTAAAAGAAAAAAATTTCCATATCAAGTTTATTCACTGTTATTGAGAAACCGCGTGGCGTGACTCATGAATTTTCTGCTGCTCTGAGCCTCTGACAGTGATAGTTAAACTATAGACAACATATTCAAAAGAAGAACATACGCAATCAATTTGCAATATAGATGATGAATCGCAATACTTCATAAGAATGAACTGAAATTCACTTCACAAAAAGCAAATTAGCACAAAGTCATTATCACAATTATCAGAATTCAGATGAGTTGCACGTTTATTCTACTTAAGCTTTATTTTGAGTTAAGCGCATTTGAATTTGAATGTATGCGATATCATGAATTATTAATTTATGGAAGAAAATAAGTAAGGCTGATTAGAACAGATTTATCGCAAAGAATTTTACCTATTTAGAAGATCTGCACGAGTTGGAATTCAATTTTGTAGGTTTCTCAACATAAACGCTGTGAATGTTAAAAAGAGCATTGCCAAGACTTCTCTAATGGTATCATTTTTGCGAAATGTCTAGATTTTTAGTGTATGTTCCAGACATTCACGCGACTGAAAGATTTTGGGCGTAGAATCTTAGATGGCAAAACAGTTAAAACTTTCCGGTAAAGCAAAAAATGATTTAAATCAGAACGTTCGTAAAAAAGTGCTCAGAAAAATTGATCAGAAATTGTTAATCGATGGAGTTAATAAGTTAACATTTATAAGACCAATTTTCTAGGCCATTTCAGTCCAATCAAACTTTCTGACTGATGTCAAGACCGGACTGCACGGTCTGGACCCAGGGAAACGGAATGAAATTCGCTCCAAAGGAAAGAAGCAAAATTAGTGCCAAAAACGGACAAAAATCAAATTTTCTAGTAAAACTACTTGAAATCAATTTTAGACTGCGAATAAAGGTTCAAAAAAGCACGGAATAACTGTGACGATTCTAAACTGTAAGCAATCGCAAAAAAATACATTTATAGTTTAATCGAAGCGTTTTATAATTATTTGCTTCAGAAAACTTATTTTATTTTAACAACTGTTAAAGTCAGACATAATACATTTAACGGCGAGTCTATTGAGATCAACATAAAATAAGGTTGTTTTGCATTTTGTGCTTTACACAGTTTTTTTTGTACAAGATCCGTTTGTAGATGTACAAAGATGGTCCCTAAAAGTCTTTGTACATCTTGTACATGCAAATTTTTGTATACTATAATATGGTACAGTAGCGATTTTATTGTGGTAAAACAGGGTTTTTCGACCTTTGGTAGCGTATTTCAGCTAATTTATGGGTTTCTGACGCCAAAAAAACAACGGCGCAAAGCGCTGAAAAATATGTCATTTTTTCATTCTAAATGCAAATTCACACTTTTTGTCCTCCCATAAATCTTTGTACATGTACAAAGACGGTCCTGAAAAATCTTTGTACAGCGGGAAAAATCTTTGCCGAATACAAAAAAACTGCGTTTCACAAGGGAAGATCATAAGATGCTACAATCTGCTTTCAAAAACTATTTTGTGATCTTGTTTTATCATCATGGCGTAAAATAATTAATACTAAACTGATATAGTCCTTAAACACAGGAAGGAATGCTTTTTATGCAGGAAAATTTGCCGCGCGGTATTTATATCACTTGACTGTTATCATCATTGGAAATACATGCGTTACATTTATTCAGAGTACGTGCCGAATCGGCATATATTTTTTGGAACGAATGGAATGAAAGTGATGAAAATCGTGCTTTCTTCTAACTACATCACAGTAGGCTCAGCGGAACAATTGTGCTGTGTTGCCACGTAGCAATCACGCGACCGATATTTCGTCATGCATTTATTATCAAGTTAGGTGACGGTAAATCGATATTTTTTGCCCGTCTACGTCGCGGGTAAAAATGATGCAAGAAACCAAAGTTATAAGATAAGCACTGCAATGAATAGAACAGAACACACCTAGTCGCATGTGTAATATATCCATGCAGTCTAGGCCTATTTCAAACGTATTAATCTAACAAAGGACATTTAAAAAAATTTGAAATTTCTGTTTCGGGATGTGCAAGCACCCTATAATCTGAAGCTTGTCGAAAACTAAAATTATAAAAAATTGAGGAAAATGAACAAACCAACCAGAGAAATTCCGTTATCAATAACATTTTGAATAGGATTTTTAGCTAATCCGGCAGGAGCGAGTCTTTGATAGCAACGAAGTGCAAGAGCCTAATCACTTCAAAATGAATTACAGAAAATTTCTCCAAAACTAATGCCAAGTTAATTAGATCGCATTTAACACCGGAAAGACAGAAATCTAACTAATAAATGTTTTGAAAAATGTGAGAAATTGATATTAGTGCTTGCATCATAAAACATCGCTGCATGAAAAAAACAGTATCGTAAACATACATGCACAGCATGGGAATTCTGGGGGGTGAAAACCTAAAGTGCCTTTTTGGGCCCAAAAATGGCCGGTACACGTTAAAAAACATCGTTTTTTGGCGTTTCTGACGATACTCTATCCTTCTAGAGCATAAAATCATGAAAAAATTTCGAAAAAAGTCGAATAAATTGACCAATATATCGTTTAAAACATGAATATATGGCGCGAAGCGCTGAAAATTTGGCGATTTTGAGCATATAGATAGCCAAAAACCCTTTGAAAGACACTTTTTCTACCAATTTTCAGGTATGTTTAGGAAACTTTTGAAAAATCGCCAATTCTAGGGGGGGTGAAAAATTTTTTGCGGAGGTGAAACCCCCCAAAGATCATGTATGATCGTAAATAAGTTGTTAGTCTACGTTATAAAAGACAGGGAACAGAAAATTCCATCGAAGTCAGTTTCGCAGCACCTACCCGCACAATTTAGAATACTACGCTACCCAACTTTTATTTCATGCAATCTTTTGCAGTTCATTTCGATCTCTTGTAGTGAGGTATGTTGGGCCAAGAATCGAGGCTATTTTTGAACTTTAATCTTAGAGTCAGCATTCTGGGTGGTCAAAAACAATCATTAGAAACAACATGAAACCATCACATGGTCGATCGGCAGTGACTTGCCATTCAGTATGAAAAGCAATCAGTTTCAAGTTGACATTCAAATTTTCAGATTCATTAATATTCACTGATTTATGTCCCCAACTTTCTCATTTAATTCACAATTGACCCCTTCTTCTCTGCGAGGTTCCTTACCCCAACGCACACGCGAATGTCAAGGAATGATCTTTTCGCTGCACTCATAGATCGGTGAAAAGTTAATCAACGATTCTTTAGTTTGAGGTCTGAAATAAAAACAAAATCGCCAGAAAAAATGAAATTTTTCGCGGCATGTGTAGAGCCCACTACTCGTACACATTTGTTAGAAAACTCGATTGTTGTTCAATGTACGTTCGAGTTCACCCCTTGACGCAAAAAATTATTTTCCAACGAGCTCGACTCGACCTACTTTTGTACCAAGCAGCGAAGCGTATTTTCCAGTTTCCACGATTTTATGTGTTTAGTATATAACCCCTATGTTTATTTGGGTTCCTTGTCAGTCGCCCTTTTATTTATTTGGCACAGTGCACAGCGCGAATAGGCGTTGTGCCCGGCTCGACTATTATTCTCCGCTCGTCTACTACGTTTAATGCTCTACTTTGTACTATACCGCGTATGTATTGGGTGGCACAGCAAAGGCAAAAGTAACGTCTACGCTCTTTCAACGCAATTTCATATGCACAGAGAAAAAGCGCGGTTAGTCGAGCAACATAGTAAATCATAGGAAAATGAAGGCAGGTCTGCATTGAACATTTGCATATGCGCCTAGCCTAACATGATGAGCAAGTAGGCATAAAAGCCACAAAATGTATACAGATAATATGATGTGGCCGTTTTCCTTCTCTACATGTACGTACCCACATTTATACATATGGTTCGTCAAACATTACGCGCATGCTAAGCCAGCGTACTTCAACTACAAGGTGCATAAGCACAAGCAACGTCAGCCAGAAATACGGCATGGCATACACGCTAGTTTACGTTTTCCTGTAGAAACAACGGAACGAAATCTTATTGCAAATAAAAAGTCGAATAGAAAAAGCTCACAATATATGTGAAAACCGGAATTTGAACTTATAAGCAAGCTAAAGCATTCAGTACTTACTATACCGCTTGTCTGTAACTCGAACCATATTATAATAGATAAGTACTTTTTAGCTTGAATTCGAACAACATTCACATTCTGATAAATGAGTAATTCTTAACTTAATGTAAAAAGTCGTACGTTAGCGTGAAATAAGAATGCTAAAGCGGGCTAATAAAGCGCAAATGTCTCATTAAGTACTTTAATTCCACAATCAACAACGATTTAGAGCAGGTGAAAACGTAAAAAGGCGGATGGATTTCAACATACTAGTAGATACATGTTCTAATTTTCAGTGAAGGAAAGAAACTACGTTGAGAAAATCTATGCTGTACGCCGGACGGTATACTTATGTTCTAAAGCCTTATACATAAGAAAAAATGACATTCGAAAATTGAACACATAGACAAATGAAATGAATGAAATTGAAAATGAGCAACTGAATCCGATAGACTAGCAAGAAATCAAATCGGATGAGTTGAAATTTCAGAATTTGATAGACTAAATACCTTCGAATCGCGTGGCACTAATGCTGACTTCTTTATAACGCGCTTTACGCTTTGCCGCTGCACTCTGCTGATCTTGTGCCCCACTAGCCTTCTCGATAACACTGTTCAACTTTTTGGAATGTTCCTCATCCTCTTCGCTTTCACTGCTGCTTCCACTGCTGACGAAGCCCTGATGATCCAAATAGTCGCACCTCAGGCCTTCTGGTGAAAAATTGGTAAAGCAAATTGCAAAGAGTTGGGCACAGAAAGAAAATGAGAGGATATATCCAAGTAACACTGTCCCAGATTTTAAAAATTAGAAAGTGTTATTTGATTTTAAAGTAGTTATCGCGTTTTTCTTTATCGTAGCAGTAAAATTGCGAATATTAAGATTAAGAACGCGTTAAAATATCTAAAACTCAAATTTCTTCGACCGAGCGTAGTAAAACCATGTTTTTAGTCCATTTCAACTGCATAGCAGTACTTATAGCCATGTTCGCAACCATATATGATCTTGGAGGGTTTGGGCGGGATTTTCATCACCCAACAGAAAAATTTTCATTCCCCCGCAGAAATTTTTCCAACCTTACCCAGAATTAGCGATTCTTTGAAAGTTACAACAGTTTTCCAAAAATTTGTAGCAAAGATACTTTTTTAAGCGTTTTTAGATATCTATTTGCTCAAAAGTGCCAAATTTTCGGCACTTCGCGCCATTATACTCATGTTTTGGCTATATTTTTTTAAAATTTGTCCAGACTTTTCGAGTTTAACCCGAAATTTTCTTGTTTTAATGCTCTAGAAAGATACAGCATCGTCAGAAAAGCTGAAAAACGATGTTTTTGACGCGTACACCACTTTTGAGCTAAAAAGACACTTTATAGTTCCACCCCAGAATTCCCATGCTGTGCATGTATGTACGCAACTAGCAGAAATAACTAATTAAATCAAAATTTCCAAATAAAGCATAAATGGTGTAGGAGAATGAAACGTACAAGAATAATCAAGTGATTTGCATATTTAGCTCAGAATTAGATTTAAAAATCGGTTTTAAGACCACTAAGGAATGCCTATGTATAATTACTTTTGCCATTCAATCGCGTTTTCGCATTTGGGTCAGCCTACTGTGCACAAATAGACTCAATGTAGTTTACCTTAACAGTCACCAGAAAAGTTCTTACTTTTGATCCGAAATTCAATTGTGATTGTAATTCGAAGCGAAAGTACACGAGATGCAATGTTAGTTATTTAATTGGTAATCGAATTTATGACACAAATCAAAAAGAGTGATTTAAAGTAAGTAAACTAAATGACGACTTTGAAATCAGTAATATGCCTAAAAATGACGTATGCTAAAATATTTCAGTAGGGGAGAACACTTGATTACGAGGAAAGAAAACATTTTAAAAAGAGATAGGCATCCGCAGAATTAAAAAATGGTAAATTTTAGGGTAAACGTGTGAAAAAATTTGGCCGAAAAATGGAAGGATGAAAATCGAAAAAATCCTTCAAAAAGTACTCGAAATTTGATTTTAAAAAAATTAGCAATGCAATTTTAGAATTTGCACTATTTCTAGGCCGTTTCGGCTTCACAACCCTCTCGGGCCGACGTCCCAGTCCGACTATGCTGTGCAACTATTGTTTATGACATATATGTAACGGCTCGAAAATTGAAGTGAGGGGTCCCCGGCCATTTTTACGGGAGAGAGTAAGTGACCTTCAATTTTCAGCCAAAAAACACATAAAAACGGCCAAAAAATTCAATTTTTTCTAAAAATCGGGAAAGGGGAGTCAAAAATTTCCTGGCTTGGGGGATATGGGGGACAACCAACTTTTAGTGGGGGAGGGATCCCCACCTCCAATACAAGTTTGGTCTATAAGTATATGTGACACACACGCATACCCATTTCATCGTACGGATTCAACATAATCGGCGCCTTTTGGTTTCCGGACCTTTTCTGAGATCGTACGAGCTGAATTATGCGATTGATGACCGTGGTTTGCGAGCCCGTTTCTCGACAACCGGTATAGTGATTTTTCACAGCAATTTGACCGACTGTTACGCGCTGACGACCTCAACAAAATCAGATCGATCACACTCTCCGATGCCCCGCTGCACAGGAAGCCGAAATCACTTGTTTCCCAAACGCCTACTTCGAAATCCAACGACGAATCTATTTGAGCTTGTTCGCAACCCGTAAACGAAATCGGCGCGAAATCGTCAGTATCGATGCGGAAGATGTTTTTAAGATGAGAAATGTCGATCGGATCCAAAATCGTACTCAGTTTGGGCGAATAAAAATAAGAAGTGCAACGCTGATTCGACGGGTTTAAACTTGCACGATGATGTAGCAATAAAGCTCTACGACGTTCGATGCGACGGCTGTTGGCTTTTATAGGTTTGAGTGGAGATTTTATAGATAAATATTTCGTATTAGACTTGCAATCTGTTAGGCATAGAAGCGCATTAAAATAGTGATTATCGCCGGCACAAGAGGCTCGAACCTGATCACCGGTTACAGAATGCGTCCGCTCTATACGCGCGTTATTCTATGAGCGTACGGACGACAGCGAGCCAACAAAATGCCTGAATAATGAATGAATGACAAGCGAATGAGAAACTCGCCATATTTATATGCGGAAAAATGCTATACGCACAACGTTGCCATAGGCATTCAGATAAACTACTTTCTATTTTTAGAGCCTAACGAAAAACGAACATTTTCGCTCTTAAAGTTGAAACGCGTTGTGCGGCAACGTGGCAATAATTTCACCAGATGAAAACCGCATGCTCGTTTGTTCGAAGCAGAGAAAAAATAAACGGCAGTGCTCTCGAACAGTTTTATACGTATAGACGAGGCAGACGCGTAAAAAGTCCGGACAAGTTAGTGCTGACTTTTTTGATAAAAACAAAAATCTAAAGCACCATTATGCGGAAAAAAATGAAACATGATTTGAAGCGTGAATGTAAACCTATTTATAGAACTAATTTAGACGGTTAAATTAGTCCATAATAGACTGGATTGTATAAGATTTCCTATTTGCACCATGAATAAATGGACTGATAATGTTTGCAGAAATTAGCCCGAAGTAAACCTTTTCCAAGATTGATCATATTGATAACAACGACTGCAATTTCATCAACAAAACCAGACAAAATCATGATAAGCATACATGATCATGGGAGGTTTGGGCGGGAGGGGGTCCCCTAGAAAAATTTCAAGCACTACCCTAGAATTTGCGATTTTTTGATAAATTTCAAGAATAAATTCTCTAGAAAAATCGTAGAAAGGGTGCTTTTTTAAGCGTTTTTCCCCATCGTTTTGCTCAATAGTGTCTAATTTTCAGCGCTCTACATCATATACTCATGTTTTGACTATATTTTGTTCAATTTGTTCGACTTTTTTCCAAGTTTTTTCGAAATTTTTTCGTTTTTATGCTCTAGAAAGATAGAGCATCGTCAAACGCCAAAAAACGATGTTTTTGATGCATGCCTTCCATTTTTCGACGCAAAAAAGGCACTTTAAAATTTTCACTCCCCCCGAATTCCCATGCTGTGCATGTTTGATGATAATAAGCATATTAAAATTATAAAGTGACTTTCTATTTCTAATGCTGGAATGCATAAAGATATCATTCCTGTAGTTAAATAAAACTTGACTTCTTTCAAGGCACGTATGACTGAACAATTTAGCTACATGCAGGCCCATATCCAAAAATTTATTGATGAAGGTCAAACGACTCGAGAACTTTCAGAAAACGGGTAAAATGACAGCATTTTTAGCGATCCTCAAGCAGCTAGATACAATGAAATAGGTGGGTACAAAGATTTCAGACAATTTAAAGTTGTTTTAAATCGATTTTGTCATATGTTAACAATTTTAATCTATCGCTTGACCTAGCTAAATAACTTATCCATCGATATCCGACCCGCACTTAATTCCAGATAATTTAAAGATTTCAAGTTTTACAATCGATTTTGACTTTACAAAACTATACCTACACTAAGAGAAGACTAATAATTAGGCGCTAAGCTCTGGGAAGCTTTGAGATGTTTGCCACAATTGATTCAAACTTAGGCGTGCTAAGAGAGAATCACAGAAAAACAAAACCCTTAAAAATTTAGAGTTCACTGATGCATCTACTTAAAATTGTGTGATAACGTGTTTTGGCGATTTTTACGGCGATTTCTAATGTTTCGAATCTTCGATTGTTTCAAGACCTACACATACGATTGTAAAGCTGAGCAGTGTTTATGAGGACTTTGACAAAAAGTATTTGTGTAATATTTAGCAGAAGTAATACAATAAACACGATAGGAATGCAAATACATTTATTTTTTAATCAATAACTCCTAGAATGCAGTAGACATTAAGCAATTTATAATGTGCATATAGCTTCTCAGATATTCCATTCTCTTAGAGAATGACGAAATTTTTATAAACACTGCATTTTATTTTACGACTAATATTTATATAGGTAATGATCTTTGTATTTAGCCTAACATTTAAATGTAACATGTTTCGGTGTTATTGCACGCGGACATTGCAGTCATGTGCTCGTCTCTCCATCTTATTCAAATAGAGGAATTCTACGCTGAGCTGATGCAAGAGAATTCCGCTTTTCCATATCTAAAGCAAGTCATGCGAGCCTTAATAGAAGTAAACTAGCCTAAGCCAAAACTTACATCGGCCTCGATATTTTTTCGCACTTTCTTTTCTTGCTAAGCTTAGAACTTGAGCAAAAACTGAGTCGTCTATGACACCAAAAAACGCTAAGTTTGAAAATTCAAAGAGACTATCCGGTATATTGAATGATAAATCGCAAGACAATTTGTTATTCTTAGGAGTAAAAAAGGTAATGGGTATATTCATATGCTGTACTCATTGTTAGCGTTATTTTTCAAATGAACTCCAGATTGTTTAATGCAACAGAAAAACGATGAAAGGCGTAATAACACCGTTAAAAACGGTCAGCAAGAGAAAATAAGGTGAACTAGGGAGACAAAAACAACCGCTAAAGTGCAGAATTTGGGTTCCATCAAAAATAGGTTACAAATGGGGTTAAGAAAGTTCGGATTTCTAACAAAACGTGCAAAAAAGGTAAAAATAAGGCAGGGGAAATTTTCAAATAAATTTCACCAAAGTGAAGAAACCACAGAAATTGCTTTTATTCTGTCCAATGTAAACCGATCTACAGCAGCCTTCTGATCCCAATATGTGTGAATTTCGCCATAGCATTTTTAATAATCAAAATATCTAAAGTTGATACAACTACAAGCATGTTAGGCATACGTTTAACGGCTCGAAATTGGGGGGTAAATGACCTCCAATTTTTGACCCAAAACGGCCAAAAAACGCCTAAAAACGACCAAAAAATTCAATTTTTGCCAAATATCGGGGGAGGGGGTCAAAAATTCTCTGGCTTTAGGGAGATGGGGGAACGTCCGACTTTGGTTGGGTGGTTGGGGAACCCTTATCCCCCTCTTACATGATTGATGGTAGGTATTTTGCATCCAGAGACATGCTGCACTACAGCGATGACGCATTTTTCGACCCGGAGAATATTACACTAATACATATGCTTAGTTTTAGATAAATTGAATTTTACGCTGCTTAAGGACGGTATTACTCCCGCTAAAGATCGGCATTATATACATGTTTAGGTCTGCACATAGACTGTTGAACAAAAGTTTGCATGAAGTAACAACTAACTTTTATACAAGAATTTTAAAAGAAATAATCAACGTATTCGTCATCAGCATACATGTAAAGCATAGGAATTCTGGGAGTCAGCCCCAAAAAATTTCTAAACTGTCCTTTTTGGTTAAAAACCGATAAATGCGACGTGTACGGCCTGGAATTTAGGCGCAGGGTCCCGGCCGTTTTTAAGAGAAGGGAGGGTGAATTACCTCTGATTTTTTGCCAAAACGCCCCCTGTTACATGTATGGATATACGTCACAATCTTTTTCAATATTTCGAACGATACCCGTTTTTCTTCATGGTACTACTTTTCTAGAATAGTACTTTTTTCAGCTATGCCCTAAATTTTTCGTCTTATTTATTTATCATAATACAATAAAAATAAAATTTGCTTTTTTGAAATTTTTTCCTTCTCCAATGTGTAGATCTAGTTGAAAAAGGCTCAATTGCCAATCCATAAGTAGTAGTTGAAATATCCAACTTCAACATTTTCGCCCCCTCCCCAATCAGAAGGCCAGCTACGCACTGTCAATGATGCTCGTGATTTTGAATCAGTGCAATTAAATGACAATTATTAGCGCTAATCCTAAATGTGCAAGCTATATTCAGATTTTCAAAAGTTTATGATTTTCTGGTGAGGTCAATAACTGCAAGATAATTTTAAAGTTTATACTAGAATTTCCACATCATCTATTATCTAAGCTCTCAATTAATACTGCCAGTTTAAAAAAAACAAATTTTCTGTAATGCTATGTGCTCGTCATTTTGTTTATATTGAAGATTAATTTTTCCACTAGAAAATCAAACAAAATAAACAGTTCGCTCCATGGTATGCATTTTAATGTTTAACCTTATCATTTTTGTGTCGATTTCAATTTTGAAAGACTGGAGGCTATGAAAATTCATAAGTTTTCCGTAAAAAACTGTTAATTTGTCTATTGATTGCGTATATTTCCTATTTACAATTAATCAAGCCTTTTAGCTGAACTAAGCCATAAAAATCGTGGATGTACGAATTTTAAATTGTGGCTAATGCGATAAATATTCCGACAGCACAAGCTTGATTTTCAAAAGTTCCGTAAAATCGAGAATTACGAAACAATATTCATTTATGATTTTAGGTCAGTACACCAAGAACTGCGGTCGCAGCATGAAATCTTGTTTCCTTACAAAGCTGATCGTTTAATTAATTTTACGAATTCTATCCGGTCAGAGTTAACAAACCATCGGATTTTATTTACAAAATCTGACAGAAAAGAATGAAAATTTATTCGTCATCAGATTTATGCTATTTATTCTGAGATGAACTATAAAAGTAATAGATAAATGACAAATACATAATATCAATGATATAATAATAGCAATATTTCGTCTGAAATCAAAAATGAATGCTGGATTCGTTATCAGCGTGCCAAATTAACCCAAAAAATGGTAATTTTGGAAAAAAATCTCCAAAATTTCTGTCCTCCTAAACTGCATATGTGCCGAAAAATGGCCGGGATAGCCGGAGCCGGGGCCCCGATCGTCGATCACTAGCAACGAGTTTAAAAATTTGTAATATCTAATAGTAAAGACGAGTCCAATGTGCTTAGAGATAATCGATCCGTTTAACATGCCCTCATCTCTCAACAAATTGGCCAAGCGAGACTCAGCAACAAGAGCGAACGATTAACAACACTCCTTCCAATGCAATCAACAATCTATAAATCAATGAACAAAATGAAAATCATGACAGTTATATAGCAAAATAGTTCTTATTTAGAGCAAACTCTTAACCTGCGGATCAAGTTATAAATTGATGAAAAAGTCATGACTATTAAATTATCAAACGTCAATTTCATTATTTCACCAGGTCCAGCAGATGTTTGCTAACATCAGCACAGGAATGATTAAATCAGCAAACAGATCACCCGAAAATGAATGTCTCTATAGATTAAGTATTTTTCAACCTGACGCAGGAAGCTCTCCGAGCTGAATGTCCTTTTTCTGTACAAAACATCTATATACTATGGTCTATTCCACGAAACCTTCTGCTTTGTTAATCAAGTTTATGTACTCAGGCGAGTAGCTACAAATGTTTTGTATGCTCTTTACTTTTGTAACACAATTATGCATGCAAAATTTATGCTTACGAGTTACTATGCACAGTATCGTGAATTCTGCTCGTTTAAACTGATTTCAATTGATTTGCATTGATTTAGAAATTGCGATCCATGCGCAACGTTTCGTAAAATAGACTATATGTATTTTACGATTCCCACGCAAACAACGTATATATTCATTGTAGCCTGATTCTTGCGGAAAAATTCAAAAGAAAACCGCAAGGATTAAATGAAGCAAACTATATATGTATTTTACGATTCCCACGCAAACAACGTATATATTCATTAATAAATCTTTATTTTAAATCACTTTCTGGTAATCATCTTACCGTGTACTGAAATTTTAATGGCTGTCGCAACCACACGTGGGCGTGGGGGGTATGCACCACACATGGGCGTGGGGGTCTGGGGGAGATGGAACCCCCCCTCAAAAACCAAAATACCCCCCAGAATTCAATTTTTGAAAATTTTTAGTTTTTTCGCAATTTTTTGATGTAATGGATAGTGCTTGATGAAACGTCGAAAAATGGTGTTTTTATCGCCATACCACCATTTTTAAGGCCATTTTTTGACCTTAAAAAAATCTTGCACCCCCCCAGAATTTTCTTGCTGCCCACGTATGGTATGCACCCCCCCCCCCGAGAAACCAAAATACTCCCCCAGAATCAAAAGACCCCCAGTTCATTTTTTCGCAATTTTTTGATGCCAATGGATAGTGCTCGATGAAAAACGTCGAAAAATTGTGTTTTTTTCGCCATACCACAACTTTTAAGGCCATTTTTCGACCTTAAAAAAATCTTGCACCCTCCCCCCAGAATTTTCTTGCTGCCCACGTATGGTTGCAACGCAACTCTATAGTCCACCAACTTCGGTCATAAATTTTAAAACTAGCATTGATCTGATATATAATTATCGTAACACTCTGCTTACTGTCGATGAAAATTCTTAGAATTTATGAAAACAGACTATAGGGCCTACAGTAACTCACGAGACGCGTTTTAGGTTTAAGGCGAGTCCTTGGCCCCAAACATACAATTTACCATACAAATGAGAGCAAAGTCATTCATAACTTAGGCTACCAAATTTTTGCTGTAAATAGTTGATTGCGGATAATTAAAATCTTGCATAAAACTTTGACTTTGAAACTTCATGGGTAGAAGCTAAGTCTTTATTATGCAACATTCAAAAACAATAACAGAATAAATTACGATACCATATCAAAGTGCACGGAATGGTGAACAACAGCGCAGCGATTCGCAGAAAATAGTCGAAAAAGTAGGTACCTATCTGAAATATTGCAATGGTGCAAATTGTAGTGTGATGTAGTTGAAACTTGTTGGAGCCATGCAGAACCTAAACGCGAGTAAAGTACGACAAACATCAATGCTCAAAGAGTCAACAGGCTAACTCATTTTGAGTTATAATCAGGGTAGGCCTGATCGAAACAAAATAACACGGAACAACAAAAGCCTGAAAAATTTGAGAATGAATCTATAAAAGTCAATTTTTCGCGCTCGTTTAGAATCTTACTTTTAAATTTATTTATCACGTCAAGTTTGTGAGATATTTGCATATTAAGATTTACGCGAATTATGATTTTTTAAACAAAGCGTTGTAAATCTTACGGCCAAGACGATAATTTATGGACTGTAAACTGTCAAGATGTTTAAATACGATCGTTCTCTTAATCTTAATATCATTCGCGTTGCGTATTATATTTAAACCTGCAAAATATTACATCTATTTTGCAAATTTAATGCAGCGTAAAGTTTAAGGATTTTATCTGGCTTAATGTTGCTTATTGTTTCTACATCTTAAAAATAATTAATGCCGTCTTAAACTTTTCCTTACGCTTATTTGAAATATGTTTTGTGTCTTGCACTAGCACGTATAGTTTTTTAGGAATTTATGTTTTAGCATATTCTACAAATTGTTTAGTTTTCAAAAATTTCGTATTTTTGTAAATTTTTGAAAAATATTTTCAAGAGAATGAAAAACTCATAATCACTGCCAAGCATTTTCCTGTTCTAACAAAGTAGGTATATTCCAAGTGTTTGACACCGAAAACTCAACAGTCGGCCACTTTTTGAAAGTTTTTATACCGTTAAAGTTGGATTAAAAAAGCATTTTTCGATTTTTGCTCATTTTATAAATTCTCCTTTATTTTCAGAAACAAGCGTGTTAGCGCAAAACAAAAAACAGATTCGTAATCAGCGCACAAAACCATCTACGAAAGTATTTATTTAAAATTATTTATATGCAAGAATACTAAACTGGAAATAAGGTTCAAGCTTTGCACTGTCTTACACATGCAAATTAGGCGTATTGTGTTACGCATGACAGTCCAATAACTCAAGAACTAGATAAGCTGGGAAAAATCTAAAAACATATTCAGAATCAGCGTAAAAAACTGGTTCAGGATCATATGAAATTGTTTCGGAAGGAAAATTCTTGTAATTCAGTGTAATTATAAAAAAACAATAACCGTTATTTACGATTCTGCGAAATTGAACCCTAATGTCCATGCGCTACCCTGACCAAGAAAGTTTGCTGATACTGGATCAGACGATCTTGATTTTTTTGAATGTCATTTTCTCAATATAAGTCTGCTTTGTACCCACAGGCAGGACTTTATTCAGGGGCGGGCGGCCAACTCCCTAAGCCTGTAAAATTTTTTTAGTAATTAAGATAATGCAAGGGAAGATGAGAAAACTGCATCTGTTTGCCGGAAAATCGTCAAATTTTCGGCGTTTCGCGCCGTATGTGAAGTATTTTCTATAGTTTTGCATCAAACATGGCCAAAAAAGATACTTCTATTTAGAGAAAAAAATTTATTTCGGATAGTTCGAATTTTGCTAGCTTAACGGATAGATCATGATGAGAAACCCCGGAAAATGCGGTTTTTATGAGCTATCCCTACGAAACTTTTGAGATACAAACTTAGGTGGGCGGCACCAAAATTCTGGGGCGGGGTGCAAGATTTTTTCAAAGGCCAAAAAATGGCCTTAAAAATGGTGGTATTGCGAAAAACACAATTTTTCAGCGTTTCTCATCGAGCACTATCCACTGGCATCAAAAAATTGCGAAAAAAAACAAAAAATTTCAAAAATTGAATTCTGGGGGTTATTTTGGTTTCTATGGGGTGCATACCCCCTAAATCCCCCACGCCCAGGTATGGATACAAGTAATTTACTATGGATCGTCGTGGCCGGATCCTGAATACGGGCCTGCCCACGGGTATGCTTAAAACTACCGACTTCTGTATTAACATTAAATTTAGAAAATCACGAAAAAATCCCTGCCAAAGGTACAGTACGCTTAATATACCTACTTTTTCCATTCTATCCTTCATTGCGATGAGACTGCATTTTGGAAAGAAAAGGTTTGTAATCTAAAACCCGATGACCCCAGAATTTTTCGCGGTTTTTTATGCCGATCGATAAAGTTCGATGAGCAACGTCGAAAAATGGTTTTTCTGCCCTATCGTCAATTTTTCTAGTCCTTTTTTCATAATTGAAAGTTTTCAAAACCCAACAGTTCAAACATCTCACCTCGGCCAAACTTTCTGCTCTGTCCATATAAAAAACCGAAATCAACCTTGTTATTTCCGTATTTTAGACGTCCAAAACACAAGGGAAAAGCTCGTAAATTTTCGCTACGAAGTCAGATAAAATTGTATAAATATTCCTCACAAGATTCGTGAAAAAGCCAAAAAAAAGTTTTCGATTCGCAATAAAACGGTCATTTTCATTTCAATTTCGGTTACTACAAAGACAGGCAATACAGAAACAAATAGGGAAACACTTTGGTGGCGTACAAAAACTTTGAAAACATTTCAAAAAAACTTTAAAAAACTTCATTTTAGCTACAAAGAAAATATGGTAATTTATAATCAAAATTGACTATAGAAGTAGGCCTCCATTTGACCCGAAATTTAAAAAGAGGAGCGCCAATTACAAAAAAAGTTGAATTAAGATTGTGTATGTTTTTAACAAATTCAAAAAAGGTTGAAAAATTTGTAAAAAGATTGTTTAACAGATTTTCAAGCAAGCACCTTTTTCTGCGGCTAAAAAAGGTATAACAAAACGAAATTTCACATGGCTCAGGTTCAATACATGCGGCATAGAAGGTGTAAGCATCATTTTTAAACGCGCACTAAATAATTGAACTATTGCCAAAAATCTACATTCGTAGTACTGTTCGTCACAGCTTTGGCCGTGGTTTCTCTTTGCTGCTGTTGCGGTTGATGTTTCTGTAGTTTTATGGCCGCCAATTGTTCTTGTACCGCCTTCAAATCCACAGATTGCTCGTAAGTCGACGAAGCACGAGGAACGGTGGCTGGTACGAAATTGGGCTTTATTGCTACGTTAGAGGACCCAGCGTGCGAAAACACGACTTAAAATGATTATTTGAGAATAAAGCGAATTCAAGAAAAAGAGGGAGCAGTGATCGGCAGTAGGGCCATAGGCCACACATGATGTTGGGGTCATTCAATCCCGCGAAAAATATTTCCTCCTCGCAGAATTCACGATTTTATAGCAAAAAATCGTACAAAACGTTCTGGTTTAAAGGTTTTAGCACTTTTTAGCTCAAAAGTGTCAATTTTTAGGCTCTTCACGCCAGACAGCACTTTTAATCATATTTTGCTTTGTTTAGTATTTGTTAGTTTTTATATTTTTATCTAAAAAGAAGAGCATCATAAATAAAGCCAAAAAATTATCTTTTGACGCGTAACTATCCATCGTTTTCGAGCCCAAAAAGGCAATTGAATGAGATTTTTTGATTTCACTTCCTAGAATTCCCACGCTGTGCATGTATAAGTAGGACCCGAACATCATCGATTTCCGATCTCTGCTGGCTGGGACAGCAGTATGCACACGAATATAGGGCAAGGGAGTATATTACTAGTATATTACTCTCCGCTGAGGGGTCAGCAGCAGACATGCACCTGGATGGTTTGGCGGTCTGACCCAAGATGGAAAAATTGGAAATTTCTGGGGGAAATGAGGAAAAATGAAGGACAAAATGGATGAAAATCAAAAAAATTCAAAAGTGCTTCAGAATTGACCAGAAACTGTATAATAACATAGTTTTAACGCCATTTAATCGCTTATACCGGTTTTTGAAGTCATTTTAGCCCGAAGAAGTTCAATTTTCGACCCGCCAGGGCCGGGGCCTGAAAGTGTATCATAAAATTTGGTCCTTCTTATTTGTCAAATTCTTCATAACAATAGTTAAAAAAGATTAATAAAGTAAAAATATTGATAAATAAAATAATAATAATGATAATATAATAATAAATAAAAATGAATATAATAAATACGCATAGCACCTCTACTCAAAGTAGGATCGTATTTGGTTGAGAAATTTTATGTTTCGTGTGTTGTTCAAGATTGCACTATAAGTCTTCCACTTAGCTTTTTAGCTGACTAAGCAAGTGAATGTCCTTAGAAAATAAACCGACGTAACAAGAATTTCAGAAGGCACTTCTTTAAAAATATTCAATTTTCAACTAATCGTATACCGCGAGATATTTAGTGAACTACTCCCGCATCTACTAATACCGCGTGCTGACGTGCGCATGAGGGTTTGGGGGAAGGGCGAATTTCTTGGGGGAAATGTGGTAAGATTAAGGCCAAAAACGAACAAAATTAATAACTTTTTCGCAAAAAAAGATTGAAATCGATCAGAACCTGGATTAATGTAGTTATTACGCTTTTCAAACCTTCCTTTTACCCCCAAAAAAAGATTTGAAATCTAGAGCAGACTGACAACAGACCGTACATAAATGCTATGCTAATGCGACTGAGACTAAGAGCTATAACTTGACTCAACACGATTCAAAAATGATTGATGTTAGGTGCAAACGTGTTGGCTTGATTGGTCGAACTAATTATGAATTCCACTATTTTACTATTTCACATCGATTAAGCGCGCTTAGTTCGTTGACTTCGACAGCGGGATAAAAAGTGACATATAGAACTGCTCCAGTTTCCGCTCATTATCTGAGCGTTGAGCTTATTTATTCCAATCAATCAGCGGAATAATTTGCATCTAACAACAATATTTGAATTTTCGGGCCCCGGTTAAGCTCTAGTACAAAATAGCGCAGAACGTCGTCATATATTCTGAAACAGCAACGCTAAAAACCATGACGACGTTCTGTGACGTCCCATGCTACATACATATAACGTAGGCCGAGCAATCCTTAGCAAACCTTAAGGATTTGTAAATGTTCAAATTTCATGAGGACCCAGGCACGTATCTCTGAGGGAATGAGAGGGGGTTGTTCGGACCCCTCGAAAATTCAGAAAAATCGGAAAAATATGACTTTTTAAACGTTATTTTGTGCTACTTTTGGCCTTTTTGGGCTTAGACCCCCCCAAATTGGTGTTGTTTCCCCCCAAATTGGTGTTGGTTCCCCCCACCCCCCAAATTGGTGTTGGTTCTCCCCCAAAATAGGACGGCCAGCTACGTGCCTGCGAGGACCGTACATAGTACATATTTATTACTTCAACCGATATACTCACATGGCTGATGACTGGGCTGGAATAAATTTGAGCCGGCATTGGGTTGATTAAATGGATTAAAGGCGGCAAAATCCGCGGACATAGCTTGATGGCCTCGGTAGAAGTGAACCCCACCTATTGGTTGAAATGCGCTCGGCGCTTGTTGATTGGTCAGAGTTCCGAAGTTTTGAGCAGAAAAGAAGCCTTGACTTTCGAGGCAAGATGCGGTCGAAGTTTGACCTTGCGGCGCGTTTAAAAACGACGGCGTCACTGAAACGAGCAGGTTTATTAAACACAGAATATCAATTATATACGCGAGCTAATAAGATGCACAAAGTTAGGTCAACCGAAACCCCAGTTTTCATGCAGCTTTCGCTTAACTGATTATACTGGAACAAATTCGAATTTTTTGCTGATTAAACCAACAATTTTTATAAATACACTTCTTTCATGAAAAATTAATATCAATTGTCAATTTACTATGTGCCCAAAAACATAAGCAGGGGCGTAACAAGCCGAGGGGCGGGGGGCCGCACCGAAATGAAAAAATATTTTTATTCTTCACAAGGGTCCCCCAAAGGAAAAAATTAAAAATTCTCAAAGTCTACTAAAAGGACAGCCAAAATGCGTTTTAGCACTTTTTTTGGCCTCTAAGCTCAAAATTTTCCGGCTTTTATATCTTTTTTCTTACCTTAGAAGCCCAGATTTGACTTAAAAATAGCGAATATGTCAGAAAGTTTCAGCGCTTCGCGCCGATTTATTATTTTCTGCATTAGTTTTCTGTGCAAAACCGCAAAATTAAATGCAAAGAAAATAATTTCGTAATGTTTTGGAGTCAAGCTTTAACATGATAATGAGAAATTAGTTATACCGATAGGTTGAAAGATAGATTTTTGATATCCAAGTTTGAAATCAAGTAAGAAAATTTTTGAATTTTTGTTGTAAATTTTTTACCTCACCATGGCATAGATCTCGTTGAGAAACTCTTAAAAAATGCCGTTATTTTCGCGTATCTCCTAATGGTTCCTGATATATAGGACTTCAAAAATTTAGAGCCCCCCCCGAAATAAAATCCTGGTTACGCCCCTGTATATATGTATGTATTTTGAAGGAGAATGTTGAATGCATAGATGAGCAAGGTCAAACTTTCAGGGGATGCCAAAAATTGGTAGATAGCTATGTACTCCGTAAAAACGGTTCTATAGCATTTTCAGGCTTAGAAAATTAGATACATAGCCTTTTTGGTCTCAAAAGCTAGCAATATAGCCCTTTCGGACTCATAAACATAGCTATATACGTAGCTCTCTTAAACTAAAAATAGCAATTTAAGCCCTTTCGGAGTCGAGAAAATAGCTATACGTCCTTTTGAAACTCAGAAAAGACAACTGTATAGCATTTTTGAGCTCACACGGTATGTTTCTAAGTCTAAAAAAGACTACCAAAATGGCTATATAGCTAATTTTCACCCTCCTCAAAAATTTTTTCACCTCCCCACAGAATTGAAGATTTTTTAAAAGTTCCCGAAAATTTCCTAAAAATTTTTAGCCATCTATTTGCTCAAATGTTCCAAATTTTCGGCGCTTCGCGACATCAAACTCATGTTTTGACTATATTTTGTTCAATTTGTTCCGACTCGTTTGATTTTTTTTCGAATTATATTTTTATGCTCTAGAAAGATAGAGCATCGTCATAAACGCTGAAAAACGATGTTTTTGACGCGTACCTACCATTTTGGACCCAAAAGGACTTTTTATAATTTCACCCCTTCCCTCCCGGAATTTCCATGCTGTGCATGTATGTCTATAGGCAGGGGCGTAACTAGCCGGGAACCAGGAGGGCGGCCCCCCCCAAATATAAAAGGACAGCCAAAATGCGTTTCTAGCACACTTTTGTGCTAATAAACTCAAAATTTTCCGCGCTTCGTGCCGAAATTCCTATTTTCTATCTCATTTCGTACCTAAGAAGACTAGATTCGACTTAAAAATAGCGAATAAGTCGGAAATTTTTGGCGCTCCGCACCGATTTATTATTATCTTCATTAGTTATCTTTGTAAAGCCACAAAATTAAATGCAAAGACAAGTTTTTCGAAATGTTTTAGGGTCAAAGTTAAACTTGATATTGCGAAATTAGTCGTACAGATAGCTTCAAAGATAGATTTCTGATATGCAAGTTTGAAATCAAGGAAGAAAAATATTCAATGTTCTTGAATTTGGCATAGATCTCGTCGAGAAACGCTCAAAAATGCCATTATTTTCGCGTATCTCCTAATGGTTCTCGAAATATAGGACTTCAAAAATTTCGCCCCCCCCCCCAAATAAATTCCTGTATACGCCCTGTGTATAGGTATAAGTGTTTCAGAGCTCGGGGGATCATGATCCTATCATATCAAGATCCCCATCACCCCCATGCTCTCGTATGGTTGAAATACATGACTAAGCATGTTAAAAATACAGTTCGCTGAAAATAATCATGTATGTATAAATCTTGTAAAAATTGCGAAGAACAGATAATAAGTAGGAGACAAGAATGATCTCAATATTTTGACTACGAGACTATACTGTACCTAAACGACAAATTAAATTCGCAAAATAAAAACTGTCACTCTTATTTGCCCCCAACTATCATTGCTACCTGTACCCTATTATACTAAATAATAGTTAATAACGATTACAATAATGGGCTGAAAACCCCATCTAAATAAGCACATGTTTATAAAGTCGTACAATAATGGGCTGAAAACCCCATCTAAATAAGCACATGTTTATAAAGTCGTAGTAACTGCTTAAATTATGAGTCTTTATGCTCCCAGTGCCATGTTTAGCAAAAAACATGCGCACAGATTCTACGAATATAAAAATAATGATAGCAAGGTATAGCTAACACTGATTTGGCAATTATGACAATCTAACATTTTAAAACTTTGCGCAAATGCGCATAAAAGTATGCCTTTGAAAAGCAACAGATAGATATAAATAATAAATATGAAATCCGATGTATATCAATGCGTAGAAAAAAGAGATGAGGACATCTTTGGATGATCCTACACATAACCTCGGGAGATTTGAGAGTTCCCTTGAATTCGTGATTTTTCAACTTTCCAAAAATTCGCAGAAAAAGTGCAGTTTTGAGTGTTTATAAGTATCTACTTGCTCAAAAGTGTTAAATTTTCGACGCTTCGCGCCAAGCCCGTATCCAGGGGGCGGGAGGGGGCCTGCCCCCCGGAATGGGAAAAATTTTTTGTTTTTCCCAAGGGTCCCCCAAAGGGAAAAATGAAAAATTGGCGAAGTGCGTCTGAAACATCGCCTAAACAGGTTTTTAGCGTACTTTTGAGCTAGTAAACTCAAAATTTTCCGGCGCTTCGCACCGGATTTATTGTTTATGTATAGTTTTGTTTTCTAAACCGCCAAAAATCGCTCAAATTAGAGTTAAACATAGAGAGAATGTTCATTTTTTCTAGCGCTGTGCGCCGGTTTCAGTGTTTAGTTATAGTTTTTGCCTTCTAGCTCAATCAAAACAGCTCAAATTTGAGTTATGACATAGGAAACATGAAATTTTTCCGGCGCTTCGCGCCATATTTATTGTTTATATTTGTTTTTTGTCTTCTAGCCCGCTCAAAACCGCTCAAATTTGAAGTTGACATGCAGAGTATGTCAATTTTTTTCGGCGCTTCGCGCCGAATTATTCATTATCCGTATTGTTTTTCTCTGTAAAGCACAATGATTAAGTACAAAGGCAAGAGATAAGAAATAATTCGTCGATTAGGTGATGAGAAATCAGCTTAAATGATAAACTTGCTGTATATCAATATGAAATAAAGTGAAAATTTTTTAATTTTTTGTTGAAATTTTTCTTCACCGTCGTATAGAGCTCGCCGAGATACGCTCAAAACTGTCTTTATTTTCGCCTATCTCCTAATGCTTCTCGAGATATCTGGCCTCAAAAATTTTCGCCCCCCCCCGAAATAAAATCCTGGATACGGGCCTGCTTCACGCCATATTCTCATTTTTCGACTACCTACACGTATTTTGCTCAATTTGTTCAATTTTTTTATTTTTTGTCGAAAGTTTTCTGTTTTTATGCTCTATAAAAATCGAGCATCGTCAGAAACGCCTAGAAATTATGTTTTCGACGCGCATCCACTATTTTTAGCCCAAAACAGCACTTTAACGTTTCACCGCCCTCCCCCCAAAGTCTCATGCTGTGCATGTCTGATGATCACCTGCACTCGAACATTGATTTTTTCCGCCGTACAATGCCAATATATCCGCATTCGTTTTCTTTTCTCCAGCTGGCTTAATATCCAGGTCGAATAATGCTCTATTGTCAGCGTCATCAGCCGCAGACTTGTCAACCCGGTTATGGGATAGTGAATCGGCTGAAGCAAATGTTTTCGACATAAACATCCTTTACACTTACAGCGTCCTCGATTTTTCTTAGTATATGTTGTTCATTTCATTTATTCTTTTTTAGTTTTTTCTCCTAATTATTTTTAAAGTATGAAATATTGGCATTGTTAATTTTTGTTTTTATTACTAAAGCATTTAAGTAATTGCACGCATATTTATTCTTGAACATACATAATTAATGTTTGAGAATATAATAGAAAGAAAGAACCTTAATAGTTGAAAATTCATGAGTAGCAAATCTAAAATCTGCAGCAATACTATACGCCGTAGGTAAACTAATTTAACGAGACGGTACACAGCGAATGTTCGCTGTATGAAATTTTTGATGAAACACGTTTCCAAACATTTCCTCTTTAAGTCTGTGACAAATATGTGATAAATAAGCCCCACTTCTTCAATTATGAACAGTAAGGGAAAGGACAGGATTAAAATAACACATTAAGCAGTGATAAATATTCTATCTAGTCCGAAAATTAGGCACCAGTAGTTTCTTTACTCATGTGATTATACATAATAACAGGGGCGTAACCAGAATTTTATTTCAAGGGGGCCCAAAAATTTTCAAAAGTCCTATATCTCAAGAACCGTGAGGAGATACGCGAAAATAATGGCATTTTTGAGCGATTCTCGACGAGATCTATGCCATGGTGAAGAGAAAAATTTAAAAAACTGAAAAATTTTTTTGCTTGATTTCAAACTAGGATATCAAAAAATTTATCCTTTAAGCTATCTGTGCGACTAATTTCTCAATATCAAGTTAAAGCTTGACTCCAAAACATTTCGGAATATTTGTCTTTGCATTTAGTCAAATCTGGGCTTCTAAGGTAAGAAATAAGATAGAAAATAAGAAATCCGGCGCAAAGCGCCGGAAAATTTTGAGTTTAGTAGCTCAAAAGTGTGCTAGAACCGCATTTCGGCTGTCCTTTCAGTAGACTTCGAGAATTTTTAATTTTTTCCGTTGGGAGACCCTTGTGAAAAATAAAAATATTTTTTCACTTCGGGGGGGGGTGGCTCCCCCCGGCTGATTACGCCCCTGCATTTGTATATGACTGACTAGTCTCCTCGATTCGATTCACGACTTGCTTAGCGTGAACCTCAGCCATCCTAATGATCTGAAATAGAGACGTGTGTGTTATGCAATCATATTATGCACACGTGACCTAATTGTGCATTTTTTTAAAATATACTTACCAGAACGGAATCGAAGCAACATAAATTATTGGAATACGCTGAGACCCCTTGGATAATGCGCACAATTATTGAAAAAATTTTCGCTTCTTGACAATCAAGTTACTCAGCATGAAAATATGTCGATTGATAGCAATGCCTTTGAACGGCAAGTCTAAATATGCATTTGCTAAACATGCTTTCCATTAAGATTTTAATTTTTCACTCCTAAAAACTAAAAAGATGACCGCCAATGTGCAGGATAACCTGATCGATCCTTAAGTGGCACAATACCATGAAGCACGTGTTAATACAAAGCACGTTAGAAAAATAAACCGGTAAGTATAAGAAATAAATGTACGTAGGAGATAAATTAAAAATAATATAAGTAAAAGTACAGATAAAAATGTAAAAACAATGTAAAAATGTAAAATAACGAACGGGCAGTAGAAGTTTCGAGAGAAGTAGAAACGAAAGAAGGCGCCGGCGCTGCTATAGCAAATTCGCCAAATTCAACGGCCGATGGATCCGAAAAGTTGCTGTCGGCAGAAACTTCATTCATCACGTTGAATAAATCGGCAGCGAGCTCTATGTTTGACTTTTTCTGATTCGATGCGGCAGAACCGAAATCTAGGCCCAGCAAATCAACGGTGGCACTAACGTCTTTATTTTGGCTTTTTAGCGCGTCTTCTGCGTTCGAAGCGGCCCTGGCATGCCTATAAACAAGTAAAAAGAAAAATGCACTCAATCAAAATTTTAGGCGTGGGATATTCAGTTCTTAAGGTGTAAATGGCGCGCAGGCATACATGTAACAGGGGGATGGGGGGGTCCCCCACAGTGATCGACCGGGCTCAAAACATACCGGGCCCGAGTCCGGGCCCGGGCTTTGCTGCCGGGCTTGGTACCGGGCCCGGGGCTTCCAATATGACGTTTGCATAATATAACATATTTAGACCAATTTTACATTTGTTATTTGTCAAACACAAGGCTTACTGCTGAGTCGAAAAGATTTATTCGCACTAAACTCAGTTAATTATTCAATCTTCCTAAAAATAAATTAAGTAGATAGCAAGGATTTTGGTAGCATTATTCAAGCAAGAACAACGTTTTAATACAATAGCGCGCAATTCCATTATTAAAACGCATGTGCAAGTAAACACGGTTTGAAAAAGCACAAGGTTTCATATGGAAATTTAAAGGAAATTGAGCATTAAATTTATGCATTCAGACATAACAGCGACAATGATACGGTCGGATAGAAGATATGCTATTTGGATTTTAGAACTCAAACTATAGCGTACATTGACGTCAGTTGAAACTGTGTAGTGTATGGGACAGGACACGTATTGAAGCGTTGTATAGGAGATGCATGTACATATGACAGTTGACAAGGATATGATAATGAGAAGGTGGGCAGAAGTAAGGCAAATGGATTTAAATAGAATCTCAGGCTACATATAGCAAACTCATAAGAAGTACGGACAACAGGTGAAATAGTAAACGTCTAAAATATTAACGATAATTATTTTAGGTCCGGTAGTTTTCAGCCGGGCCCGGGCCTGCTATGACCGACCGGGACCGGGTACCCGGTCGATCACTGTCCCCCAACCCAGAGTCGGTCGTCCCCCATCCCAAAGCCAGAAAAATAGAAAAATGTTGACCCCCACTTCCGATTTTTGGAAAAACCCGAATTTTTCGACCGTGAAATTTTTATGAAAAAGTGCTTGCTTCTCACAATTTCGTCAAATAAGCTTCAATGTATAAATCCAGTAGAAAAATTTGAAAATTTAAGATAAAGAAAAATCAACAGCTTCTATTTCGTGTGCGCAGCTATCTTGCACATTGAGTGAAATAAAAATGTAAAAATTACGTGAAAATATTATTTTTTATTTTAATAAAATATTCTTAAAAAATTTTTAAAAAAGGATGAAAAGGTAGGCTAGCTATGTCATTAATGAGTACTATTAGGCGCGAAGCATCAAAAAAACTGAGGAAAATCTGCCAGGCGATGGCCTAAAATTTTAAGAAAATGCATTCGTAGGTGCCCATCCCATTGTTTATATTTCCAAGTATTTATGTTGGTTCGACATAGGTGGCCGATTGCTACGTACAAGAAACAATAAATATTTCACAGTAAACTTAAAATTTTAATTACAAATTTAGATGGGTTGGATTTTTTAGCACTGAGTCAAAAACGTCTGCAACATCATGCATGTTCATAAAATCGCTCGATAGTCTACAGCCTTCTGAAGCTTTAAGCAGGGGTATTACTTCTATTAATCCCCCTTTTGCCCGAGTTCGAGGATACCAAGTCAGAGACAGCCGACACCTTCTTATCATACGTTGATAGCAAGAAAATTCTGGAGGGGGTCAGGATGGGTAAAATTGACGAAAATGTTACTAGAAATAGAATTCTGGGGGTCAAAGTAATCTAGGGGTTTCAACTTTTGGGGGGTTTGCAAACCCCCACCCTCTCCCACGCCTATATGTGCTTCCCACCCCAAGTAAAAACAAAACTTTTTGTTTTATTACTTATGTATAGGTTTTTCAATTTTTACGATTTGAAACTAAGCTTATTGAATTCTTGATTATGATCGAGTTTAATGTTAGAATCGTACTTTGGTGAAACCAACAATAAAGTCGAAAATTTATGAAGTTATGCAAAGTGAAAAATTCTCTGTACCACGGTTTGTTTCAGCACCAGGCTAATCGAAATCGCCCTGTTTTTATTAAGATTTTTGGCGTTAGCACGACTTGCTAACGGATACGAAAACCTTTTCGGGCAAAAGTATAGAATTTTGACGCATTTTTTAGTTTTTTAGCTAAAATTCAAAAAAATTCGACGCTTCGCGCCGACTGTCATAATTATTATTTATTTAGCCTCAAGCGCGCGATTTGAACACTCCACAATCAATCTTCGCGCAATCTAAAACATTATGCATTGATCTTGTTTACTCGTTTAACAATTTCTAGCACAAGATAATTACTTTGTAAGAAATTTACACTGTTTTCTGTTGTTTGAAAACAACATTAGTTTCTTAATTACGAAGGTGTCAGCTTTTGGAATTGATTAAGCAGTATGAATCCAATAATTGTAATTTAACGTGAAATTCATGATATATTGAAATCTACAAAACAATCTGTTATATTATGGCATTCTCACAGCTCTTTAAAAAGAAAAGGACATGCATTACTGACACCAAACGTATTATACAGGTAAAAACCTGGCGTGCTAATGTAAGCCTTCCCGTGAAGATAAAAGTTTTTTATTAGCACCAGCGCTAATAGGGTCGTGCTAAAAACGCTGCTCTGCATCTAATAATCCTAAATCAAATGTTAACAAGCTGATGGCCTCGCCTTTCTCACCCTGTTTAACATACAGTAATTTTACCCGACTAGAACATGTATGTAGGCAGAGCCATATTTAAAGGAGCCCCCGCCTTGCAGGCACGTATCTCTGGGGACCCCCAAAATTCAGAAAAATTGGACTTTTTAAACGTTATTTTGTACTATTTTTTGTTGGTCCCACCCAAAATAGGACGGCCATCTGCGTGCGTGCCGCCTTGGCCGAAAAAAATTTTTTGGGTAAGATAATGCACGGAAGGATAGAAAATCGCACGTCTTTGTCGTCTAATCTTCAAATTTTCGGCGCTTAGCGCCAGATATGATGTATTTTCCATAATTTTGGCTTAAGTGCGACCAAAAAACGACACTTTTTATAGCCTTTCGAGTAAGACAGAAAGTTTTTTGAAAAATTCGTATTTTATGATTTTAATGAATAGCGCACATCGAAAAACGTCGGAAAATGATGTTTTTACGAGCTATTTCGACAAATTTGCCGAAATATAGACCAATTTATCTTACGTCCATACCATAGTTTCCCAAAATACAGAGTTGAGGGAGGGGTCAAATCCCAAATGGGGAACCAGTAAATTAAGTGGTGCATTATTATTAGCCAACACTATTTTTTGTACGTGCTTCTTTGTGCATATACAAAGATCTCCGAAAAAATCATTGAATTAGCGGAAAATTTTTGTAGATAATATACACATTTTTACATACTACCAGTGTGTGACCTGCGACCCTTATGCAGTCCTAAATGTGATAATTCGTGAATTTAGTTGATGATATTAGTTCGGCGCGAAGCGCCGAAACTTTCCCGAGCTTTTGATAGAATTTACACAAAACTCGACTGAAAATGCTAAAACAACTAATACTGCAAAATCAGAAATATTACAGAAATTGTAATAAGCCAATTAAATCTTGTAAAAAGCACCACTGCGCTTATATGTAAATCCAATGTAACATCAAGATAAATTAGTCAATTTTATCATTGAACGGCAAAAAAGAGTGCAAAAATATTAAATAGTACTTATTTTTGCATAAATTTTTAAGAGCAGAAATAGATACAAAAGATATTTGAATCTGCATAAAGATGCCTATATTACACAAAGATTGATTTTGGAGTGTTCAATGCCCCCTTGAAGCTAAATGCAGAATATTAGCGATATTTTGCGCGAAGAGCCGAAAATTTTTTAATACCCAAAAAATTAATTTAAAAAAACGTTAAAACTACTATTAATTTGTCCCACGAAGTATTTAAACATTGTATAAAGATGGCTTAAAAAATAAATGCACGAGCCGAAACGATTTTTGGCGAAAACCTGCATTTTTTGGGCATTTTTCGGTGCTCTTTTTGCGATTTTCGGCCAAAAATTGGTAGTCACTATCCTTCCTTCCCCATAAAAATGGCCGGAAACCATACGTGTAACCATGGGCTTTGGGGAATTCTTCACCCAAGGTTGCATGTACCTTCACACCCCCATCCCCCTCCGTCAAAAAATTTTAACCCACCGTCTCATTTTTGGTGAAAACTTGCGCTTTTTGGCTATTTTTAGCTGTTTTTGCCACTTTTGGCCCAAAATCGGAGCCGCTTACCCCCTCCCTTCTAAAAATGGCCGATAAACATAAATGTAACAGGGGGTTTGGGCAATCCCCCACCAACACTTTTACGCCCCGCACCCCCTTCAAAGCCAGAAGATTTTTGATAACTCTCCCCCATTTTTGACGAAAACGTGCGCTTTTTTTGTGGCTATTTTCAGGTGTTTTTGCCATTTTTGGCCTAAAATTGGAGTCGCTAAGCCCCTTCTTTGAAAATGGCCAGGGACCCCTTCCCAAAATTTGCAGCTGTTACATTTATGCCTAGCATGGGTGCAAAAGGTCAGGGTCGGCAGGGGGGTGAAATGCAAAAAATCTAAAACAGTAAATTTAACGTTCACGATTTTTTTGCTGTTTTAATGATCAAAATGGTCAAAAAAGCCTATAAAACGTTTTTTCGTGTTAATAACACATTTTAAAAGCATTTTTAGTCCATTTTGACTGCATTATATCACTTTTAACACTAAAAAATGCAAAAATTTATCAATTTTGGGCGCTTTTTGAGTAAAAAGTACTTAAAAGTACTAATCTGGCGCGAAGCGCCAAAAAAATTGGACATTTTTACTGATTTTGATGTCATAAATGATGCAGAACAAGACCTGTTTGCTCAAAATCGCCGGACAGTACCGGTCTAGCTGACCCCTCATGGGGGTAATACCCCAATCACCCCCCCTATGTGCATGTGTGATGCCTACGACACCCTCTCCCAAAATTTTGAGCTGTTACATGCATGTTTTATAGTGATAGTTTGTCTATTCACCCTTGCTTACATTCAAAAATACTGTATCACTTCGTGAAATTCTACTACTTAAGTAAAAATTAAGTTCGAAAAATTCAACAGATTTTCACCAAAAATCGTCTGATAGTGACTTGAGTCTTCGACCCTGAGGGAGGTAATAACCCCCTCACCCACCTCTATGGGAATGTGTGGTCCATACCCCCCTTGGCCGGATCCTAAATACGGGCCTGTATGTAGGTATGATATCTAATAATACCGCTTATCATTGGAGCCTTTTCCGCAACTTGATCTTTTATCATCAACGTTTATCTCCTCAACATGTGGAGGGACGGATGAACATTGATTTGTTTTGTGATCGATAAGTGAAGGCGAAGGAGCTATCTTTTTGGCAATGCCAAGGGGCCTATTGTGGAAATTTTCCAATTCTTTCATCAATTGTCTTACATCTACTTTAGGCGGTTGCCAATCCTAAAGTGCAAAATGAACATCACGTGAAGCGAAAGAAGTGAACTGACGAGAATTTATGCGTTGAACTTAACTTTTAAGAGAACATGTAGAAGATTCAAACCGACACCAAGCAGGAAAGACTAAAAATTTTAATTTTATCTTATTTTTAATTAGAAGTAGGGACACCAAGAAAAAGACTTCTTAGCAGCACCGAATAAAATTAAGATTTTTCGAACGTACATTTCTGACTAAGAAAGTTCGAACGAAACGTAAAGTTGAGGGCGAATCGGAGTCAAGCACGAATGCGGAGAAGGGGGCGGCCGTCCCCTCTCTGTCGTCAAAGAATATACGGGCGCAATAGAGAATGATGTGTATTTTTTGATGATTTTAGCCGTTTATTATCCCGATTTTTCACATTTTTCCGGCGCAATGACATTTACTGACTTTCTTGGCGCTCAAAAAACTTTATTTTTACGTCAGAAAAGTTGTTCATGTAAAGAAATAGGGTTCTTCAGTTCGTAAAATGATTTCACGAGTATTTTTTCGGTGCTTTACGCCGATTTTTGCACTAATTATGCGCATTTTCCGCGAAAAATTTCCGAAACTTTCGGATTTTCGAACAGTTTTCGACACTATTACGACCCTCCCCCGTCAGAACATCCTGGTACCGCCACTGATCGAAGTAAGTCTTCAAGTATCACAAATAACTTTGGCTCTCGAAACCAAAAGTGCGTCTTTCATCAGCAATAGAAGAGCAATAAAAGTTTATTCGCGTATTTCGATAGACTTTGGCATAATATGCTATTGAAATCAAAAAATAACGATTTTGTTTGGCAAGAAAAATCGAAATGAAGCAGAATCATTTTCCATTCAAATTTTAACACGCCTTATGAAATAATAGATGCAAATGCCACTTTTTGAGCATTTTATTTTACTTTAGAAGATCTGCATTAATCAATCTTATGACCATAGATGCACGGCTTGACTGGTCTAGGAGTAAAGAGCATACATGTAAGAGGGGATCGGGGGATCAACCAACCTAAAGTCGGACGTCCTCCCATCCCTCTAGCCAGAAAATTTCAATCCCCCCATTTTTGGAAAAAATCGAATTTTTTAGCCATTTTTAGGCGTTTTTGGCCATTTTGGCCAAAAATTGGAGGTTATTCACCCCCTCCACCCCTAAAACAGCCGAAAACCCCTTACACAAAACTTCGAGACGTTACGTGTATGGCAAAGACAGTTTTTAGCTGAAATGGTCTCAAAAACCGGATATGAGTAAAAGCTAAAACAGCGTAAAAACTATTTTAATGTACAGTTTCTGATCATTTTCGATTTTCGAGCACTTTTGCAGAAAATTTTGATTTTCACCAATTTTTAACCTCCATTAAAATGCACACTGAATAAAACCAGGAAAACAAACATCGATCATATGACAGCCTTCTCAATAGAAGAAAGCAGCCCATCCTTTGCAAACTTAAGTACTTCCATCGTAACTGGAGGGGATAAACCGAATTACCTAATGGGCGGGGATGGGGGGGGTAAATGAGCGATTTTGTTACTTATTTAATGTCCAATTTTTGTACTTAATTCGTCGTATTTTATTTTTCATGAATATTTATTTTCAAATTTGCATTAAAACAATAATACTGTGGCGATGGAATGGCTGTAGCATCAAATGTTTACAAAATAATAAAAGAAGATTGTCTGGATGAATGTATTGAACAGTCAACTGCACTAAAAATGGGTATATATATATATATATATATATATATATATATATATATATATATATATATATATATATATATATATATATATATATATATATATATATATATATATATATATATATATATATATATATATATATATATATATATATATATATTGAGGGATGCAGCGGATACCCGCACCCGCACCCGCTATTACCCGCTTCTTTTTTGGTACCCGCACCCGCACCCGCACCCGCTATTCCGAAATTTTGCTACCCGCACCCGCACCCGCACCCGCTAAAAATATTATGATAAAACAGCGGGTGGCGGATAATAATAATTAGAATTTACGAAAAAGACAAAACGATTCTGAGGCAGTGACACGTTAATGAAAAAACCAAAATGTATAACAGTGTGTTCTAACGTACCAGTACAAATTGGAAAAGCGAACATCTACTTGTATTGAGTCATATTTTTAGGTACCCTCTGGACTGCAGATACATGTTCAAGCTCTCTTATGGTTAATTCCAATTATGCGAATTATGCTTTTTAAAAAAAGAAGGGTCTAGGTGTCAGTCTTTATATACATGCATCAGTTCAACCACTCCAGCGTGAGTAGAGATATTATGCAGCAATGTATTGCACATTGCTTTTTAAGACGAAGTAGGACGTTTTGGCACTGCCGTTTTGGCGCCATACTCGTTGTAATATTATTAATTATTTACATTTAATTTATGATTAAAGTATAATACAGATTCTGAAAGCTCATTCAATTCTCTACGTGATGGTACAAATTACTTTTAGAATATATTTGAATTTAATGTGATAATTAAATGCGTCTAAAAATACACTGGATTTTCTGCAGTTTTTCAGTCGTACACAAATGAATACTCGTCGATTCTGAATATATAATTTACTTAAAAATTGCTTCAAAATTAATGTAGTTAGAATATTTTTAAGTTGCTGGCGCGAAAACGTCGTAGACCCTTTTTAGAAGAGAATGATAACAACAAGTGTCTAAACATTGTATTCTGCAAAGTGCAAATATATTACTCATATTGGTCAATGGTTCAATCATTGACAATTTACTTATCTTTAGTTCGCAAATTTAATTCATTGAGAGAGTAGTCTGCAAAGAAAAAGACAATCAGCTTGAAGATTAATATGAATTTTGCACACAGTAAATAACTGCATTAAGCGGACAAAAAATGGAGCATTTTTAGTCCTATTTATATTATGCTATATCTCACCGCTAAACCCGCCACCCGCCACCCGTACCCGCTATTTTTAAGGTGCGACACCCGCACCCGCACCCGCTAAAGCAAAATTTTGGTACCTCGCACCCGCACCCGCACCCGCTATTCCAAAAAATGTGCACCCGCTGCATCCTAATATATATATATATATATATATATATATATATATATATATATATATATATATATATATATATATATATATATATATATATATATATATATATACTAGAAATTACACTATCAAACGTCTTGGTCCAAAATGGCCTGAAGGGGCACACATTTCCTTAGGGGGAAGGTGAGGTTAGGTTACATCTAACTCAGGGTACGAGACTCGAATCACTGTCAGACGATTTTGAACTATCAAAGATTTTCTACATGATTTTCGGGGACGAAAGTAAATGTAATAAAATTATTAATACATTTCTGTTTTGTTTACACATAAAATGCTTGGAATGAAGTTAAAATGATGTAAAAAGTCAAAATTTTTGATGAATTATAATGTTTTTAATTTGATAAAGTGAGAAACAGGTCAGAATTGGATAAAAAGTATTAAAAAGCAGTTTTCCACATTAAAACATTTTATATAGGATGTTTCAGCCATTTTTCATATTTGACCTGCAAAACAGGCTAAAATTATAAATTCAGTGGTCCCAAATATTGGGATTTCACCCACCCCCTCTGAACTTTCGACCTTGGGAACCTATGCGACGTGGCTTCCATAATAATGCGCTTTTATAAATTTTTCACCTTCATAGCATAGCGCTTTATCTCATATTTCGCTCGAATGAATGTCTCTAATGTACCATCGGTCTGAGGTCGCCTGAAATGTTCCGGCAAATGAGCTTCGTAAACTGCCCTGGCTACGCTATTACCGAAAACGCGTATGCTCTGCACTTGCTCCGGGGTCCAAGTGTCTAGATTTACCGATTTTACCTGAAAGTATTAACTTTCGATCTATTTGTATCAAAAGCATGCATCCACAGTGTTGGTTGATGCGTCCGATTCGGAATTTAAGTTGAGTAGATTTAGGATAAATCGATCATATATCCGCGAAACCTCGCGAATTAAAAAGTAGTGCTTGCAAACATTACCTTAGAGACGTAATAAACACACGCATACAAACTGGGGGGTATGGGGGTGTCCCCCTACCATGACTTTTGGAAGGCATACCCCCTCAGGCCATTTTGGACCAAAACCGATTGCTTGAACCACGGCGTCTAACAGCGTAATTTCAAGTACGTTTACATATTTTCCGAGCAGTAGGCTGTTCAATTCATTCATCCAGACATTTTTCTTCGATTGTTTTGTATGAATTTGATGTAACAAATCATTCCATTGCCCTTATTGTTCTTGTTTCTATTAAATTTAAACCATAAATATTTATTAAAAATCAAACGACTGATTAAGTAGAAAAATTTGACATTAAATAGATAAAAAATTACCTATAAACTCCCCCCCAGAAAACTCGGTTTATACGCCTCCCATAGCTTTTGACCGCGTGCATGTACGAATAAACACGTCAAGTATATATTAATCAACGTTAGAGCACTTGACTAAGAGTCGATTCGGATAGAGTGTACCAAGGGTAAACATGCTCAAACTTTCAGGAGGCGGTGAAAATCAAAAACCTGGAGATGGCTAAATAACTGGCTTGTAAAAAACGATTCTACGGCGAAAAAACGTTGGTATCGCTTTTAAAACATCGTTTTCGAGCATTTTTGACAAATATATAGTCTTTTTGAATTCGCAAATATGCTATACAGCCTTTTTGGACTAAAAATAGCAATTTAGTCCTTTCTAAGTCGGAAAATAGCTACAAATGCTTTTGAAGCCTAGAAAAAACAACTATTTAGCATTACTGAACTCACGTGGCATGTTTCTAAGTACAAAAAACGCTTAGTTAGTTTTATGAGACCAAAAAGGCAATATAGCAATGTTGTTTTCGGCCTAAATGGCAACATAGCTATCAGCTTTGTAGAGCTCAGGGGACAATACTCCCTCTCACTTCTTCCCATGCTCATGTATGGAATGGACGTTGTGCATGTGTACGTGCAGAACAATTGCTATAAACTTAAGGAAAATACATACGTATATCGTTAGTCTCAAAATACGCAGTAGATTTAGACCATTCATTTTTAATTTAAGACTGAAAAAATTATAAACCGATAACCCGCGAACGAAAAAAGTAGAGGTTATGAATGCGAGCTTCTTTTAAAATGCGAACAGCATACATGCCCCCCCCCCTCGGAATTTTTTAATCCCCTCCCTCCCTCAGAATTTGCGATTTTCCGAAAGTTTCCAAAAAATTTGAAGAAAAGGTGCTGTTTGAATCGTTTTTCGCTAGGTATCTATTTACTCAAAAAAGTCAAATTTTCGGCGCTTCGCGCCATTCACTCATTTTTTCAGTTTATTTTGTCCAACCTTTTCGAATTTTTTTATATTTTTTTCAGAATTTCTTTGTTTTTAAGCTCTATAACGATAGAACATCATCTGAAACGCCAAAAAACGATGTTCTTGCTAGACGCTTATCCACCGTTTTTGGGCCCGAAAAAGGCACTTAAAAATTTCAACCACCCCTTCCCCGCTAGAATTCACATGCTGTGTTTATCTGATCATGACCTTACATAATCTAAGGAGCATACACAGGCCCGTAACCAGGATTTTATTTCGGGGGAGGGGCGAAAATTTTTGAGGCCAGACATCTCGAGAACCATTAGGAGATAAGCGAGAATAAAGGTAGTTTTGAGCGTATCTCGGCGAACTCTATAAGATGGTGAAGAACAATGTCAAAAAAATTTTAAAAATTTATCACTTTATTCTATATTGATATACAGAAAATTTATCATTTAAGCTGATTTCTCATAACTTAATCGACGAATTATTTCTTATTTCTCGCCTTTGTTCTTAATGGTTGTGCTTTACTTTACAGAGAAAAACAATACAGCTAATGAATAATTCAGCGCCGAGCGCCGAAAAAATTGAAATATTGTACATGTCAAGCTCAAATTTGAGCAATTTTGAGCGGGCTAGAAGACAAAAACATATATCATCAATACATACGACGCGGAGCGCCGTAAAAATTTCATGTTTCCCATGTCATAACTCAAATCTGAGCTGTTTTGAGGGAGCTAGAGAGCAAAAACGATAGCTGAAAACACGGTTATTTTTGTATTCGGCAAAGATTTTCCCGATGTACAAAGACTTTTCGGGACCGTCTTTGTACATGTACAAAGATTTTTGGGAAGACAAAAATTGCAAAAAAGGTCTAAAATTTGAAAAATTTCGGCGCTTCGCGCCGAAATGAGTAATTGTGTGTTCTATATATCTTTATAATGGCAGAAATTGCATTTCAAAAGTAAAAATGTCAAATTTTTCGGCGCTTCGCGCCGTTTTAAGACGATTCTTAGTGATTTTTGCCCTTAGAGACCCAGAAATTAGCTAAAACACACTACGAAAAGTCGAAGAACTCTGTTTTTACGACAGTAAAATCGCTGCTGTACCATATTATAGTACCCAAAAATTTTGTGTGTACAAAATGTACAAAAAATTTTAGGAAGATAAAAACTGTAAAAAGGTGAAAAATTCCCGAAATTTTAGGCGCTTCGCGCCGAACTGATAAATTATTTGTCCTATATATCTTTAAAATGGCAGAATTTGCATTTAGAATGGAAAAATGTTAATATTTTTCGGCGCTTCGCGCCGTTTTCAGATAATTTTTAGTAATTTTTGGCGTCAGAAACCCAGAAATTAGCTAAAATACACTACCAAAGATCGAAAACCCTGTTTTACCACACTAAAATCGCTACTATACTATATAGTACACAAAAATTTGCATGTACAAAATGTACAAAGACTTTTGGGGACCATCTTTGTACATGTACAAACGGACCATGTACAAAAAAAACACTGGCTGAAAACATAAATCCGGCGAACAGCACCGGAAAAAATTGACATGCTCCACATGTCTAACTGAAATTTGAGCGATTTTTAGCGGTTTAGAAGACAGAACTATACATAAACAATAAATCTGGCGCGAAGCTCATAAGTACGCTAAAACCCTGTTTTGGCAGTGTTTCAGACGCACTTCGCCAATTTTCCATTTTCCCCTTTGGGATCCTTAGGAGAAACAAAAATTTTTTTCCCATTCCGGGGAGGGGGTGGGGGTCGCCCACCGCCCCCCTGATTACGGGCCTGGGCATACATATGTATAAGAGGTGGTAGACAAACCTGGGCAATAGGTGCAACCAGGTGCAACCCGGTACCAGCTAGTGCAGGTTCGGTACCAGCCAGAATGCACGATAATGCTGGAGTAAGTGGTTGGTAATAAAACTAAATCAAATAATATGAAAACACTGTCAAATGATTAAATGAGCTATTTATGTAGGCTAATGCACTCTTATAGAACCATCATTCAAAATCTAGTGTACAATTTTAAACAAGCTTTATGGCCAACCACTTTTACGACTTAGCAACCAACCAAATAAATTGGGCTTGGGTACCAGCTGGGGCAATGGGCATTGCCCAGCTATGGATGAGGATCCCCCATTCAAAGTTGGTCGTTCCCCCATTCCCCAAAGCCAAGAATTTTTTGAACCCCCCCCGTTTTTGTAAAAAAATTAATTTTCAGGCTGTTTCTAGGCGATTTTTGGCCGTTTTTGGCCAAAAATTCAGGTCATTTACCCTCCACACAAATGACCGTGGACCCCCCATTTCGAGCCGTTACATGATGTTCGGGGCTTTAGCAGAAGAGATTCCCCCCTGATTCGCAATTTTCCAAACGTTTCCTAAAAATTCGTATCAAGAAAACATCGAAAATTTTGTGAATTTTGTGGAAAAAAGGACTTGCAGAGCTAAAATTGTATTTTAAATACGAATTTTCACCAATCTTCCCTATCTATACATAAACATTTTCCTTTGCACACCGTGCAAAAGAGCGCCAGAGTTCAACTGCATGGTAAGTCTTTCATTTGCACAGTGCAAAAATTTGTGTCTAAAGTATTCTTCATGAAACATGACGAATCTATGAAAAATACAAAAAATACACGTATAAGAACTTTTAAGAGCAACGGAATAGATAAAATGACCACTTATACCTTCGACACATGGACACCTAAATTTCTGTGTATTCCAGCGCACCGTATGCAGAGAAATACGCCTAAATTCCAAGATGCCCATCTGGGACCCTTGGCTTCACAATCCGCGCAATACTTATTCTCTTCTTCTCTTAATAATTCATTCAAAATAATCTGTAGGCGTTCCTGTTCAAGCTTCTTCTTCGAGCTGGCATCTTTTTTACCGTCCAGTTTGCCTCCACTCATAACTATAACCGATGCTTAAATACAGATTTTCATGTAGATGTAATATAATGTACATAATACAAGAATAAACCGCTTAATCAAGGTATTGGAGTTCAATCCAAGTAAATAATGAGGGATAACAAATTGACAAGGATAGTCACGGACAGACACGCACGTGGTGGGGAGTAGTGATCGACCGGGGCGACTTTTTTGACCGGAGCCGGGGCGGTACTGGGGCTGGAAAAAAATCCCCGCCCCGGCCGGGGCCAGGGCCGGGGCCGGGGCTGGCTGGGGTCAGACAAGGAAAATATTGCATGACACAAACTTGGGGTGAGCATAGGAAAAGAAATAATGAGTGACTGCTCCATTCAGTAGTAAAAGGCAAGCGCAAACTTAGGTGTGCCTTTTCATATCAAGTTTTATTACTATTTATGTCACAAGAAACAAATTTAGTCCAGTGTTTCATTGTCTGAATCATCGATAAATTCTATGTCGCTGCTATTAGCACACTCTATATCATTTGAATCTTCGCTACTGCTACTGCTGCTGTAGCAATTGGATGCAATAGGTATTGGATGTAATAAATGAGACATCACACATTCCCATTAGGGGAGGGGTATTACCCCCTCAGGGCCCAAGACACAAGTCACTGTCAGACGATTTTTGGTGAAAACCTTTTGAATTTAGCAAAAGTGTACCTACTATAAGAATTTCACGAAGTGATACATTATTTTAGAATTGCCAAAAAACGGGGGAGGGTGGTCAAATATTTTCTGACTTTCAAGGAAGTTTGGGGCTTCAAAGCGTGGATGGGGGATGGCCCAAACTCCCTGTCACATGTATATTTCTCGGCCATTTTTAGGGGAAGGGAGGTAAGCGGCTCCATTTTTGCAGCCGCTTACCCCCTGAAAATCTTTAGAATGGTAGAATTTGCAATAAGGAATTCTACACCTTTTTACAGTTAAGACGGTCCTGAACGTCTTTGTACATCAGCAAAAGTCTTCGCCAAATACGAAAAGACCGTGTTCTAAATGTGATAATTCGGCCTGAATTTAGTTGATATTAGTTTGGCGCGAAGTGCCAAAATCTTTATGAGCTTTTGATGGAATTCACACATAAAACTCGACTGAGAAAGCTAAAACAACTTGTACTACAAAATCAGAAAATTACAAAAATTTTAATATGCGAATCAAATCTTGTTATAAGCAACACTACGCTTAGAATGGAAAAATGGAAAAATGTCAAATATCAAGAAACCCAAAAATTAGCCAAATACACTACTAAAGGTCGAGAAAATATGTTCTACCACACTGAAATCATTACTGTACCATATTAAAGTATACAAAAAGTTGCATGTACAAAACAGTGTTTTTTTTTGTATTCGCCAAAGGTTTTTCCCGATGTACAAAGACTTTTGGGAAGATAAAGACTGTAAAAGGTGTAAAATTCCGAAAATTTTTCGGCGCTTTGCTCCGATATGAAAAATTGTCTGTCCTATATATCTTTAAAATGGCAAAATTTGTATTTAGAATGGAAAAATGTCAAATTTTTAGGCGCTTCGCGCCGTTTTGAGACAATTTCAGTAATTTTTGGCGTTAGAGACCCAAAAATTAGCTAAAATATACAATCAAAAGTCAAAAGACCCTGTTTTACCACACTAAAATCGCCACTGTACCATATTATAGTAACCAAAAATTTGTGTGTACAAAATGTACAAAGACTTTTAGGGACCATCTTTGTTCATGCATATACAAAGGTACATTGTACAAAAAAACATTGTCATATACTGATAGTATGCGAAAATGTGTATGTTTAAAAATATATTTATATAATATAGCTACAAAAATTTGTTAGCTCATACAAAGACCTTTTCCGAGATCTTTGTACAAGCACAAGAAGCTCGTACAACAAAATAGAGCCGGCTAATAATAGTCCACCACTTAATTTTCTGGTCCTCCAATTTGGGATTTCACCCCTCCTCAACTCTGGACCTTGGGAAACTATTTGAGACATATTTAGTTTATCGGATCGGACACAATTATGTAGTGTAGTTTATATTCGCCTAAAATTAACCTCTGTCCTAATAACTATTACACAAGAAATGCGTTTTAAAGCACGCAGTTCCGTTTCAATTAAATGTAAAAGTGTTTTTTGTAAAAATAGTTTGTTGAAAACGTACAATTTCCAACTAGAAATAGAACGTATTTGTCAACTCTAAATCTTTTAGCCATAGCTATGAATGAATGAGTAAAAAGTAGCATTTAGTTTAAATACATTAAGTGGAGGAATCGAAAACATGCAGATTTTCCTGAACATTTATTCAGTAAAAGCTCATTTATACACAGTAGCAAAGTTATAACAAGGACTAAGTAAGTATACATATGGTCTAATCAGTACAGTTCTCAAAATTAACACTTGCTCATTGATAAATAAGTGTCAGTATCACAGCCTGTACAAAATACGAATTACACTAAATTTTTCCCGGCCCCGGCCATTTTTTGATCTCGCCCCGGCCGGGCCGGGATGCTTAAAAATGGCCGGGATTGCTGGGGCGGGGCTGGGGCCCTGGTCGATCACTAGTGGGGAGGTTTGGGGATCTAGACCCCCAGAATGGAAAAATAGGAAATTTTATCGGAAAATGAGGCAAAATGAAGGCAAAGAATGGATTAAAATTAAATTCTTTCTTAAAAGTAGCCAAGATTAACCATAAACTGTGTAATAACGTAGATTTAACGCATTTTTAGCGCTTATACAAATTTTTGAGGTCATTTTGGCCCAAAAAGACAACCCCCAGATCGACCATGCAATGCATTATGGTCAAGGGTCGATTTATCAATCGAGGTTGAGGCACATTTTATAATCCATGCCTTGGCTGATTCTAATGATCATGCTCATGACAGTTTCATGCATCAAAGTAGGACAAATGAATATTCTGCTAGACTAGGGCAAACATGTACATAGGGGTGATGGAGATATATACAGGTTCTAATTTTTCTACATAATATGTTTATCATTATTTACTGTATTTTTATTACATAATGTGTGTTCTTCACTGGCTTTTCTCTTTCTCTCCTCTAGTCTTCCATTTCCAGTCAAAGCTTGTTGATTGGAGTAACTTAAGAATATGGTACTTTTAGAATATGAAGAAATAAACTTCAGAAGAGCGGATTTTTTTGCTCAGTACTTAGAACATGTTGAAAGAAAGCGCAGAAAGAAAATTTCATCCGTCTATGATCAATATTACAAAAGCTATGGGTTTCTTCAATTAGCCTCTTCTCGACCTAAGCAAGCATCTTCTCGACCTAAGTATTTGAAGATTCAAACAGCTGAATGTAGAATCACATGTAGATACCCAATTTACGTCGACCTAAGCATCTATACATCGACCTAAGCATCTATACATCGACCTAAGCATTTATACATCGATCTGAGCATCTAATCATCGACCTAAGCATCTATACATCGACCTGAGCGGGAGCGACCTGACCTAAGCAGCTTGAAACACCTTTTCAGATATACTAAGCCTAAGCCTGAGAATAATAGAAGCAGAAACTTAGATTTTCGTATATCTTATTGAGTAAAACCGAAAAAAACATGCGAAAAAAATATGAAAAATTTTTTAAGTTTTTTAAAATTTCAAACAGCTTTCCGCGCCTTTTTCTTTTTTCTCCTTCATTGCTATGCTTCCTTCCGTAATTTCAGCCCATATTATTTATTTCTGACAAATGTGTAAGTCCTTGGATCGAGCCGTTTAATCGTCCCACCCAACACTCAAATCGAGAGTTGCCTGCAACTTTGCAAGTATGGCTCAGATTTTCACCAAATTTTTTTCCGCGCTTCAAATTATCATGTTCTACCATTTTGGCAAAAAAATTTGGCATTCCGTATTCGTTTTGCACCTTTTCCAAAAGTACCATATTCTTAAGTTTAGCCTTGTTGATTTTGCTTAGTGCTTCCTGCGTACATATGCTTGCTTTTATTATCATCAAAGCAATCTCTTTCAAACAAAAAAATAGCAACTGTGTATAATGTATATAACAGATAGCATTAGTATCATTCTTCAGAATCTTGATCACAATTTCGCCATGGCGCAGTATGCGCGCGTGAGTTTACCAACACGAAAGTACGGGGTTCGAAACCCATGGATGTAAAGCTTTTTAAGAATTCTAAATCTTGCAAATATTGGCCCCTAATGCACGCGTTATTGGCCAATATTGGCCTTTAACGAAAAATTCGGGGCCAACATTGGCCAATAATCAGTGCCTTTTTGAGGTCAAAAGCAGTCAACATGTCAAAACCGGACTTTTATGTACTTTGTAATACTTTGTAATACTAATACTTTGTTCTAAGTGCATAATTTATTTAGCCTGCGCGCCTACCTTCGTCTTTTGCACTAATCTCGTATAAATGTACTTTAATTAATAATTTCTTGCTTTTAGAATATGTGATTTTGTATGATGATTCATGTTGAATGTTTATTTATAATTGTATTTCAATGTATATTAATATTTATTTTCTTATTGTGTTCTTTTTTTGTGCGACGAAAATAAAATATTTGTATATTTAAAGCGCCAAAAATTAATCGATCTATATATCTTTAGTGTTAAAAGCCATCTAATGTAGTCAAAATGGACTAAAAATGCTTCGAAAACGCGATATTACCACAGAAAAACGTTTTTTGATCGTTTAAACAGCTAAAAAATCTTGAACATTAAATTTAACGTTTTTGATTTCTGGGATTTCACACCCTGCCGACCCTGACCTTGTGCGTCTCCATACAAAACTAAGAGTAGTGAACATTTTTAGCTTGAATTTTTTCCAATCCTACCCAGCAATGCTGTCAGGTCAGAATTTTAAAAAATAACCAAAACTGCTCTAACACGCAAAAAATATATGTCAGGCGCCCAAAAAGTACAATCCTGCGACTAAACGTAGAGACCGACGGAACCACTACAAGCCACGAAAAACTACCAAAACGGTAGTTAAATTAGTTTGCCCCTGAATCAGGCTGACAGGTAACGCGACCAGTCTCGCCAGCGAGCGAAACAAAAGAAATTTGATGAAATGCATCTTGCTACAGTAAGTCTTCTTTGACTTTTATTTAATAAACATATCAACTTCTTAATATATAATGAGAGACAGATACGCTCATACGTATGTATGTACACTCACGCACGCACAAGATATAAATTAGGTTTCTACGAAACATCATTTTATAAATATTGCTTTACGAACTCTTGATTATTGTAGATAAAAATTATTATTTAAATTTGTTTAGCAAAGGATAATTATGGTGAATTCCAAAATTACTCCAAATAATTTTTTGCGCATATTCCAATGAACAACTTATTAGAAAAGTGTACCTAACTACATGTAGGTAACTGTAATTACACATAACCTTGTGGTAGGTGCATGCACCTACATAAAATCTATTTCACGAAACCATGCGGATGGAAATCAATTTTTAGCGATTCAACAAGCAGCTACAAGAGTGGTTTCCAGGTAGTAGCCTAATACAGTTTTGCATTAGTAAAACATAATATTCTGGTCAATTGCTATGCACAGTATCGTCATTGCCGCTTCAATGTAAACCGCTTTTGTAATCGATTTACATCTAATCAAGAATTGTGAGCCATCCCATGCACAACAGTACGTAAACCACACTATTTTACACCGCTCACAAAAATGTGTATCACCCGCCTGGGCTCTACCCGATCAAAGTTTCATTAGACGTTGGAAGCAAAAAATGCATTACCTATCTATGTATGTACTACTAGCAAAGAAAAATGCTCCGATGGAACAAGAAAGATGAATATACTTGGCATTGTGGATTATTAAGGATGTAAAAGGAGGGGACTAGGAAAAATCTACCTAAAGTCGCAAAATCTGCTAAAAATCACACTTTCTCTAAGCAACGCAAAAAATCGAAGTGTATTCTGCGGCCAACAGATTAAAATAAATATTTAACCATAAAATGATTCAAAAAGCAGCACATTAGCTATGCAGTAGCTATGGGAAATAATGTTGAGCAAACTAACAGTCTTTCTAAGCCAATTGAATGAATGGTTTAGAACAGTAGGAAACGCGTAAGTTGACTTGAAACAGACTAAATGTAGATATACTAGCATGCCCGTAACGGTTGTGTGCACTAATAAATCGGCCCCTGCTTTGCTTGCTTTAATGCTCAAAACAAAATAAAACAACTTTAAATACAATACCACTTAGTTTTCTATCAATCAGGACACGAATCTAGTCAGCGTTGCTACTTGCCAGCTATTTAAAAATAAACATTACAGATTTCGTTTATACACTCTTATCTGAAACTTTGAACATTATTCAAAAACGACACTTTTCTAGAGGCCGTAGAATATACTTCGATTTTTCGCGTTGCTTAGAGAAAGTGTGATTTTTAGCAGATTTTGCGACTTTAGGTAGATTTTTCCTAGTCCCTTCCTTTTACATCCTTAATAATCCACAATTCCAAGTATATTCATCTTTTTTGTTCCATCGGAGCATTTTTCTTTGCTAGTACACTACTTTTAATTAGCGTGATTTCAGTACATCAGTCAATAAACACATACACTAGCATGCTACAATAATGACAACAGTACAAGAAGGCGGAAAACAATATTGTTCTTAACATCAGCATTATCCTTTTTTAAACAAGACAACCTTACATTATTTAAACAGATCAAAATTTTTCAGCAAAAACTCAAAAACTTTACGCAAATATCAAGTGTAAGGAACACTAACGCTCAGATTTGGAAGTAAAATCAATGTGTAGTATAATCTACATATTAACAACAAATGAATAGTGCAAAGTTTACACAACTACTAGGTGTAGAGAAAACTAACAGTCAGATTCCCAATTCTGATTTGACGTAGAACAAATTAAGCTTCCGCAAGGCTCTAGAACTCAAATTAATATGCAGTGTAAACCTTAGACAACCACGGAGTGTAAAGAAGACTTTAGTCGGATTCGTAATTCTAATATTACTCAGATATTACGATAAAGATTTATGAAAAAATTGAGTCTCCACAATAAACCGAGAACAAATAAACATCAGTTGCAAACTACTTTACACCACTGTTGAGTGTAAGCAAACGCGCTCAACTAGCGTCTCACATTTGATTCCTGGTACATTTTTAGACTTTAGGAAAAGTCAAGCTTTTTTACAAGGCTCTAGAACTAAAGTTAATATGCAGTGTAAACTTTACACAACCACAGAGTGTAAAGAAAATTTCAGTCGGATACGTAATTCTGATATTAATCTGATATTACGATCAGCATTTATGGGCGTATCACATTTGGTTTCTGGTTCATTTTTAGACTTGTGATTATGTCCAGACTCATAACCCAGAACTTGACAGAAAAAACAAGACAGAAACACGTTTAACTCCCCCATTTTTTGACTTTACACCTCTCGAAAAAGCTAAATATTGATGTAAACAAACGCAATTCGCTGTGACGCGTACCCCTTAGAAAGTACTTCATTTTTATCGTATTCTACCTCGCCCGACTTCTGAACAGAGAAAGTGGCGAACAAAAAATGGACAAACACGTATTTTCCACTGTTCACCATATTGTAAACTTTAAAAATCTGAACCCAACGCCCCATTGAATGTAAATAAATTCAGTTCAGGCCAGTTTGTTGCCCTTTGATTGTGCCGAACTTATGTTCTGCAAAATATTTGATATGATTTACCAATCAAAATACGAAAAAAACTTGTTTTTTCGCCCATTTTACACCTCAGATTTCGAACTTTACACCCCATAAACAACTCAATATTACGTTTTTATTGATCACGGCTTGCTTCGACGTGTAGCCCTTAATAGTTACTTTATTTCTATTTTACTCAATTCAACCCAACTCATAACCGCAAAAGTTGGCAGAGAATTCTTGGACAAAATCTCTTTTTTTACTCATCCACTAAAGTGTAAAGTTTAAAACCCTGGTACTAACTGCGTAATGATTGTAGAAAAGTTTGCTGGTAAGCACAAGATAGCCCTTGATCCGTAGCACATTTCTGTCAGAAAAAATTTTCTAAAACTCATAAGCGGAGTTGTTGGCAGACATAAACAAGTCGAAAACTCGGCCAAAATGTGTCTTTTCACCCCCAGATTTTCGCACTCTTACACTCCCATTCGAGAACTGAGGCAAAATTCAAAAAACAAAAACGTGTTATCTGCGGGACCTAAATAGATGAATAAGTCAAATGAAGTGCATGGTTTTGCCAAAAGAATTAAAAAAATGAAAAGAAGTCAGCATTCAGAAGATTCGAAGCCGTCATTCTTTTTTTAAGACTGCATCCGAGAACGGAGTTGCCATGCCAACCACTGCGCAAACTAGACATTTCGGCATATTTCAGCTTGATTATACTACTTTGAAAAATATCCATCATTCTACTGAAGTTTAAGAATAGTACGATTTATGATGATAAAAATAATCATTTATTAAAGACGAGTCAAAAACCTCTGAAATAAGAAAAATCTGATCAAAAATATGCAATACGGAGTTATCTATCGGCATTAGAAAATAGATGTAGATATAATTCAAAGTTCACCTCTTCATACCTCAACAAACACTGGCTGTAGAAAAGTTTAAAGGTCAGATTCGTTATTCTGACCTTACAAAGAACATTTTAAAAAAATTCATCATCCACGACGCTCTGGGCGCAAAAATGCTTCTCGTTGTAAACTTTACACTTATGCTAATATCGCAATATTGGGTGTACAGAAACAAAATAAGCCGGGATCTGTAACGCTAAGGTCAGGGCACCTTTTAAGCATAATTAGCATGTTCCGCCTACTTAGCGGAAGTAGTTGAAAAAATATCGTTTTTCGTCTCGAACCCTTTACACTAAAACAATCACAGATCAAGAAACATTGCGTTAAAAGAGAAAACAATTGTTCCTGGAGATTTTGTAACCCTCTACATTATAAAACCAATTGGACTGCACAGAAACCAAAATTGAGTTAGATAGGCTGAAAACAAGCAAAGAGTAAAAAACCCGTATACTTTACATTTTTGTGCAACAACCATTGAGTGTAAAGAAATTTTAAAGGTCAGATTCGTAATCTACAGCTCGAGGGCAACATTTAAAAAAAAACATTGGCCCTCCGCAAATTATTTGATTTTTCGGTTAACACTTTACACACTCATTGCTAACTCGGTACTGAGTGTAAACAAAAAAAAGATGGGCATCGAATTTTTTAATTATCCATCGATTAAAAAAAACGCACCTCCCAGATGTGTGCCGTTATAGCTGTGAGGAGGGGGACACAAATTTCGCACTCGCTGTCAAAAACATATAAGAAAAAAGGATGGCCAAGTATATTATAAGTAGCGCTATCGCGCTACCTATGATGAATGTAACTATCTGTTTTGATTTTTTTGCTTCAGTTTAGAAATTTTATAACACGCAGCAGCTTTGCCTATCTTCATCTTTTATTATTTTTACTGCTCTTTCGCTTCTTATTATTTTTCAAGCATTCGCTGTTTCAGGCACGAAGATGAATAAAAAGTGAATATTTAGCCGCCGATAAAAACGACCCGGTCTGTTAAAAAAGCAATAACGTAGAGCCCGAACGTCCGAAAAAAACAAATTTCTGTTGAAGAATACTGGCTAATTTAATTCCAAGAAATATTACTTCCAGATTTTACGACTGACATTGGTACCATACGCCGCGAATCACTAACGGACTCGAATTGTCCGAGTTTTTTCGACAAACGTCGACATTTGCGCGGCCCATCAAACAGCTGACATGTTTTAGGACCGTTGCCAATTTTTTTATCATTTCTTCGCCCATGCATTACCGCATAGATATTTACATTCAATGGTACACATTTCTCACGCGACTGCGTTTGCATGACAAAAGTGCTCGGAAAAAAACGTTTTCGGAAACCATTATCTCGTGATAATAAAAAAGTTGGATGGCAATGTGTACACATATACACAAACGTACGGTTCGATGTTCCAGTTTGTTTAAAAATCAAACGTGGGACGCATTCAACGGCACTCTTTCGAATTCAGCGGCGCGCATAATTTGCATTTTAATTGGCATGCAATATTCTATTGACGTTTTATTTGTATAGTAATTAGTCAGTGAGAGAAATAGAACGGGCGTCGTCGTTTAGCACCTCTTTGATTTTTAGTACACGTCTAACAATAATTGAATTTGTTCATAGTGTACGTTTTATATCAATGAGAATTCGCCCGTCTTATTTTTCACCCGACAAGGACACCTGACTTTTAAGAGAAGTACTTGAGCATTACATTTTAATTACGCCTACTTGCGCATAAAACATCCCTTGTGATCGAAAAACCATTGGTTGTTCACATAAAGTTGTTATATTTTGTGCATAAACAGGTATAGGTACATACTTTGGCAGGAAGGTTCGATGAGTGAACGGTTGATGAGTTCCCATATTTTTCTATTAAATTGATTCTCTGTTTTTCTTGTGATTTCCTTTCCTTTGACTTAACTTCTTTATCATTTTGATGCAAAAAAGACATTTGAAATGAAATTCGCCGAGAATTACATGTAAAAAAACGAGCGTCTTAGCCGCAAACCAAGCATCGTTAAAAGAGGTTAAAATGGTGAATGTTGATTCGATATTAGCTGGAATTTGCTTGCTTTTCACTCGACTGGTTCCGACGTTTTTTCGCTTTCACATTTTCATTCTAAACTGCTTGATAATCATTTATACGATTTTATTTATTATTAGTATTCATATACTGATATTTTATTTCTATCTTTGTAACAAGATGAAGTTATGCATTTTAACATGTGTACGTAGCAAAATTTTCCATTATGTCTACGATGTATTACCCGTCTTTATCCAGAATAATCGTTATATACGATTATTGATTAATAATAAAAATTGGCACTAAAGTATAGGAAGTCATGGAACGTCAAAAAAGAGAACCGAGCTATCTTAGTTGAAAAACTAAACGTATTATATATAAAAAACGATACGGTAAACATTTTCGATGACTCATCTAGTTTTGAAAATGATGCCTATATCCCAGTACATATATGTACGCGTATTTACATTCTCGTAGGTGTAATCTGTGAACAATTTCAACATTGCTATTTTCTAGTCCGTACTATAAGTTTTATAGTTTATGTAATATGTCGATTTAATTTCCGATAGTGTGTTCTGTTCAGGGTTCCTTTTCAGTTCTGTCGTCAAAATCGACTGAATAACCATCTGATTTCAGAATTAACTTTATATTGAGGGTCTAAGAAGTAATATTCCCCGTTATTTATTCCTATCTATTGTTGTAAAGTCAAATACAATCATTTTCGCCTCAAACTCATTTACTTAAATTTAACGACTTGATTCATTTAATAATGATATCATTATTTTTTATTATTTTAATATCATTATATAAGTATAATTTATGTTGCTATATTTTAATTATCATTATTATGATTAATGCTATTATTATTATTATTAATTATTATTAATTACTGTTAATAATTATTATTGTCGAGATCGTTATTATTATTCATATGATTGCTGCTATTAATATTTGTCATAATCAAATGTATTATACTATCAGTATTATTTTAATTTTTATTGTTTGTTATCGTTGTCACTATTAGTATATTATTATTATTATTAATCATTGATCAATATCAATAATACTGCTATTGTAATACCACTACTACTATTGCTGCCATTAGCTTTTTATGACTTTTTGTATCCATTATCGTTTTTCAACCCATGTCAGATATCTGTGTGTCTGGTCAGGGTAGCTCCCATCCTAGCTTAATACAATCTGATTGCATACCAGTCATTTTTTAATTTTGCTATGGCAGAAGAGAGTTGAGTATTACTCTTTAATATTATTATCATTAGTAGTAATCTTATTATCATTGTTGTTGTTATTATTATTATTATTATTATTATTATTATTATTATTATTATTATTATTATTATTATTATTATTATTATTATTATTATTATTATTATTATTATTATTATTATTATTATTATTATTATTATTATTATTATTATTATTATTATTATTATTATTATTATTATTATTATTATATATTAATATTATTATTATTATTATTATTATTATTATATTATTATTATTATATGTATTATTATTATTATTATTATTATTATTATTATTATTATTATTATTATTATTATTATTATTATTTCAACAGCATCATCATCATCATCATCATCATCATCATCATCTTCATCATCATGTCATCGTTATCATCATCATCATCATCATCATCATCATCATCATCATCATCATTATCATCATTTTCATCATTATCATCATCATCATCATTATCATCATCACTATTATTATTATTATTATTATTATTATTATTATTATTATTATTATTATTATTATTATTATTATTATTATTATTATTATTACTATTATTATTATTATTATTCATATTATTATTATTGTTATTAGCATTAATCTTAGAGTAAGACGAATGCAAATAATTGGAAAAAGTGAACGGCCAGCCTAAATAGGAATCGATATATTTATAAAAACTCAGAAAAGTATAGGTACCTACTTACGCAGCAGCAAAAAAATGCGACTTCTGGCATGAAGTGTAAGCTGACAGCTGTTCATCCCCTCTTAGATGCAGACCAGACGCCTACTTATCGTCATGCTACGAAGCTGGCGGAACACAGCCATGGGTGGGCGGCTGCACCAAAATTCTGGGGGGTGCAAGATTTTTCGAAGGTCAAAAGATGGTCTTAAAAATGGTGGTATGGCGAAAAACACAATTTTTCAACGTTTCTCATCGAGCACTATCCATTGGCATCAAAAAATTTGCTAGAAAATATTTTCAAAAATTTAATTCTGGGGGTATTTTGGTTTCTGGGGAGAGAATATTGGGCCTTCTGTGAGGTTGCATGCGCCCACGTGTGATGTGAACACAGCCTCTTACTGATCTCTCGCATTTGCTTAAATGCATATCTTTTCTAATACCTATTCTTTCTTCATTTTATTGTCATTTTTCAATGATTTGCTATTCATTAATAACTGAGGTTCGTTTCATTATCTTCATAAATTAGAGTTTTGTTAGTGCTTTGCCTAACAAACATTCGAGCTTTTCACAAACCGTCATATAACATTTGTTTTCATGCGTGAGATGTAGAATTTTAGCAAGTTAAGAAATTAAGAAGCTCCGTGTTTTCCTCAATTTAGTATCGTATAGTTTAAGTATAAGTTTTTTATGTTTTTTAGGTTCATTTTTTCCTTAATTTAGTTTAACATAGTTTAAGCGGTCTTCTACAAGAGCATCGCAGAAAATCAGCTTATCTTTTGTTAAGCGACCTTCATTTCTACACTAGACACGATGGTTCGACACAGAGATCAATCGTTAGCTGATTTTGACTGGTGGAGTTTAGCGTCCAGTCGAATCATGCCTTCTCTAGAAGATCTACATTATGCAATACGTCTAAAAGATATAAGAAAAGTGAGTTTTGTAAGAAATACTGTAAAAAGTGAAAATTTATAACGTCGGTTCTATTTTAGTCCATTTATTTATTGGTTTATCCATTAAGTCAAGTTTTCATGGGGGCAGCCTCAGTTTTTTGAACTGAAATTACCAGAACATGGTATAATAGTTATAATAGTTTCAAAATTAAGGTAACTTATTGTCTCTGGCCTCTTTCAAGCACTTCAAACATTTTTTTGTTTTTCACACATTTTCGGCCGTCATTTTGCCTATATTTTCCCAGAAAAATTTTCCATTTTTCTATTCTAAGGGTATAGTATAAGACTCCGTAATCCCCCACGTGCATGTTTGGTCGCGTCGCGACGCGACTATTCATGGGCAGCGCATAAATTTAGGGATGAAAAAATATTCATAAGTCAAAAAATAGCATATTTTTTAAGTTTCGATTCGAGCTCTAGCAAATGGCATCAAAAACTCGCGAAAAAACGAAATAAATTTTAAATTCAATTATGGAGGTCTTTTTGGAGTCTTTTGAACTATGTATGGGTAACCATACCTCAGGCCTCGCACGCCAATTTGTCCTGCTAACCCTACTGCCTGGATTCTACATCATTGAAAAAATCTAGCTCATTGTGAATATAGATGCACAGCATATAGCGGAAATACATTGTGCAAATTTCTGTTTTATGTAGAAATTTTATGAAGGGATAAGAACGTTTTTTCAATCGAAAAATCACAAGTCTTCTCGAGTTTCATCTTTTTTGATAATTTTATAGAAACACGATTTCTTCAGATTCCTATTTGTGCTGATTGAATAAGTTAGCGTGCACTGCTTTGTGTGCTATGTTTTAACAAATGAAAATATCGATACAACTTACGTTGAAAACATCCAATCTCATTATAACCGCGCAAATTATTTCGAAGAGGTCTGCGGAGAGGAATACTTTATAATTCATGGTTTGTGCGACTGTAATGCAAGAAACCTAACTCCAGAATCTGAGATATCGATCTTCGGATGTCACGGAACATCGTGAGCTTGTAAGAGTACAAGAAAATTCAGTTTTAATGCCCAAATCAAATTTTTCGCATAGAATTTTGCACAATTTCTCCAGAAAGAAGTGGTCGAAAAACCTGTTAAAATAATATTTTTCTGGTATTTATCTGCGTACTTTTTTGCTTTTTTTATTTACGCTTTTAATCTTTTCCTCAAATCAATTTATGATTTTATTCTAATTTCTGACGATTTCTGTGCATTTCGTGTTTTATACGTTTAGGTTAAAATGCTGACTTCTCATTCTTCAATCCGAATCGATTCGAGCCTCCGGTCTTGTACCGCTCTAAGTTTAGCCGTTCAAGAGGGTTCCTTAGAAATGGTTCAAATGCTGTTAGATACTGGCAGAGCTAATGTCAACAAGTTGAGCTGTGATTCAAATGGACGTTTGGAAACTCCGCTTTTTACAGCTTGTCGTTTGGGCTACAAAGCAATTGCAAAATTGCTTGTTGATTATGGTATCTGTCTTTTAATGCATTTAAGTAATTTTGCAAAAGTTTCTGTTTCTTACCTGAAACGTATCGATTAGGATAAGATGGAATCTTGAATCCTAAGGGCAATTCGTCGAACAGACACGCAGCTAAGGGGATTGGGGAACATCCCCCCAAATTTTGAACGTGCGAGTATTTCAAGAGTCCCCAATCCAAAAAATTTAAAAATTCTTTAAACGCATTTGAAAGACTGATTTTAGCACTCGTTTGAGATAATTTGTTTTTCTCTAATAAAGCTAAGTTTTTTAATATTTTTTTTCTACAGTGTATTGAGTACGCCAAGGGACGCTAAAAATACCATTATTTTTGCATATCTCTTAGTAGCTATCGAAATATCCGCCTTCGAAATTTCGGTCCCCCAAATAAAGAAGGCTAACTGCGTGCCTGAGTTTGGAAATTTACATCTGTAGATTTTTGATCATTCAATTTTCAGCGATCATTTTGGGCAGAAATCTAAAAAATCACTCGAAGCAGCTACTTAATTAAAATTAGTGAAAATCTTCAATTCTGTATATATGTAATTGACTGGTACGTGCGTGGCTAAAAAACAAGAGTTCGCTCTTCAAGAATTTCAGTACGAATGCAGGCATTGATGTGTTTATCTCCCTTTGATTGAAATTCGTACAGCGCATATTTTCACTCTGTTTTTTGCAGGTGCTGACGTAAACACGGTTGACTTTTACATGCACAGTCCATTATGGATAGCGACCAGAGAAAGGTCGCCTGATCTTTCAGAATTTTTGATCGACAATGGGGCTTATCTAAATACAGTAGACAAATTTTCTCAATGCCCACTCTATCTAGCTACAAAGTACACAGGTCGAGCTCAAATTGCCAAGCGTCTCATTGGGTAAGAATACGTAGATGCACACGTATCGTTTGTACTAGCAAGAGAAAATGCTCCGATGGAGCAAAAAAGGTGAATATACTTGGATCTCTTTATTGTTAAGAATGTAAAATGAGGGGACTAGGGAAAATTTCCCTATACGCGCGAAAGCCGTAAGAATGTGCTAAGCAATTAGACATCTTATAAAAACGCAAAAATCGAAGTATATTCTGCGGCTTGTGAAAAATCAAGTTGAGGTCACAAAACATTTTTCACTGTTTCGCGAAGAACCATTAGACGTGTGTTAAATAATCGATTATAATTTATTTCACGAAACCGTACCTTCCACAATGTCCTGATAAAAAGAGGAATATCGGAGTAAACTTTACACCTCTACTCCAGGCCAACTCGATTCAGTCTACGGAGACAGGCATATATCGCAAAATATACTTCGATTTTTGCGTTGTTGAAGAAGTTTAACTGTTTAGCATATTGTTACGGCTTCCGCGCGTTTAGGGAAATTTTCCCTAATGTCCTGCTTTTACATCTTTAACAATAAACAAATCCAACTATATTCGCCTTTTTTGCTCCGTCGGGGCATTTTTTCTTGCTAGTATTCTACTTTTTATTAGAATGATTTTGTCCCAGAACATTGCATCCTCATAGCAAAAAAACACAATCTGACCTACTACAAACAGATGAAAAACCTACGTAAAAGTGCCCGTTGGAATGATTAAAAATTAATGTAAATGTTATCTTAATGTGTTTCAAACCAGAAATGCTCAAGGAAAGTTAAATCCAGAGATTGCATAAGCAAAGATTAAGTGTAACAATTTTTAGCTTTTTTCTACAGTTTATAGCTTCAATTGCATATGTTGATATGAATAAATATAACAATGGAAAACTTTTTTGATTTAAAATCTACGCCAATTGAATGATGTTACTAACCCAATTGAGGTGAAAAACTGCATCGGAAGAAACAGCAAACGAAGGGCATGCATGGCATCAAACACATCAGCGTGTAAAACCAACGCAATAATGTGTCGGCCGCCAAAAATCGCATGCAATGAACCAACGCACGAGAAAGCAACGAAAATTATATTCTGTTTCACACAAGTTTGGCATAAATTTTAAAAACTATGTCAGACAATAAGCCGACAGATTGCGATTATAGCATTGATTTTATATACAATTATCGTAATCCGTAATCGTAATACTTTCGAAAAAATTCTTAAAATTTATGTCCAAACTTATGTGAAACAGACTAGTAGTCGTCGAGTAAGGCAACATGAACGAATCCAGCCAAAAATAGACAATCCAGTAGACGCTTCAGCAAATGAAAACAATTCAGGAAAATTTATGAACCGCGTACATTCCAAAAATGGGCAGACATAAATTGGCACGGATTTTAACATGGGAAAATGCTGGAATCGGCTTGATGAAGACGACGCATGAGAATAATCAATATTATAGAGTGATTCTCATGTAGTATTTTGAAAAGTGTTTCTCATTTCTGTTAACTTTAAAAACAGTGCATGTTTGCGAATAAAAGTAATTATTCATTAAAGATAAGTCAAAAACCATTGAAATAAAAAGAACTGATCAAAAAGTATGCGATGCGGAGTTAGATATTGGTATTAACAAACATGTGCATAATTCAAACTTCCGCTTTTCACAGTTCAACAATCATAAGCTGTAGGACAGCCTTAGGGTCAAATTCGTTATTCTGACCTCACGGAGGTCATTTAAAAAAATCTCATCCGCAGTGCTCTGAGCGGAAAAAAACGTCTCACTTTAAATTTTACAACTGCACGGTTAACGCAATGTTGGGTGTAGAGAAACAAAATAAATTTTGCCGTCTGACGCCTAGGACACAACACATTTTTAGCATAATTAACACGTTCCGCCTACTCGGATAGTCTGGCAGAATAAAATATTTTTTGCGTCAGACTCTTTTTACTAAACAGTTTATTATTTTACAACTATCACTTTTTGAAAAAATTAAAAACACCCCTCTAGCTTTTTCAGTTGTCTACATATTTAAACCAACCAGACCGAACAGAATGCAAAAGTTAGTTAGCTAACCTTGATGACAAGCAAAGAGTAGTAACACCCGATACTTTACACTCTTGCGCAAGAACCAATGAGGTAAAGAAATTTTAATGTCAGATTCGTGATCATAGGCAGCATTTAAAAAAAATGTAGCCCTCCGCAAATTATTTGATTTTTCGCTTTACACTTTACGCACTCATTGCTAACTCGGTATTGAGTGTGAACATAGTGCGCATCGAATTTTTTATTATCTATCTTTCAAAAAACCGCACCTCCCAGATGTGTGCCGTGATAGCTGTGAGGGGGGCATCAAATTCGCACTCTTTGTGATAAACATATACGAAAAAAGGGTGGCCTGGCCAAGTATATTATAGGTAGCGCTATCGTGCTACCTTTGATTGGCACATCCTATAGGTAATGTAAATAAATGAGTAAGTACATAATGTAAAAAGAATATTCTAAAATACAAGAAACATTCTTGAAAAAATCGGTTTTGAAGGACAGTCGCTACCATACATGCACAGCATGGGAATTATGGGGTAAGGGTGAAATTATAAAGTGTCTTTTTTGGGTCCAAAAATGGTAGGTACGCGTCAAAAACTTCGTTTTTCAGCGTTTCTGACGATGCTCTATCTTCCTAGAGCATAGAAAAATAAAAACATTTCGAAAAAAATCAAAAAAAGTCGAAACAAATTGAACAAAAGATAGTCAAAACATAAATATAATGGCGCGATGCGCCGAAAGTTTGGCACTTTTGAGCAAATAGATTGCATAAACGCTTTAAAACGCATCTTTTCTACAAATTTTTAGAAAATTTTTAGGAAGTTTCAAATAACCGCCAATTCCAGGGTATGCAAAAATTTTTGCGCTTGCGGGGGGGGGTGAAAAAATGGGGGGAAGGGGGTGGAAAACCGCAAACCCCATATCATGTATGGTTGACACTTATTAAGAATTGCACACTGATGTTTATTCGGATTCAATAGGGATAAAATTCGCCTTTTTAAGCTACTGGGGTGGGTTTCTCATTAGAACGTCTAAGTTGGACGCGTCGAAGTTAGACGCGTCTAACTTAGACGCCATTTCGACGAAGTGTAGACGCGTCGAACTTAGACGGAAGTTAGACGCGTGCGTCTAAAAGTCTTAACCGTGTTTCTCATAGGACGTCTAAATTACGTCTAAGTTGTAAATTAGGGGTAACTTGCTCAATACAAACAAATATTAGTGTAAGTATGTTTCTTTGATTCAAATTACAAATTCGTAAAAGAACACTGCAGTGGCGATAAATTGTCAGTAAATGCAAATATTTTTCAAGTGTGTGTTTGTATTATTGAATGCTGAAAAAATTTTCAATGGAGTCACCACGGTTCGAATCAGATTCTGAATCAAAAACGTCCGAAACCAATAGTAAAAATCAAGGATCAGCTAAACGCCCGCGATGTCCGAATTTTTCTGCTGCGGACACTGCGATGTTCGTTCAAGAATACGAAAAGCATCAAAAAGGTTTGGATGCCCCTTTTCGGCTACATGTTCGGCCAATAAAAAAACGAAGCCTGGCAAAGTTTATTGAATGAATATAACGCGATAGCCAGCCGAAAAAGGTCGATTGGTCAAAAGACGTTAATTTTCGTTTTCAAGATTTTTTAGCTGTTGCGGAAGCAGGATTGGCGAACATCATACATGCACAGTATAGAAATTCTGGGAGTCAACCGGAAGAATATTTTCTCGGAAATCGTCTAAAAATCGAGAAAAATTGAAGCTTAGCATTAAAAACGTTTCTGAGCATTTTCCATCATATTCGATCTGAAAAATGACAAAAACTTTTCAAAAAAATTTTTTCAGCCATTCTGCAGGGGTCATCGAGAATCTGCTGGGGTCAGTAACCTTTTTGGAGGGAGGGTCAGCACCACACCTGGGCGTGGGGGGGGGTTTGGGGGGTATGTACCCCCCAGAAACCAAAATACCCCCCCCAGAAATCAAAATACCCCCAGAATTCAATTTTTGGAAGTTTTTTCGTTTTTTTCGCAATATTTTGATGCCAATGGATAGTGCTTGATGAGAAACGTCGAAAAATGGTGCTTTTTCGCCATACCACCACACCTGGGCGTGGGGGGGGGTTTGGGGGGTATGCACCCCCCAGAAACCAAAATACCCCCCCCCAGAATTCAATTTTTGAAAATTTTTTTCGTTTTTTTCGCAATTTTTTGATGCCAATGGATAGTGCTTGATGAGAAACGTCGAAAAATGATGTTTTTATCGCCATACAACCATTTTTAAGGCCATTTTTTGACCTTCGAAAAAATCTTGCACCCCCCCCCCAGAATTTTTTTGCTGCCCACGTATGCATACCACCGTTTTTAAGGCCATTTTTTGACCTTTGAAAAAATCTTGCACCCCCGCTTCCACAGAATTTTCTTGCTGTCCACGTATGGTCAGCACACCCTCCCAAACTTCCCGACCCCCAAGTACATATATGGTGGACACTTCGAATGTATGCTGAAGACATGTTGGTACGTGATTGCTCAACTTAGGCTTGGTATTCTTTCCGTTTCAAACTCGAAACCTGAAATCACGTAAACTTACTTATGCAGGCACATGGTGTACTTAATTTCCCAAAGTTTTCGCTGCATAGAAATGATTAGGTTTTATTTTATTTCTACATGGTCTAAGGCACTTACAAAATATAAAGAATCTTAAATTGATTCTTTGCTACGTAAAAAATTTTTTAGAAGTTACATGTCTGACACAGTCATGAACCTGAAATATTCCTACCTATGCTGCCCATGTACATATATATACATACCTTGTTTTTCTGTAATAATCATTGAACTGATTTTCGGCATCAGTAATCGGTCTCAAATAAGGCGTCAGAAGCTATTTTTTACATGGATACCCAGAATCGTCAAGTAAAATACCGGGTAGGGTGCCATTTTCTAACTGTAATGATAAGTTGCTAGCAGATAAAATTCTACTGTCATGAGTTGACCCTGGCCAATCTGCGTAAACGTTCAAAAATTTACCCTCTACATCGCATACTGCTTGGCAATATATAGAATGTCGTCGTTTATAATTTACATGAGAAATTTCGTCATCATTGGCTCTAAAACCAATTAATGGGTAAAATCAATGCATCCTGCGACATTCGGTATTTTGCATTTCCTATAAAATTTTTGCTTGATCGCATTTAAATCTTCAATATTCCCCATAAAAAATATAACTTTGTTCAGCATATGCTCGAATAATTGATCCGTGGTTTCAGTAACAATTCTTGAAACAGTTGATTTCGAATGCAAATTAAACAGTTTCGCCACAGCAAAATAAGGGCTGCCAGTTCTGTAGAAATGCAACGTTATTGCCAATTTTAATTCCGTTGAACAACTTGGATTTCCCTTTGCTGGTACTTTCGCCGGTAAATAAGCGTGAATTCTTTTGAAACAATTCTTCGTAAATCCAAAATGAACGTAAAAATCTTTATCCGGAATGTCATAAATATTACAAGTCTTGAATGATTGTCGTTTCGATTGAAAACGAGTTAAAACCATCGAAAGTGCCCTATTTTACGAAAACAACTTTCATGTGCGCATGTTGATGCAAAGAATAAACTTTTAATCAAAAGTTAACCCAGCCCCCTGCCTCGTCTAGTGATTCGTCTAAATCACGTCTAAGTTCGACGATATTTCGACGCGTCTAACTTAGACGTCTTATGAGAAACACAGTTAAGAATCCGGTCGTCTAACTTCGACGAAATTTCGACGCGTCTAACTTAGACGTCTTATGAGAAACACAGTTAAGAATCGACGCGTCTAAATCTAGAAATTTAGACGCGTCTAAGCTTAGACGTCTTATGAGAAACCCACCCCTGCTTATTATTTCTCAGTCGCGATTCGCGATACACTTGTGAACTATATTCTAAATTTAAGAGGAAAATTTGGTTCTTTTGCTGTTCGTTATTTTTTGTGCCCTGATCTTATCGTTACAGATCATAATTTATTTTGTTTCTATACACCCAATATTGCGTTATTAGCACAAGTGTAAAGTTTACACTGAGAAGCACTTTTCCGCCCAGAGCATTGGGTATCAAACAATTGGCGGAGGGCCAATGTTTTTTGAAAATATTGCTTTTGAGTTGTAGATTACGAATCTGATTTTAAAATTTCTTTACACTCAATGTTTGTTGCACAAAAGTGTAAAGTATACGGGTTTTTTACTGTTAGCATATCCTGAAGCTTATCTAACTCAATTTTGGTTTCTGTGTAGTTCAATTGATTTTATAATGCAGAGGGTTACAATATTTCAAAACGTAATTTTTTTCTCTTTTAACGCCATGTTTCTCGATCTGTGATCGTTTTAGTGTAAAGGGTCCGAGACGAAAAACGAAATTTCTCCAGCTACTCCGCTAAGTAGGCGGAACATGCTAATTATGCTTAAAATATGTCCTGACCTTAGTGTTATAGATCCTAATTTATTTTGTTTCTATACACCCAATATTGCGTTATTAGCACAAGTGTAAAGTTTACACTGAGAAGCGCTTTTACGTCCAGAGCATGGGTATCAAACAATTTGCGGTGAGCCATTTTTTCAAATGTTGCCCCTGAGTTGTAGATTACGAATCTGACCTTAAAATCTAGCTACTTGCATCCTCCATAATTTCAGCGCTGCCCACCTATTGATATATTACCTTAATTATTAAATAAAAGAAGGGAACTAGCAAAGAAAAATGCTCCGATGGAACAAAAAAGGTAAATATACTTGAATTTCTTTATTGTTTAGGATGTAAAAAGAGGGGACTAGGGAAAACTTCTCTATATGCGCAGAAGCCATAGGAATGTGCTAAACAGTTAGACTTCCCTAAACAACGCAAAAATCGAAGTATATGAAAAAGGAGGGTGTAGTCACAAAACGTTTTTAAGTGTATCGCAAAAGAGCATTGAAGACACTTCCATGACTATTAAATAATCAATGTATTATTTATTTAATGAAATCTTGACCTTCCACAATGCTCTGGCGTAAAAGATAATAGTGTAAACTTTGCACCTACATGGCTAACTCAATTGTTTGCATGAAAAACTACAAAAAATTTCTTCAATTTTTTTGTAAAATAAAGTAATCAAAATACTCGCCATCGTAATCGAAATTACTACGGAAAATCTGCAGAAACGTGCGTAGGCCGCAGAATATGCTTCGATTTTTGCGTTGTTTAGGGAAGTCTAACTGTTTAGCACATTCCTATGGCTTCTGCGCATATAGAGGAATTTTCCCTAGTCCCCTCCTTTTACATCCTTAAGAATGGAGAAATTCAAGTATATTTACCTTTTTTGTTCCATCGGAGCATTTTTCTTTACTAGTGTATTAATGAAACCTTCAATCAAGCGAAGGTTCGCAGTAAGTGATCTTGATAAAGCGTAGAACTATTTTCATTTTTCATCAACTACAACAAAGCCAAAGCGCATATTATTTTTAATCCTTTTTCGTTTTTCATCTCATTGTTTCTTTTGACGATTGATTATATGTCATCATTATAAATGCTCGGCATGGTCGATCTGGAAGAGGTCATCCGTGCTATGGGATCAAAAATTTAGTTTGTTTGGGCCGAAATGACCTCAAAAACTGGTACAAGCGCTAAAATAGCGTTAAAGTATGTTATTACAAAAATTCTGGTCAATCTAAAGCAGTTTTGAAGAAAATTTTTAATTTTTTCCGTTTTTTTTGCCTGCCTCAATTTCCTCACAAAATTTTCCATTTTTTCATTTCGGAAGGGCTCTAGAGACTCCCTAAAGCCCCCCCCCACACGTGCATGTCTGATCATGACCATAGGCGCACGGCAAAGCAGGTGGGATAAAAAGAGAGCTTCTTTGAGCTCAAAAGCTCAAATGACCTTAAATCGGTATGATCGCTAATACAGCAGGAAGACTATAATCATTGATCATTTGTGATCAATTTTAATCATTGAAAAAAGTGTCGATTTCGCTAAGTTTGAAGCCTAAATTCAGCTCAACAAAGTAAGCCAACTATAAAAAATGAATTATGAAGTACTAAACTGAAGGACTGAAACTGAACTAGAGCCTGACTCCAGTAACAAAGAGGAAATAAGCATATTCGTATTAAGCTGATTGATTTTTTAATAAATTAGCATAATTGTTATGATTTTTAGCATTTATACTCCCTAACAATAAAAAAATATTCAAAAATAAAGTTGTGCTATTATATCGTGAGGTTTTTTTGTAATAACAAAAATATTAAATTTCACTTAGTCGCCATTGATCAATAAATGTTGAATAGTCATAATCACACATGCACGTGGGGTTTAGGTAATCTACTATAATCTCAGAATGAAAGAATGGAATATTTTATGGAAAAATGATGGAATAATTGAGGCCAAAAATGAATGAAAATCAAAAGTTTTCAGCAAAAGAGCTTGAAATTTACCAAAAACTGGATTAAGTTAGTTTTTACACCATTTAGTATTCATTCTAGTTTTTGGCTTAATAGTGGTTCAAAAGAGCTGCGGCTGATCCCACAGATCGGCCTTTTTTGTGCATTTATGGTCATCCATAAAGGTATCTTAGGCTTTCCTACAAAAATAAAAAGAAGTTTTTTTGACAGACATGGCTGTAAACTAGATTTGACCGATGCCGAAGGACGCGGCGCACTTTTTTGGACTTTTGTCAATAAACAATATGACGTTTTCAAGATGTTGATCGACGCCGGAGCTCATATGAATCGAAAAACCAAGGAATTCATATGTCAGCACAGAAATATTATCGAGGATGATACTGAAATCGGAACGGATTTCAAAAATTGGCTAGAAAATCGTGTGAAGAATCCTCAGATCTTAATGAGGCTGGCGGCTAATTGTGTTCGGAATAGGCTCAGCTTGGCAGCCGGGGGCAAAAGTATTTGGACATTTGTGGATATGCTGAATGTGCCAAAGAAAGTTGAGCGTGATTTGAAATTAGTGCAGGAAGAAGAGCTGGTAATAATTGAAAGCGATTGGCAATTCTTTCCAGCGTTTTTGTAAAGCATTGAAGTGTAAACTCGTAAATATCGCTGCAATCGCATTTTTATTTCTTGAGTGTAACATTTCAAATATTTTCTTATATGTACGTTGGATACATTCTGTTTTTAAATTAGTCTACGTCCGTCTGCTCGATTCACTTTCACATAATGTATGCATTGCGATTAGCAAATCACAACCATACATAGGCTAGGCAGCGACCAAATTTTGGGCGGTCTGGTTAGACAAAAGTTAAAAAATCGCCAAAAAGAAATTTGCCCAAATTTCAATACTGGGATTCATCGTTAATCTATGAGGTGTATTTCAATTTCTGAGGAGGATTTACCCCACTCCCAGGTGCAGTTACAAACGCTTGTTCGTGAAGGGTCTGGTACCCCCGAGAATCGGGAAGACTCCCTAAAATCGATAGACTCCCAGAATTGAATTGTTTGTGCTGGCGGTTTTAAGTCTCATCGGACCACTAGAATTTGGCTGCTGTTATTCTATGGTTACAATCAGACATGCATGTGGATGGAGTTTAGGGGTCCTGCCTGACCCCTCCCCGGAATGGAAAGATGGAAAATTTTGTCGGGAAAATCAGGTAAAATGAAGGCAAAAACGGATGAAAATTGAAAATTTTATTCAAAAGTGCTTTAAATTGGATCGGAAACTGTGTAATAACGTAGTTTAAAGCTATTTTACTATGTACGAGTATATAAGTTTTTGAGGTAATGTTTTCCCGAAAAGTTCAGCTCCCACAAATCGGCCATGCGGTGCATTTATGGTTACAACCACACGTGGGCGTGAGGGGTGGGGTGGGGAGGTGCACCCATAGAAGGCAGAATTCAATTGTTGATAATTTTTTTTGTTTTTTCGCAGTTTTTGATGCCAATGGATAGTGCTCGATGAGAAACGTTAAAAATGGTTTTTTCGCCATACCACCATTTTTAAGACCATTTTTTACCTTTGAAAAATCTTGCAACCTCCTCCCCAGAATTTTGATGCTATTCACGTATGGTTACAACCCTTTATAATGAATTACTTAATTTACAGGATATGTATCTGTGCAAAATTAAGACACTGGGATAGATGATGATTGAAATTTGAAAAAAGTACCTTATTTCTGATCTGAACCCTGATTTTAATTTTCATACGTAATTATTTACTTTTATTATTTTGTACTTTTTGTATTAGGTACTGTGTTTATTATTATTTTGGAAGCTCTTTCTATATCTTAAGAATGATCTTCCAAGATCGCGATAACAAAAGGGCAGTTGGATTGAAATAAATATAAACAAAACCGAAAAATTGATACTATGAGCCAAAAACGCAATAGCCCATTTTTGCTAGGTTTTTTTGAAAATTGAAAACTATATGGGTCAGCACAGCAGCGTATTTTGTGGGGAAACGGGTCCGGGAAATCAAACTGTGTGAGTATTGTCCTTAAACCATTTCTCCCATGAACACATACATATTCAGCACCCGTTTGGCTGTAGATCAATGACATTCTGCTTCGAGAGGGATGCCGCGTTACTGTCATTTTAAGTTAACTTTTAAATAGGTATCGGTATCGCAAGCATACAAATCATTATATATGGTAGGTACCCTATTTGTTTGACTTATTCTGAGTCGTACTTGACTATTATAATTGTTGAAATTTTTTTATGGAATTTCAGTCTAAAAACTAACAAAGCGGTCCTGCTCGTGATGCGAAACGCACTTGAGACATTTTCAAGTTTACAAATTTTAACCAAAAAAATGATTGATGCGGTGATATTGAAAATGATAAATACCTATACTTTAAATTATAAATATTCAAAATCTTGTCATCTGTAGATAGCTTGCGGCTACTGTCAAGAATTATATTTTATTACGTGCAGATTTCTAATGTACGTAGGTACCTACTATGGCGAAACGTGTTTATTTATGTCTCAGTCGATTATTCTTCACAAAATTAGGGCAAACCAATTATTTTTGTAATATTTAGTTTTAGTTCCGATAAATTCATTGTACGCACGCACGCCAGCTGTCAGGTAGAAAGACAAAATTTTTAAACTGGAATTGTTCAGACTTGAATTTTTATTTGATCATTCTTTGAATCACTTTGTTCGCTTACAAAGGATGCTGGATTGCGGTATGATTCTACTTAATCATTTTATTCGGCTGCTCTTATCGAAAAAATTCAACTAGATCTCAATATTATTTTGCGTTTGGTTTTTACATTTGTGAAAACGATTCGTAAACCCGAAAAACATAAATTGTATGAATGAAATCAAAGTTATGAGAACGGAGATGCGTTGTCATTTTGTAAATGCCTGGCGCGATTAGGAAAATAAGATCTTAAATTAGGTTCATGCTCTAGAAATAATACCGGGAATTTAATCCGCTAAACTTGTATTTTCGCTCCATATACAAGGCAAGGCAAGATTACTATGAACTACAATTATTGTCTTTGTGTTTCTTTTACCGCATAAAGTAATCAACTGGATTACTATACTGCATCGAAATAAAAATGCTGTTCATCTATGCTTCGAATGTGGCTTTTCCGCTGCAATCGTTGTCCATTAAATCACTAGCAAAGAAAAACGCGTTGAACAAAAAAGGCGAATATACTGGAATTGTGGATTATTAAGGGTGTAAAAGGAGGGAGGAAAAAGCTACTTATGTATATGCCTTAAGTCGCAAAATCTGCTAAAAATTAGACTTTCTCTAAGCAACGCGAAAAATCGAAGTATATTCTGCGACCTGCAGAGTGAAATATGTTATTGAACCAAAAAACGATTGGAAAAGCAGCAAGTTAAGTTTGCAGTAGCTATGGGAAATCAGATGGAGTAAACTAGGAGGGACTTCGCAAGCCAATTTGATGAATTAGCAAACATCGATGCATTAAAGACAATCAAAGGATTTGTTGGTTGAAAGCAGTAGAAAACGCATATGCTTACGTGAAACAGACTACATGTAGGTGTACACTTGCATGCCCGACGATGGTGTGCAGTGTGCACTAATCAATTAACGCTAGGCTTACTTGCTATAATACTCATGATAACAAAATAAAATACCTTTAAATAAAATTGCAGTTAGTTTTCTATCAATCGCGATACGTAGCAAGTCCACGTTGCAACTTGCACGCAATATACAAAAAGTAAACATTGTAGATATCAAAATTTTGGGGGGACTGGCCCCTCCCCTACACCCTATACCCCATAGCTACGTGCCTGTGCATTTACATGTATATGGATACTTCCTTAATATTGTGCAATGATAATAGACCAAGTGGAGTGGTCCAGTTAGGAATAGGAATTGAAGTTTTAAATGAACCGATTTTCTAAATTTTGCTCAAAAAGCGGATAAAATATCGAAATTCGTTCCAGCTATTGATTTTCAAAAAACTTATAGTTTCGAAAAGTGCTTTATTTTCAGCTCAGAGTAAATAATATTGTTTTCATTTAGATACTGCGGTTGCAAGAAACCTTGCTAACCATACCTGGGCGTGGGGGGCTTGGGGGTATGCAACCCCAGACCCCAAAAACCAAAATGCACCCCCAGACCCCAAAAACCCCCTAGAATTCGATTTTTGAAATTTTGTGTTTTTTTTCGCAATTTTTGATGCCAATGGATAGTGTTCGATCAGAAACGTTGAAAGATGGTGTTTTTTCGCCATTCGACCATTTTTAAGGCAATTTTTGACCTTTGAAAAAATATTGCACCCCCAGAACTTTGGTGCCGTCCACCTATGTTGCTAACCCGTCCAAGCAAGTTTACCAAATAAATATGTATGAGTAAAAACTTTACTATTGAAACAAGCGCAAGTCAATTCAACGAGACGATACGGCATAAAATAATTCTTAAGCATAAGGCATAAAAGCGCGAATACGACACACTAGAAAGTGAGAAAACATGATAAAACCAGATAGGTACGTGTCGGAGTTCGGGAGATCTCAGCAGGAGCGTAGCTGGCCTTTTGAATCGGGGAATAGAATTCTGAAGTCGAATATTTCAGCAACTACTCGCAGATAGGCAAAAATAATGGTGCTTCTTAGCTTTTCACAGCGAGATCTACGCATTGAAAAATTTTTAAAACATTTAAGCTAATTTAAATTATAAAATATGCTGCATGTAAATAAATAGCGCGAAGTGCCCGAAAATTCAAGGTTTATTTGTTCAAAAGTGTGCTAAAATCCATTCAAGTGGTCTTTCAGATGAGCTTTGGGAATTTTTATTTTTTCCTTAAAGGGACCCTGTAAAAAATGCTTGTACCTACTTCCAAAATTTTGGCGAACTAGTCCCTCTCTACTATTCCCCCACACATACGCTACTGCACCTCTTCCTCGTCGAACTGAATCCTCCCAGACCGGCCTTACTGTATATGGTTACGAAGGGTATAAATCTCAGGCCCAGAATAAGCGTAAAAACCAAAATACGGCGAAAGTAATCTGCACGAAATGATGACACAATAAACAGTAAAGTAACATAAAAAATATCGAATTTACTCAATCGCATTTTCATTATCATTTTCCATCAAATCGGCTCGATAAAGATCAGTGGATAATTTGAAAGCTAAACAGTGGCACCAATCCGGCGACCATGCGTCCGAGGTCGCTTTTCCTACGGGCAAAGAACATTTTCTGCAGTAAGCTGTGGTCAAACAAATAATTTCTCGCAAACGCTCATAGGTGGCAAGGCAGCGTGGCTGAAAGCACCAAAACTTTTCCAATCCTTTCACGCTGCACGTCGCACAAAGTAAGCTTAAATCGGTTGGTCCGCAGTTTTGACAGAATATTTTTTTATTGCTCAACGCGATTTCGTGGTAAAACAAATCGCTGCCGTTGTTTGGACTGCTCGCCATTTCAGGGCATTTATCTCCATTGTTGATCACTTGTTCATTCAGGCCCATAGCTCTGCGACCTCGAATATCAATAAATAAGTAAAATTTCATGATAATCTGACGGACATAAAAGATACTTACTGCGATATTTTAATCTTCTTTTTGAAAAAAACGATTTATCGTTTTCATCAAAAGTTTTTTAAATAATATTTATGCCATTATTATTTGTTTTGCATTGTTTTTTATTGTCTTTTCCTCATAATATTTAGGCACATAAAAATACGCTTTACAGAAAACTGTGTCGTTGTTAGGTCATTCATGCAATAAGATGAGTTTAAGCCTGAGATAGAGCTTAGCTGATCATGAAGTAGAAATAAATTGCAATTTTTTAATTTCGCTATCAGCTGGTTTTAAGCTTAAGTCTAATTTCAAGGTATTGCAATCAGACATGCACAACATGGGACTTCTGGGGGAAGTGAAATTTTAAAGTGCCTTTTTTGGGATCAAAACAGTGGATAACGCGTCAAAAATATCGGTTTCTGGCGTTTTTGACGCTCTATCTTTATAGAGCAAAAAACATAAAAAAATTTAAAAAAAAACTTTAAAAAGTCGAACAATTTGAACCAAATATAGTCAAACTAGGAGTATATGGCGCGAAGCACCGAAAATTTGACACTTTTGAGCAAACAGATAGCTAAAAACGCTTTAAAACGCACCTTTTCTGCGAATTTTCGGAAACTTTGTAAAATCGTGAACCTGGGGGAAAAGGCGATAAAATTTCTTGGGGGAATGAAAATGTTTCCGGGGAGTGAAAGCGGCCCCCCCCGAGATCAAGTATGATTGCAATGCAACTGGCCTTAGGAAATTATCCGATTTTGAGACAGAGAATTACAGCGGCTTAAGCGGCTTCAAATATGAATTTTAATATTCTGTCAATTCATAATAAATTGATATTTTCGAATCCACAGTTCATTAATCAGGTGCCGGTTACAATAGTCGAACTTGAACGTAATCAGAAAACAGCAGTCATCTCGACGTAAATTTTTATGTAAATACCTGCGTCACTTTTTGCAGCCAAGACTGCAATCAAAACCTTGGGTGGTATCGTAAATATATGCGATGTCAGCTGCTCGACCGACCAGTGTGTGGTCAATTTTTGGGCGCATAAGTCGACTACGTCAAGCATTGAATGTTTGAGTGCCTGGCGCAAAGCATCCAACAAACGAGTACTATCTTCATAAGGTGAGATACTGTTTATAGTCGTGGTTAGCAGTTCGCAGTATCGGCTTTTGAAAAATGTTTTTACAACAATTTTATTCATGAATCAAGATTTATGTGCGACAAATGACTCAGAGAAAAGATAGTGCACAGAATCAGACAGAGATCAGTGTAAAGAATTCGTGTTCTTGGGGGGTTTGACCCATCAGAATTTTAGGCACGAAGCTGGCTCTCATATTTTGGGGGACCATCACTAATTTTTTGGGGGACTAAGCCCAAAAAGGCCAAAAATAGCACAAAATAACGTTTAAAAAAATCTATTTTTCCGATTTTTCCGATTTTCCTGAATTTTGAGGAGTCCGAACCATAGGTGGGCGGCATCAAAGTTCTGGGGGGAATTGCAAGATTTTTCAAAAATCGGAAAATGGCCTTAAAAATGGTGGTATGGCGAAAAAGCACTATTTTTCAACGTTTCTCATCGAGCACATATCCATTGGCATCAAAAAATTACGAAAAAAAAACAAAAAAAAATTTAAAATTTTCAAAAATTGAATTCTGGGGGGTATTTTGATTTCTGGTGAGGTATTTTGATTTCTGGGGGTATTTTGGTTTTCCGGGGCTTGCATACCCCCAAAACCCCCAACGCCCAGGTATGGTCCGAACCCCCCCATTCCCCCAGAGATACGTGCCTGCAGAATCGCAACTGACCCCCGCTAAATGGCTGCGTCCCCCGCCCTCAGAATTGTCGATTTTCCGTAAAAATTGTAAAAAGTGTGCATTTCAACCACTTTTAGTTCCTTTATTTCTCAAAAGTCAAATTTTGGGCGCTTCGCGCCATATACACATTTTTTGACTGTATTTTATTCAATTTACTCGATTTTTTAAATTATGGAATTTTTTTATGTTTTTATGTTTTAGAAAGAACAAGCATTGTTCATAACGTTTAAAAAACGGTGTTTTTGACGTGTACCCATTTTTTAGCCCGAAAAGGGCACTTTTTAAAAAATTTTAGGCCTGACTCTCCCCTCAGAATTCATATGCTGTACATTTAGATGCAAAGTGTACAATTTTCTGTCATCAAAGACACCGCAGAAAACATGACGATGCCGAATTTTGAAACTATTCGTTTCTAAGGTTTGAGTAACTTAGCATATTCAGATGCAAATTTTATCTTTACTTTCAGATGTCATGTCCACTAGAGGACAGTTTGAGATTACTCTTAAACATTTTTGGAATTTTTAGCCCTTCAGAGAAGCATTATAAACGCCTTTTTTCGCGCACTTTAGTCTAAGTGCTCAATGTTTTACCAATTTTCGTTAAGTTTTCAACGAGTTCTATCCAAAAGTGCCTCTTGCTTTGAGTACCTTTAGGCTCCTAAACTGTTAGAATGTATTCGTTCACTGTCATTTTTCGTACAGCTTTCCGCTTATGATGCAAAAAATATTTTCAGAAATTTCTACTTGAATTCTCGAATACTTATGTTTGAAACACTTGCTGTCGAAGAACAACCCTGTATAGAGTGTGGTATGGTATGGTTCAGTAATTTATAGAAGAATAAAACATACGAAAAAGGCTGGCTGGACATGGTAAACGGGAAATTCGGATTTCAAAACGAATTAATTTTAGCTAAGGGCTCTTAAAAGAAAGCACGAAAAATAAATTTTTTAAAAATTGATTCAGTGAAGGCACGGAGCTCAAACGTTCAATTTTAGAACGTAAAGGCACTTTTTAAGTTAACTCTTACATACATAATTAGGCTTATGCTTAGCTTCAATACGAGGCTTATGCTTAGCTTCAATACGATAAGCCTTAAATATGTTTAGGTCAATATACTCCAGCGGCTTATGTCGATTTAGATCTACGTCTTCAAAAATTTGCATAAATTTGCACATGCTGAAATGAAATGCATTCTTGGCAAAATCTTTTGCATGTTCATGCTCCAGCGTGTCGAATATGTATAAAAAATTATATTTAGCCGGAAATTTTCTTATATTCTTGATCGTCTTTTTTTGCAAAAGTGCAGAGAAAGAAACATTTTCAACATAATCATGAAATTTTGAAGAAATAATGGGCGGTTTTGAATCAAAAATTTTTTTTGGCGCGCTTAAGGCCATATACCTAAAAAATTCATTTTCAAGCATAAGTGGGAGTTTAGGAAGCTTCGTTTAAACCGTCCTCTACAATTATTCCAAAAGGCCTAGGGTGAGTGTTAATCCGGGGTCGAGAGGAAGAATCAACAAACACGCATGTGCGGGAAATGTGGAAAAATTTTTAACTATTTTAATAAAAATAAATAAATTTTTTAAATTAAATTATTTATTTTAATGGCTCTTGCACAAAAAATACAAAAACGAATGTTCAATCTCGTTGATTAAATATAGATCAGAACGGTGTTCACTTCGGGCTCCTTACTTGAAGACTTCTTGGGTTCGGCTCAACAATTCGTCAAAAACTTTGCTGTCGTTGACATTTCGACTAAACTGCGTTGCAAACGTGTTAAAAAAGTCATATCCAACGTCTTCGCCACTTTTTGATCGCTTCCTGAGAATTGAAACTGGGAAAGTTTTGCTTTTTTCTTCACCTCCTTCGCTCGTTGGTTCGGAGCAGCTCGCAAAACGAGTTCGTCTCCTTTGCGGTAAATCCTGTTGATCGCTGGTATTTTCGTACTTTCTTTTGAAGCCATTTACATTTAGGGTTGTTGAAAATTCTTCGTTGCTGCTTATACTGGAAAATGCGCCTAATAGTCGAGCTTCGGTCGATGAAATTACATTCTCTTTTTCCTTTAATACTGGTTCCATAGCTGAATGTACAAATATTGTCGAAAAATCGGAAACAAAATGATTGAAGCGTTCGTTGAACAAACGTATAGAACTAAAGAGCTTCTCTGCTATACACGCCTTTGCCCTGTACATTTTGAAACGTTACTACAGTTGTTGTCTGACAAAGAAATCTATGCAAAAACCGTGTTTGTCTTTAGGCGAATAGGGCAAACGAATCTTTCGAATGCAGGTAATAATATCAATGTGTTTGCCATTAAATAAGTAAAAAAATGCAAGATATGCTTTTCCGTATACAATTTAGCTCTATAGACGCATGCACCCGAAGTTTTCTCAGAAATCTTTTCCGATTTTCACGGTGCGATTGTAATGTACTCAAACTTGAGTTCAAAAAGCAAAAACGTCAAAATTTTCCAGCGCTTCGCACCGAATCGTTATCGAACTGGCAAAGAAAAATGCTCCGATGGAACAAAAAAGGTAAATATACTTGAATTTCTTCATTGTTAAGGATGTAAAAGGAGGGGACTAGGGAAAATTTCCCTTTTTACGCAGAAGCCATGGGAATGTGCTGAACATTAGACGTTAAAAGATTACAAAATTTTACGTTTTGAGATGTTGCAATCCTCTATATTATAAAACCAATTGGACTGCACAGAAGCCAAAATTGAGTTAGATAAGCTTTAGGACACGCTAACACTAAAAAACCCGTATACTTTACACTTTTGTACAACAACCATTAAGTGTAAAGAAATATTGAGGTCAGATTCGTAATCTTTAACTCAGGGGCAACATTTTTTAAAAAATTGGCCCCCACAAATTGTTTGATACCCAATGCTCTGGGCGGAAAAGTGATTCTCAGTGTAAACTTTACACTTGTGCTAATAACGTAATATTGGGTGTATAGAAACAAAACAAACTAGGATATGTAAGGCTAAGGTCAGGGCACATTTTAAGCATAATTAGCATGTTCCGCCTACTCATCAGAGTGGCTGGAGAAATGTCGTTTTTCGTCTCGAACCCTTTACACTAAGACGATAACAGATCAAGAAATATTGCCTTAAAAGAGAAAAAAATTGAGTTTTGAGCTATTGCAACCCTCTACGTTATGAAACTAATTGGACTGCACAGAAACCAAAATTGAGTTAGATAAGCTGAAGGACACGCAAAGAGTAAAAAAACACGTTTACTTTACACTTTTGTGTAACAACCATTGAGTGTAAAGAAATTTTAAGGTCAGATTCGTAATCTACGACTCGGGGGCAACATTTAAAAAATAACCCTCCGCAAAGGATTTGATTTTTTGGTTTACACTTTACACACTCATTGCTAAGTCGGTATTGAGTGTGAACAAAAAAAAGACGGGCATCGACTTTTTTAATTAATAATCGATTTAAAAAAATCGCACCTCCCAGGTGTGTGCTGTTGTTGCTGTGAGGGGGACACGAATTTCGCACTCGCTGTGATAAGCATATAAGAAAAAGGATGGCCAAATCGTTGAATGGAACTCTGAAGCAAGCGCTTTGCGAGAGATCAGCGGCGCCTTTATGTGGAAGGTCCAAACGCCTCAAAACCCATTCCCCAAAACACATATGACAGCGACCCGTTGCTGCAACACGTAGCAGACAGAAGTCGAAAAATGCATTTAGCTCACAAAACATTTCACATGCGGCAAGCACTTGAAAAGTTTTTTAAGCTTGTATGAGTTAATACGTTTTAACTGCTTTTATAAACGAAATTCAGAACCAATATTCGGCAGATTTTTACGAAAATTGTAAGGTTACGATTTTAAAGTGCTCTTTTTACAAAAAAGCAAAGCAGTCTTAAAAAGATTTTCTGTTTGCCCCATCCAAACCAAAACCCTGGCTACACCTCTGGCGTGCAATCAGAGTAAGTACCTTCATTGTGGTCCGCTGCTTTCATTGCCAAATATTTTATTATGAATTTGGATATTTTCCCCAATACCAGGTTTGCATGCGCGCGATTTGACATTCCCGAAATGACTGATTGTGGAGCTCACACTGGATGTTGTTTATTTTTGTTTATTTCTACACATGTGTATAAGGTATGCCAACTGTTGACGTCATTATGCTTCATCATAGGTAGCGCGTTAGCGCGTACCTATAATATACTTGGGTACCCCCAACACCTGGGCACCCCCCTACAGCTATAACGGGACACTTCTGGAAGGTGCGGTTTTTTTTAAAGAAGATAATAAAAAACTTCGCTGCCCGTGTTTTTTTGTTTTTCTTGAAACTCAAAATTGACTGTGTAAAGAAGGTGTAAAGTTTTTGTGTAACGGTATAACATAGGACAAATTTTGGGACCTTTTTACTGCGGCATGTGGACAACTGAGTATTGATGACTCGAAGGATTGAACAGAATAGGATAATAGAGGGATGAATTCTACAGATGACACTTTTTTGTTTTTTGAAATTCGCATTATTTATCGAACGGCAGTGTAAAGAGTGCGAAAATCTGGGGGTGAAAAAGCACTTTTTGGTCGAGTTTTCAACCTTCCTATGTCCGATACTAACTCCGGTTATGAGGTTTTTAAAATGTTTTCTGACAGAAATATAGAGCGGATCAAGGGCTACATTCTGCATATAAGCAAAGTCTTGTATGCTCTATGGTGAGTTAGATCCTGGGGTTTAAAGTTTACACTCTAGTGGATGGTGTAAAAAAACGGATTTTAACTAAGATTTCTCTGCCAAATTTTTCCGCTTATGAGTCAGTGCAAATCGAAGACAGCATTAATAAAGTGCCTCACAGGGGCTAAACATCGCAGCAAACCGCATTTAAAAAAACGCAATATTGAGTTATTTATGGGGGTGTAAAGTTCGAAATCAGAGGTAAAAAATGGGCTAAAAAAACGTTTTTTCCGAAGTTTGATTGATAAATCATGCCAAATAATTTTTGCAACAGAATTTTGGCACACAGGAATGTACTACGATTTAAAAGCTACAAATTGTACCAAACCGAATTTCTTTAAACTCAATGGGGAGTTCGGTACGGAATTTTAAAAGTTTACAGTGTTCTAAATGATGGAAAATACGTTTTTGTTGCGTTTTTTGTTCGCCACTTTCTCCGTCCAGAAGTCGGGATAAGTCTAATAGAATAAAAATAAAGTGCTTTATATCGGGTGCATGTCAAAGCAAATTGTCTATACAATAATATTTAGCGAGTGTAAAGTCAAAAATTTGGAGTTTTAAATGCGTTTCTGTCTTGTTTTTTCTGCCTGCTTCTCCGGTTACGAGTCAGGGACACGTTTATCAAGTCTAGAAATGGACCAGGAATCAAATTTGATATGCCAGTCAGGCGCATATGTTTACACTCTACGGTGTTGTAAAGTAGTTTACACCAATTGTTAGTTTGCCCATAGAACATTATGTAGACTTAATTTTTTCATAAATATTAATCGTAATATCGGAACAATATCAAAATTACGAATCTGACTAAAATCTTCTTTACACTAGGTGTTTACATGAAGTTTACACTACATATATATTTATCTTCGTTTTTGAGCATTCCTGAAACCTAATTTTTTCTTGGAGCCTAGAAGTTTTCAAAGGATCAAATGTGAGACGTCACGTAGGCGCGTTTGTTTACATCCAACAGTGATGTAAAGTAGTTTACATTCATTGTTTATATGTCCTCAGACCATTGTAGAGACATAATTTTTTCATGAATGTTGATCATAATATCCGAGTAATTTTTTACACTGCATGTTAGCCTTTGTTCTAGAGCATTGCAACAATCGAAATTTTTTCCTGAGATATAAAAATTTACAGGGAATGAAATATATACGTCAATTGGGCGCACTTGCTTACACTCAGCAGTATTGCAAAGTGGTTTAAACCTAATGTTTATTGTCTTTAAAACATTATGGAGACTCATTTTTCCATAAATGTTGATAGAAATATCGGAGCAATATCAAAATTACGAATCCGACTAAAATATTCTTTACGCTATGTGTTTGTGTAAAGTTTACGTTACGTGTTAACCCTAATTCGATAGACTTGCAGAGACTTTGTAACTGAAGTCAAGAAATTTTCAATGATTCATATGTGAGACATCAATTAAGTGAGTTTGTTTACCCTCAAAAGTAATCTAAAGTGATTTAAAAATTATGTTCAAGTGTCCTTAGATCATTGAAGAGATGTAATTTTGTCTTAAATGGGTTGCATTAAAGTTAAATCTTTCTTAGCCGTGTTTATAATATGTTTCACAAAATCTTGCACATGGAGAGCTATCGTTTAGTTGATGTAAATTGCCTGCAAAAGTGGTTTAAAATGAACCAGCAATCACACTACTGTGCACAGAAGTCGACAAAGATATACAGCTTTATTGTAATCATGTACATTAATAAGCCGTAAACTGTTAGTATTCTCTACACCTAGTAGTTGTGTAAAGTTTGCACTATTCATTTGTTGTTAATATGTAGTCTATACTACAAATTTATTTTACTACCAAATCAAAGCGTTAGTGTTCCTTACATTTGATATTTGCGTGAAGTTTTTGAATTTTTGCCGAAAATCTTTGCCTTCTAATTTACCAACATCCCGCCTTTTCCATTTTCTTGAAGTTTAAAATCTTTTATAATTCTCTCATAATTTAATGGTAGGTTTTAACTTTAAGTTTCTCTTGGTTTACAACTCTCGCTTAGCAAGCTCATTTTTCAAAACTTTTTCATAGTGATCAGATTAGTTGCGTTTAGTTTGGAATTGGTGGACGGTCGTTATTTTATTACTCGGCTTAAATAAACCAAGTGACTATCTTTTGATTATTTTCTTCATCGCAAATTCAAACACCCAATTTTCAATTTGAAAATTGACCCAATTTTCAATTTGAAAATTGATCCAATTTTCAATTTGAAAATTGAAAATTGGGTGTTTTCAATTTCAAAAGTCACAACACATTGTGCTTGTGTATTGATTGAGTGAGGATTTGCAATGTGAATTCGTTGGTTAAATTTTTGTGCTTGATTATAAGTGAACTGCACATTAAGAAGAAATAACTTAATGCAGTTTTAATTTGAAAATGGATGGTGTCAATAAGGTTGTCTTGTTTAAAAAGGATAATGCTGATGTTAAGAACAATATTGTTTTCCGCGTTCTTGGACTGTTGTCATTATTGTGGCATGTTACTGATTGTGTTTACTGACTGATGTACTGAAATCACGCTAATTAAAAGTAGTGTACTAGCAAAGAAAAATGCTCCGATGGAACAAAAAAGATGAATATACTTGGAATTGTGGATTATTATGGATGTAAAAGGAGGGGACTAGGAAAAATCTACCTAAAGTCGGAAAATCTGCTAAAAATCACACTTTCTCTAAGCAACGCAAAAAATCGATGTATATTCTGCGGCCTTTAAAAAGTGTCTTTTTTAAAATAATGTTCGAAGTTTCAGATAAGAGTGTATAAACGAAATCTATCAAGGTTACTTTTTTAAATTGCTGGCACCTGATTGATAGAAAACTAAGAGGTATTGTATTTAAAGTTGTTTTGTTTTATGAGCATTATAGCAAGCAAAGCAGGAGCCGATTGATTAGTGCACACAATCGTTTCGGGCATGCTAGTGTATCTACATTAAGTCTGTTTCAAGTCAACTTACGTGTTTCCTACTGTTTTTAACCAACCATGTCTTCAATTGTCTTCGATGTTTGCTATTTCATTCAATTGGCTTGGAAGACTGTTAGTTTACTTAATATCGTTTCCCATAGCTACTGCATAGCTAACGTGCTGCTGTTTCAATCATTGTTATGGTTGAATATTTATTTTAATCTGTTGGCCGCAGAATATACATCGATTTTTTGCGTTGCTTAGAGAAAGTGTGATTTTTAGCAGATTTTCCGACTTTAGGTAGATTTTTCCTAGTCCCCTCCTTTTACATCCATAATAATCCACAATTCCAAGTATATTCATCTTTTTTGTTTCATCGGAGCATTTTTCTTTGCTAGTTTTTGAATACCTATGCCTGGTTTCGAAGCTGAAGTCCATCCATTTTGTTTGACAAGTAGGGATTCTTATCTATATTGATTTTGCTTTGTGTACTTGAACTATTCCGTAATCAATTTGAAGACGTTAATTGCGCACATTTAACACATGCTTTATAAATCAAACTGTCTACGTATTTTAATCATTGCTCATCATCCAATGATGGAAAATGATTGTTCAAAATGCGATGGCTTTTCGAAAGGTATTGTTCGATTTATTATTCTGATTTCTGTACAAAGTCGAGCCAAGTTTTAGAGAAGTAACCCAATTGATGCGAGAATTGAAACGCTCCAAATAATTTCTGCTTGCTAGTAATAAAACGAAATTTTGATAAAACACTTACTTATTTTCACTGGCTCTTTACTCGATAATCGGAACGATCTTCTGTGTAAGCTCAGTTCGTTCAAGAATTCGGTCATAAAATCAAAAAGTCAATGAATGATTTTTTTCCATTTCGTCTATGAAAATCAATTTTTTTACATGATGCTTTTTTTACTCACGTAGAAATAAAAAAGAATGCAGATTGAAAATATGACAAAGCCTGCTAACTACAATAGCACGCATCTATCTTCGAAATCTAGCATATATAATTACGTATACTATCAAATCGAATGGTGCATACAAAGTTTCTATGATTCAGTAATTTTCAATTACGTAATTTTTTTTGCTGGAGAGAAGTTGCATATCTCATACTAAATTGCTAGTAAGATTACTATACTAGTTTGAGTTTCCTTTTTAGGTCCGAAAACAGCCACAGAAATTGACGATATAGACATAAGGGCTCTGGGAAAGTATAATACTGCGGAGGTGGAAGCAAGGAAGAAATTAGCTTGTCTATATCGGTTGGTTGACTTTTTAGGTTTTTCAGAGAGCGTTTATAATCACATAACGGTAATTATTATTTTTTTGAAGGTTTGTCCATTGTGCATTTTACAAACAACAGATGATTATATGCATATGCTCGACCATTAAGATCACAAAATTCTGACTTTGCAAGAAAAATTTCCTCTATTCAAAAAGTATCATTTTTTGGTCGTGCTTGAGCCAAAACTATGGAAAACACTTCATATATGGCGCGAAGCGACGAAAATTTGACGATTTCACGTCAAAGACCTGCAATTTTACTTTTTTTGTGCATTATCTTATCCCTCAAAAAAATTTCTCCCGCCAGCCCCCTAAATACGGCCCTGATAATATGTACTATATAGGATGGGTAAAAAAAACAAATCTCCTATCGGATACTGTAAAATCTTAACGACAAAAGCAAATTTGATGAAAAACTTATCATCCCTGCTATGAGAATTCAAATTGATAATTATAGTTATCGCCTTGTCCAAAAGGTAAGTGCAATTTAACAAAAGTCGTTTTTTAAATCATATGAAAGCACCTGTCGGAAACATTAATTGCATCTGTTGCTGGCAGCTGGATGTAACTCAATTTATTCAAAAACTATTTTATTCAATTATCACTTAAATTTCTTAAGCTCTAATCTAAAGATGCCCGTTTTGGAAACTGATTGCAGTTTAAAAACGTTGATTACGAATGTTGTAATCCGTAGTAAAAATGCATTTTTTCACAAAGTATGAACTAATGAGAATAAAAATGATTAGAGTAATAAACAAACAATTTGATCTCAAAGAAAACAAGCCGCGTTCAGTTGTCTCTTTCTATTGAAGAGATACACTGTTGTAAAAATAGCTTATTTTTTCGCACTGAATCTGTAAAATTCTGAAGAAAACGATGTTCATAAAAATTTTTGTTAAACGAAGTCAAATTGACCAGAAGTGGAACATAATTCAATTTTTGCAGGAATAATAGGCTGTTATAGTCTGTTTCACAAAAGTTCGGGCATAAATTTTAAAAACTATGTCGGACAATAAGCCGACAGAGTGCGATTATAGCATTGATTTGATATATTATTATCGTAATCCGTTGGCTTACTTTCGAAAATTTCTTAAAATTTGTGCCCAAACTTATGTGAAGCAGACTATAGACAAAACAAATTGCGTTAAATTTGTTAAAGTACTAGAGAAATTATACGGACCAATATGCAATTAATTTTCTTTTACCCATATATTTTATAATATTTTATTGTTATAGTACATTACAATTATATCTTTTATTATAAATTATATTATAATATAATTTTATATAAAATTGGTTTTTTAATCTTGATTTATCGAAAAAAATTATTGAAAAATTTTCTCAATCAGGAATTTAAGTAATTATAAAAGTAAGCCGCAAAAGTCTTGTTGTAAATTATAGCACAGAGTTCCTGGCCGATCAAATAACTTTTACATAATACCCTTTGGCTTCTTGTATCACGAAGTGACTGCCAGTAGCCTAATCGAAGTCGATGGTGCAACTGGCAAAATAGTCGATCCAGGGTCCACTAATTTTGGCTACATTGATAGGGCGTATACTTTACATTCGGCAATATTAAAAGCAAGATCGGATATAAATGTCGTTCTACACTTACATACACCAGAAGTTATGGCGGTAAGAATTAAATACATCAGAACGTTTCTAAATTCGAATTTAAGTGGTGACATGCATCAGATCACAAACTTAGTTTTAAAACGACTGTGTTGAAACACACGACATCAAAATTGAACCGTGCTTATGTTAATCGTGCACAGATTTAAGCGTTGCTTAAGCCACAGTTTATATAAACCGAGCCCGCATTTTATTTTGAAATTTGTTGTTGCCTCTTTGTTATTTGTTTTACTTTTATAGATATCCGTGCTTGATGATGGATTTATACCTTTTTCACAAGAAAGTGTATTCATCGGCCCAGTTTCGATGTACGATTTCCGCGGAATTTTAAGGGACTACGATGAAAAGGATGCTATTATCGATTGCTTAGGAACCAACAACGTATGACAAGTTTAAATCTCTATGCGTTTTTGGAAGCTGATAATCAAACCCATTTTTCGGTATTTATATTACACAACACAATGATTTTTAATTTAGAGATAAAACTTCGAAGATCTTGAAAAATTAGGTTGAAAAGGTCAACTTTTCACTGGACTTTGCCTTTTTAACGACGTAAATCCGCTGATATTTTTCTTCTAATGCAGGCAGAAAACTGGTGAGCATTATGCTAAGAAATTGATAGAAAAGCTAATTTGTTTTCGTGAGTTGATAGGTTTTAGATTAATTTCACAGAATTTTGCTTTTATTTATCAACGTTATACTGCTAAGAAATCACGGTTTTGTAACTTGCGGTGAAGACGTGGAACAAACGCTTTTCAGAACCTATGCCTTCGTCTATCACGCTAAAGCGCAAGTAAAGTTTTATCCGTCAATAAAACGTAGAAATCTGCTCAGTCAATTAAAGGAATGTGGAAATAGGTCTAAAAAGTGCTAGAAACGAGGAAACAGCTATCTCATGTAGTTTTTTCAAATTTATTTTGGCGTTTTAGTACTTAATGGAAATTAAATAGATTATAGAATCATTCATTAGATTACAATCATGCTTTATACGTAATTTTGAGCAAAGGTTGATATAAAACGATTTTTGGTCGAAATGGTATATTGTTTTGAAGTTGGTACATATGTATGTACGAGAAGTTAAGAAATTCAAATTTACGCGACACTGCTTCTTCCAAAACTGAATAAAGTGATCCTCATCAGTGTCGGATTTCGGATTTTTTGACAGAAAGTATAAACCCTAAGTTTTCCTAATTTTGTTAAAAACAGTCCTAAAAATTCGTCTATTTTGAGGAAAGTAGCGATTTCTCGCCGTCTTTTGGTAGGCAAAAAGCGTTTCTGATGCGAAAAAATGATAAATTTCGTAAGTTTTGTAAGAAAAACGTGCAAAATTTGTGCAAAAATCAGCACAAAGCGCCGAGACAAAAATGTAAAACGCCGCTAAAGCAAACCACTCCTTTCTGATTTTACTTAATAATGCTCAGTGTATAATAAATTGCAATTAAAGGAATGATGCGAAGTACCAAAGTTCTAAAATTTTCAATGAAAACTTAGATAATCATTTTTTTAAATGATGTCCCTACTCAACAATCCTTCAAAGAACAGAAACTAGCTCTCCTGATGTTCGAATAAAATTTGAATGCCAATAATGAGTATTACCGGGAAAATTCTGGAAATCATAATAAAATTGGTTAAAGTCATTGAAAGGACACCTATTTTTTCTTGCGTCGACTATTTTTTGTCGATTGGAGAGCAGCTATATATTCCCGTCCCGCTCCCTAAATCCACCCTTGATCCTCATCTAATAAGGAATCAAGGCGCATATACTTTATAGCTAATTAAACTTGTTTCAAAAGTTTTAAGAATATTGATATTGTGCTAATATAAAAAAGCAGCGCAGAAACGAATTTTTTAGAGAACTTAGATTTTATAGTCTGCTCACAAAACTTTTTGCCTTGTCTTTGTCTGCTGTTCACTTTTTAATGCTTTTAACATTGTTGTCAGTTTTATGTTCACGCTATTTTGAGTAGTATGCCAACATAGGTGTGGGAGTGGGAGGGTTTAAACCTTCAGAATTCAAAATACAACTCGCAGATAACGGTAGGCTTTCAGAATGGAATATTTTTGATGTTTTTCGCGACTTTTTGCCGCATAATTATGCTCCATCTAGACTCCCCCCGAATTTGGTTGCTTCCCGTGTACGATGCCATGTCAACCCGATTTTCGTCATATAAAAGTATATTTTTCCACTTGCTTGTATCAGCTCGCATATTTCCATTTAGGTTTGCTTGGGTAACATTTCAAGGAAGGCCATAGTAATGCCTACTGAAGAAGCAGCTCGAAAATCGTATGAGGGATTGAAGAATGGCGAGATAAGTGGCACCCAAACAGATGGCTCGCCTGTTCAATGGAAGCAGGGCGAATTGGATTGGCAAGCCTACATGCGGCTTCTGGACAGTCAGGGGATTACGCCAGCGCTTTGCATGCATGCAGATATTGATAATGCAGGTGTACAAAAAAGCATTCTGCTAAATTATTTTGACCGTCCGAATAAAATTTCGCGAACGATTTTACGATTGGAATTCAAATAAAAAATGGGCGCCATCGGAACTAGTTTTTTGCCACGATTTCAAGGAATCATGCATATGCAAACTAGCAAAGAAAAATGCTCCGATGGAACAAAAATGGTAAATATACCTGAATTTCTTCATTTCTAAGGATGTAAAAGGAGGGGACTAGGGAATATTTCCCTATATGCGCAGAAGCCATAGGAATGTGCTAAACAGTTAGACTTCCCTAAACAAAGCAAAAATCGAAGTATATTCTGCGGCCTATGCGCGTTTCTGCAGATTTTCCGTTGTAATTTCGATTATGATAGCGAGTATTTTGATTACTTTATTTTGGAAAATTTGAAGAAATTTCTTGTGGTTTTTTCAAAAAAACTATTGAGTTGGCCATGTAGGTGTAAAGTTTACACTATTATCTTTTACTCCAGAGCATTGTGGAAGGTCAAGATTTCATTAAATAAATGATACATTTATTATTTAATAGTCATGAAAGTGTCTTTAATGCTCTTTTGCGAAACACTTAAATACGCTTTGTAACTACACTCTCATTTTTCACAGGCCGCAGAATATACTTCGATTTTTGCGTTGTTTAGGGAAGTCTAACTGTTTAGCACATTCCTAAGGCTTCTGCGCATAAAGGGAAATTTTCCCTAGTCCCCTCCTTTTGCATCTTTAACAATGAAGAAATTCAAGTATATTAACCTTTTTTTGTTCCATCGGAGCATTTTTCTTTGCTAGTTCCCTTCTTTTATTTAATAATTCAGGCCATATATCCATAGGTGGGTAGCGCCGAAATTCCGGGGAATGCAAGTAGCTGAATCTTAAGGTCAGATTCGTAATCTACAACTCAGGGGCAACATTTTTGAAAAAAACATTGGCCCTCCGCAAATTGTTTGATACCCAATGCTCTGGGTGGAAAAGTGCTTCTCAGTGTAAAGTTTACACTTGTACTAATAAAGCAATATTGGGTGTATAGAAACATAATAAACTAGGATATGTAACGCTAAGGTCAGGGACATTTTAAGCATAATTAGCGTGTTCCCCTACTTAGCGGAGTAGCTAAAGAAATTTCTTTTTCGTCTCGAACCCTTTACACTAAAATGATCACAGATCAAGAAATTTTGCGTTAAGAGAGAAAAAATTTTACGTTTTGAGATATTGTAGCCCTCTACATTATAAAACCAATTGGACTGCACAGAAACCAAAATTGACTTAGATAAGCTTTAGGATACGTTTGTATTATAAAAATTATAATTTAAAAATTATAAAAAATACACATTATAGAACCAATATTTTTTTAAGTTTGTGCAACAACCATTGCGTGCAAAGAAATTTTAACTTCAGATTCGTAATCTACAACTCAGGGGCAACATTAAAAAAAATTGGCCCTCCGCAAATTGTTTGATACCCAATGCTCTGGGCGGAAAAGTGCTTCTCAGTGTAAACTTTACACTTGTGCATAAAACGCAATATTGGGTGTTTAGAAACAAAATAAACTAGGATCTGTAACACTAAGGTCAGGGTACATTTTAAGCATAATTAGCATGTTCCCCATACTTAGCGGAGTAGCTGAAGAAATTTCGTTTTTCGTCTCGAACCCTTTACACTAAAACGATCAGAGATCGAGAAATATTGCGTTAAAAAAGAAAAACAATTTATTTTTTGAGATATTGTAACCCTCTACATTATAAAACCACAGAAACCAAAATTGAGTTAGATAAGCTTTAGGATACGCTAACAGTGAAAAACCCGTATACTTTACACTTTTATGCAACAACCATCGGGTGAAAAGAAATTTTAAGGTCAGATTCGTAATCTTTAACTAAGGGGCAACATTTTTAAAAAAAATTGGCCCTACACAAATTGTTTGATACCTAATGCTCTGGGCGGAAAAATGCTTCTCGGTGTAAACTTTACACTTGTGCTAATACCGTAATATTGGGTGTATAGAAACAAAATAAACTAGGATCTGTAACGCTAAGGTCAGGGCATATTTTGAGCATAATTAGTATGTTCCGCCTACTTAGCGGAGTAGTTGGAGAAATTTCGTTTTACGTCTCGAAACCTTAACACTAAAACGATCACAGATCAGGAAATATTGCGTTAAAAGAGAAAAAAATTCGGTTTTGAGATATTGCAACCCTGTACATTATAAAACTAATTGGACTGCAGAGAAACCAAAATTGAGTTAGATTAGCTGAAGGACACGCAAAGAGTAAAAACATGTATACTTTACACTTTTGTGTAACAACTATTGAGTGTAAAGAAATTTTAAGTTCAGATTCGTAATCTACAACTCGGGGGTAACATTTAAAAAAATTGGCCCTCCGCAAATTATTTGATTTTTCGGTTTACACTTTACACAGTCATTGTTAACTCGGTATTGAGTGTAAACAAAAAAAGACGGACATCGAATTTTTTTAATTATTCATCGATTAAAAAAACCGCACCTCCCAGGTGTGTGCCGTTGTTGCTGTGAAGGGGGGACACAAATTTCGCACTCGCTGTGATAAACATATAAGAAAAAGGATGGCCAAGTATATTATGGGTAGTGCTGTCGCGCTACCTAAGATACGTACATATAATGCTTATTTATCGCAGTTCAAACAGAACAGAGGAATACACTCTTGAAAAATAAGCTTGCTAAGCGAGAGTTGTAAACCAAGAGAAACTTAAAGTTTAAATATACTATCACATTATGAAGAGAATTATAAAAAAATTAAAATTAAAGAAAATGAAAAAGGTGGGATGTTGATAAATTAAAACAAAATGAAAGGATATGATGAAACATTACTGCTGAGAATGGGACGATCACGTGCTATGTATAATGACTCCTTGATTACAAGATCCAAAGAGTTGGATGCTCGACTGATAACCTTGAAGCAATCTGATGTAATTGGATGATTGTTATTTGAGATATGTTTGTGAATAACAGATAAGATATCAACATGAATTGGCTTTCCTGTAGCAAATGAGATGCCAGTATGCTCTGCAATTCTACTCCCAAAATGTCGGTGAGTTTCGCCAATGTAACTATAATGTATTTATAGCCATACAGCTAGAACACGTATACTTATATACTAAATTTGAGAGTAGCTCAGCAGGTACAGCATCCTTGTTCTTGAAAAACCAGCTGATACAAATGACAGGTTTGTAAACAAACCTTACTCTTTTGATCTTTTAATCAAGGAGTCATTATACATAGCACGTGATCGTCCCATTCTCAACAATAATGTTTCATTATATCGTTTAAATTTGTTTTAATTTACCAACATCCCGCCTTTTTCATTTTCTTTAAGTTTGAAATTTTTTATAATTCTCTATATAATGTAATAGTAGGTTTAAAGTTTAAGTTTCTCTTCTATTGGTTTACTACTCTCGCTTAGCAAGCTCATTTTTCAAAACTATTTCATGGCGAACAGTCGAGTTTACAAATACACTCTTCTTCGAGCATATGTGGGCAGCAAGAAAATTCTGGGGGTGCAAGATTTTTCAAAGATCAAAAAATTGCCTTCAAAATGGTGGTATGGCGAAAAAGACATGAGTTTTCGACGTTTCTTATCGAGCACTATCCATTGGCATCAAAAATTGCGGAAAAAAACAAAACGGATTCTTAAAAATTGAATTCTGGGGTTGTATTTTGATTTCTGGGGGTATTTCGGTTTGTCGGGGGGATGCATACCCCTAAACCCCCCACGCCCAGGTTTGTTCTTCGAGGCATATTTGTTTTAAAGTCAGATTGATTTTATAGGGGATGAAGACCGGATATAAACCGAAGCTTGCAGCATGGAGAGACTGAGAAACAATGTTGATCACTATTTGTTTACTTTTGTACCTACGATTTACTACTTGCTCTAATACCTACAAGTCCTGTGTTTTCAATAGATACTTCTCATTTCAATGTACTTTATACAAATTGTATTTTTGAAGCTTAATCTATTAATCGCAAGTTGCGTTTCTGTTATAAAACTTTGTGCTAATTAGCGAGGTACTCGAACGAAATTCTGCATTAATCGTGTAACGCTTGTCCATTTTATTTGCCTCATATGATTAAAGGACGTTTATCCGTATTTTATTTTATCATTGTTCTGTGGTTCTTATCAAGAACTCAATTAACATTACAAATGCGAAGTACTGATCTTGAGCATTTATAATTTCCAAAACGCGACCGAATAACTTTAATTCGCACAGTAACAAGAGCGTTCTTGCGGAGCGGAACATAATCTGCAACTGAACGAGTTTCCTGATGAAAAACATCTGATAATTCAGGCGGAGATGAAACATCTACCAAAAATTTTTAAATGAGCTCAATGACATAAAGTTGACATGAAATGAGGTACCGAATGAAAAAATATATATGAAAATAATCGGTAAATATCTTCGTTTTACTCAATAGAAGAGTGCCATCGTTTTCCTGCGTAAATATATGAAGTTATGGGTCGGATGGAATTAGTATTGGAAAAATGAGATAGATCTAAATCCATTTGCAGCTAAAAGTACAGGACAGTGACCATCCGCATAAAAATTTCAAAATAAGCTCGTTCAGCCTAGCTCACACAATCATAAAAAACAGAATAGAGATTTAAACGTCTGATTCTACTAAGACGTGATTATAAGTGCCAGTACGAGCTTTAATCTGTCGATAATGACCGTTTGCGTTCTTGTCTAAGGACAAAGCGTCGTCGGTTTTTTCTGATAAAGGACAAGACGAACATGTGACCGAAGGTCGTAAAAGCGTTTGAGCCGAATTAAATTCAACGTTAGACTGAAGGCGGTTTTGACGAGATTTGGAAAACACGGGCGAAGAACCAGGACTCGATGACGCTAAAAAATAACTTTCCAATGAATAATAGGAAGTCATCATATGGACAAAATGAAAAAAGGGAGAGAAAAAGAGAAGGAAAAGCAGACAAGCCAAAATGGAATACACACATATAAAATATTAAAGAGGAAAACATTTAAAAAAATAAATAATCGTGCAATAAGTAAGGAAGAAATAAAAAGGACGCGAAAAATAGTTTAAATGTATGTACATACCTACGACCAGAAATGAAGGGGGTGTTTGGGGAGTCTATACTAGACCCCAGAATGAAAAAATGGGAAATTTCTTGGGGAAAATTAAGCAAAATTGAGGCCAAAAGTGGATGAAAGTTGAAAATTTTCTTCAAAAGTGCTCTAAATTGACCGGACACTGTGTAATAATGTAGTTTTAACATAATTTTAACGCCTATACTAGTTTTTTGAGGTCATTTTGGCCCAAAAAAGCTCAACTTTTGACCCTAGACCGGCTGACACCCTCCAGATCGGCTATGCTGTCCACCTAAGCCTACGACGAATCCGGTAAACAACATGAGCAAAGTTTATTTTCAATTATTAATTCTTAAAAAACGCTTTAAATCATAATACACAGCGCAGGATAAAAGTGACATGAACCCTTTCAAATTATAGTCTGTTCCACATAACCTTGGGCATAAATTTTAAGAATCTTCATCGACAGTAAGCCGACAGATTACGATAATTTTAGATCAGATCAATCCTATAATCATACTCCCATCTGCTGATTGTCGGAGATAATTTTAAAACTTTTACACAAACTCATGGAACAGACTATGCTAAAATGCATCAATTTTCACACGCAGAAGGCACTGATTAGAATTTTACAGAGAAAATTTAATCGTAGTGAAATTTTCATTTTCAGCTCAATTTAAAGCGAAATTTTGGATTGAAAGGAACAGCCTAATGCACAGGTATTAAAGTAATAAGAAAAGTTGGACCAACAAATCTTACTCGATCTCTTAGCTTAAAATTTATATGAAAAGAAAAAGCGGGTAATGCAGCACCGTTGAAAGGATAGTGAAAGCAGCCAAAATTGATTATTTTGGTCAATTCTATACCTAATCCGTATATATATGTAATACATGATGGAAGATTGCAGAAAATTAACTCTGAAACTGTTTTCTGCAATCCGCCATGAGATGAGATAATTGTTAACCCTGCATTTCAATAAGAGAACTGACTCACATTGGTATGTTGAGAACGCTTACCGATGACACCATCATTGAGGCTAGCAGAAGAACTGAGCATTTGTAAGTGATACTGGATTTCAGTGTCAGTCTCCCGATGATAAAAGTAGTTGAAATTTGACACAATAACAGGCACGGGGAGAGCGATGGTTAATACACCGGCTATGGCGCACAAACCTCCAACTAATTTTCCCCACAAGCCCATTGGACGCATATCTGCGAACAAAAAATATTCCTATGCATCGTAGGTAGCGCGTTAGCGCGTACCTATACTATCCTTGGGTACCCCTAACACATGAGTCCCTTATAGATATAACGGGACACATAAGGAAAGTGCGGTTTTTTGTTAAAAGATAGATAATTAAAAAATCACTGCAGGTGTTTTTTGTTTTTCTTTACACTCAATGCCCAGCTTGAAATGAGAGTGTAAAGTTTACATCAAAAATTCAAATCTCTATCTATTGCTTGCGGAGGACCAATTTTTTTAAAATATTGCCCATGGTCTTTAGGTCATCAATCTATACTTTATTTTTTACATTGACTGGTTCTAGCCTTACAGAGAGATAAATGTCGAATTAAAATTTTTTCCAGGCTGCCGCCTGTTAATAACTCACTTTAAACTATTGATGGGATTTATTGCATTCACAATGTAGAGCTTGAATTCCCCTAAATTTTAATTTTTTTGTTTTTTAAATTCGAGCTGGTTATTGAGCTACAGTACGCTAAGTGTAAAGAAGTGAGGTTGAAAAAACTCGTTTCTGCCGGTTTTCGGACTGCCCTATTCTCTGCTTATAAGTCGCACCCAAAAAATTAAAGTTGAAATAAAGTTGGCTCTAGAGGCTATATGTAGAACTTGACCGCGTTCATATAAAATCAATATGGAGTTAGTTGTAGGGGTTCAAAATTTACACTCTAAGGTAGACAAAAGAATGCGTTTTTACCTCTTTTTGAGTTCACTTGCTTTTCCGGTTATGAATCGGGATATGCAAGGTATTGTAAAAATAAAGTACTCTTAGGGGTTACACATCGCACTTGGACGCAGTTTCTTTAAACTCAATACAAAGTTAGGCATGGAGGTGTAAAGTTTAAACAATGGGATAAAAAACATGTTTTTTGACCGTTTTTGTCTACTAGGTTCTCCGATTATGAATCGAGTCGTGCTAAATATCCTAAAAAAGAAGCACGTGTCAATGATTACCCAACGCACTTTATCGCGTTTATTTACACTCAATATGGAGTTAGTTCTGGCGGTGTAAAGTGCTAACTATAGGATAAAAAAATACTGCGGTTGTTGAGCCTAAGTGATAAATATGCGCATGCAGTCTTCTATACTGAGCTTATAAGCCTATAAACTTATAACTTAATACTACACCTTCGTAAGAACTGAAGGAAACACAAACAATCAAGTCATTTTTTGCGCTGCTGAGAGAAAGTCCGATTTTTAACAGATTTTTGCGACTTAAGGCAAATACATAGGTAGCTTTTTCCTAGTCCCCTCCTTTTACATTCGTAATAAAGTGCACTTTCCAAGTACATTCACCCTTTTTTGTTCCATCGGAGCATTTTTCTTTGCTGGTATCAATCTCTTTGTGTCATAATCTTTTCATTAATCATAGGTAACGCGTTAGCTTATACCTATAATATACTTGGACCCCCACACCCCTACAGCAAACCTGGGACGCTTCTGTATTATGCGGTTTTTAAAAAGATAGATACAAAAAAAACTCGAATTAGCCTTTTTTATTATTTTACACTTCTACCGGTGTGTAAAGAGCGTGTAAAGTTTTACTGTAACGTTATATCATATAGTTTTCTAAAAATTCGGTCAATCACACGACTTTTCTAACTCAGTTTTGCATTCTGTTTAGTCAATTTTTTTAAGATATAGACAATTGAGTAAGCTCTAAACACTTTTTTAAAATGTTTTTAAGTGACTCATTTCCAGGGAGGCAGTGTAAAGAGTGTAAAGAATCTGTGGGTAAAAAACACATTTTGGTTTCTTATTTGTTTGCCAACAACTCCGGTTATAAGTCCCAAGAAATTCTTTTCATTAGAGATGTACTACGACTCAAGGGCTACTTTCGGCTTACCAGCAAACTTTTCTACACATAATACGGACTTAGATATAGGAGTTTAAACTTTACACTCTAGTGTATAGTGGAAAAAAACAGGTTTTGACTCAGATTTCCCCGCCAAATTCTCCGGTTATAAGTCGAGACAAGTTGAACAGAATAAAAAACTATGTTCTAAGGACTACACGTCGCAGAAAAGTGCGTTTAAAAAACTCAATATTGAGTTACTCCTGTAGGTGTGAAGTTCAAAATCAAGGGTTCAACATTGGGCGAAAAAGACTTTTTTTTGCTTAGTCTGGACAAGATCACAAGTCTAAAAATGTACCAGGGAACAGTAGTGTAAAGTGGTTTACATCCAATATTCATTTGTCCTCAGACCATTGTGGAGATTTAATTTTTTCATAAATAATGTTCGTAATACAAGAGTAATATCAGCGTTAGGAATCCGACTAAAATCTTCTTTAAACTCAGTGGTTGTGTAGAGTGTACATTGAAAATTAACTTTACTTCCAGAGCGCTGCGTTGCGGAGGCTTAATTTTTTTCAAAATTTTCTATGTAATGTCAGAATTGCGAATCTGTGTGTGTTCTTTACATCCAGTGGTTGCGTGAATTTTGCGCTGAAAAAATTTGATCCCTTCAAATAAGGTAAGGTTGTTTTGTATAAAAAAGAGAATACTGACGTTCAGAACAATATTGTTTTCTGCCTTCTTAGACTGCTGTCATTATTGTGGCATGTTGCCGAAGGTGTTTACTGACTGATTTACTCTAATCTTGCTAATTAAAAGTCGGTTACTAAAAAAATGCTCCGATGGAACAAAAAGGACGAATATATGTACTTGGAATTACGCATCATTAAGAACATAAAAGGGGGAACTGGGAAAAAGTTACTTCTCTATGCCTGTTAAAGTTGTAAGAATCAACTAAAAATTCGACTTTCGCTAAAAACGCTAAAAATCGAAGTATATTCTGCGGCTTCTGAAAAAAGCGTACCTTCACAAAGCATTGTTCATTGGTTCAGAAAAAGAGATAAAGAGATAATGAGGAAGCCTTGATGTATTTTGACAAGCGCTTTCTTATCAATATCAAACTTCTCTGGCTTTACATAGTTAATCGTCAATGGCTGGATAAGTGAAATATGACAAGCACACCATTTTGTTAATTGCTGCCTCATAAAATGCATGCCATACTAGCGTAATGATGCACATTATGTCGGAGCATTTTTCTTTGCTATAGCCTGTTCCATTCCAAACATCCCATTTTCGCAAAAGTCTTTTTATTACTGTTTTAGTTTTTCACTGCACATATTGGCTTCTTCAATTATTCTCTCGTAGCGGCTCTCTTCTTATTGATGTTTAACTTGCTTAACTTGACTTGTGGCGCATCTAATACACCGCCGCAACAAACTAAGCCGTGAAATATTTTGCTTCAGTAATAAGCCTTAAAGCAAAAATGGGCCGTTTGGAATGGAGCAGACTGTAGTATTAATATATTTATATCAACCTCTTTTATATCAATATTTTCTTCTAAAGCCACGGCGATAGCAATTAATTACGCTAGGTATGTACATTTAAGAAATTTAATAACAAAAATTTGTCATTGTTAAAATTAATCGTTTAATTAAACTTATGAAAATCGAACTTCACAACCTCGTTTTTCTTCCATTCGAGTCAAAAATCTCGATAAATACTGAATTTTGTTAATTTGATAACATGTTATACAGATTAACTTATTCTATGCCGAATGACTAACTTCATTATTTTCGATCCGCTTTGGATCAACGAAATCAAATTTTTAATTATTCAAGCATTTCATACATATGTAATGCGCTATCGAAATTCTAATCAGCATTTGAAGCACAAATGAGGGTTCTATATAAAGAGAAACGAAAGAAACTAAAGAGAAACGAAGAAAAATAAATAATGTAACCTACCTCCATATCCAACCGTTGTAAACGTAATTACCGCCCACCACATGCCATCTAAAAATCGTATGCACATTTTGTTTCAAAAATTAGTAAACGTGCCGTAGATTAGAGTGATAAGTAAGAAGCAGCAAAAGTATGAGAAATCATAAAATAAGCAATAAACGTGTTAGATCGCATGTTTTCTGTAGTGCAGATAAGAATACATACATGGTCACAGCAAGAAACTTCTGGGGGTCTGATAGTGTGAAATCATCGAAAAAGTTACTGAACACAGAATCCGGGGTCTACACTTATCTGCGGGTAGTATTTCAACTTCTAAGGGCGCAAACCCCCAAACCCCCTTCTAACGTGTGGATGAGACTTACTCATGAGGAGTCATAATAAATAGCAAAAATTGCATGTGTTGGGAAACTGATAGTGATGTCCAATTCTTCCCTAAAAGTTAGTTAAGTTCTTTTATGGTCAAATACAGCAAACCGTAAAAGACTTATTTACGAATATTTTTGTGCTCATACGCTTTTTTCTTAATAAAAATTTCTAATGCGGCATTGGTCGCACAAAAGCACTTTTTGCCTTCTCTTCAGTTAATAATATCGCTGAGCGCAAGATATGGTTTTTTACCGGGTATGCTTTGAAAAGTCGAATTCGGAACGTCTTGTTCAGCAAAATACACTGCACTTGCAAATAAGGTCACTCCAATCAAGAGGAAAAACATCAATAAGCCCAGCTCTCTCATGCTAGCTCGCAGCGTCCTAAAGTTAATTTTTGCGCTAAAGTTGGCATATGCTAGTAAATACAATTGAAAGTAAAGTAAAATAAACTGAAACAAGCTAAGCTAAAACAAAATACAATAGGTTTTTGCGTAAATAATATAGATGTCACAGTAAAATATTCGAATTGAACAATAAAAGTAAAATACCGAGAAATCTTCAGAATTTGGGTCTCAAGGCAGATCAGTGGAAGCTTATACATTTTACCGTATATTGAAGCGATTTTTTCAGTCCTACTCGAACTTATTTTAATTAGTTACATGTATTTAAAGTATTAAAAAACGACTGTGGTATTTTAAAAATTTCGTTAGGAGTCGTAACTGAAGCTTACTAAATCTACTCAGTGAAGAACCCCTAAGACGTTATAATAATAATGCACAGCACAGAATGGTCCTGCGGGATCAGCCGGTCTGAAGGATTTTTTTAGCCAAAATGACCTCAAAAAACAGGTAATAAATGTTAACCTTAAAGCACTTTTCTGCAAAACCTTCATCATCATCATCAATTAATGGACTTCATTTTGCTTAATTTTCCATAGAAATTTACCATTATCCCATACCAGGAATCTACTAGATTATCTAAAATCCGTCAAGTGCATGTCTGGCCACGATTACAACTGACTTCCTTCCATTAAGATAAAAGGAAATTATATAGGCTCATTTTAGGGCAAAAAATTGAGATTTTCGGTTAAATTATTAACCGCAAAGTGCTACAATTTAAAGGCGGATTGAAATAAGAATTTAAGGTATATCAAAATCGCGCGAAGCAGTATCTTACATGCCCAGAATCTGTAAACCTTTCGAATGTCTGGACAACTTGAAAATCCGGAACACTCGCACCAGCTTAATGACCCGTAGGATCGCTAAGGAAGTGGCTTGGCCACCGGATGCAACGTTTGAGTCTGTGCTCAGCATTGTACCCAAAGTAACAAAATAGGGCACGATTGCCACTAAATCAATGAAATTCATCATGTCCCTAAAATGCATAATAAAAACGGACTGATTTAACTACGAGTATAAAGAGAATTTTGTATTATTTTCGACTGAAAACTCATTTTGTCTAATTCTGATTTTCGCCCATTTTCACTTTCTAATAACTGCAGTGAACTCTCCATGTGATTGCATTTTTCTTTTATCGTTTGCTTTAATTTGTTTTCCGCATTCACTTCCTCAATCCGCCTTCTCTATTCTCTATCAGAAAACGTTGCTTTAAGCATTGGTATAAAAAAGTTGCAAGGAGCAATTAAATATAAAAATTTAAAAAGGTTAGAAAATTATGATAGAAAAGGATTCGCGAATTTTTTAAAAATGGAGGGAAGAAAAATAAAAGAGCAGAAATGGATCGGTAAATTTTTTGATGAGAAAAGAATATGAAAGAAAAGTGAACACACCTTTCTCTATCTATACACAGCATAGTTAAAAGCAAAAAATTTTAATGATAAATAAATAATTTAAAAAACAATATGCAAATGAAGTCTTGGTTTTCGCATCCTGGAAACAATACGCAAATAGTCTTTACGGTCAACCGTGACGATTAATACCTGAAATAAAGCCACTTGTTCGGACAGCTACTGAATCGTATGATCAACTCGAAAGTGAACCAGATTATGCACAACGTTTCAACCACAAAAAATGGCTCACTGAAGTTGCCAGGCGATTCAGAAGCACTTTGAGCAATATTTACGTGATCTGCATTCAACTGCTGATGCACATGATTTGTGTTTGATTTATCTGTCTTAAATATATCAGGAAATTTTACCAGGTTATAATAACTGACGAGCATATAAACAAAAGAAGTGGAAAAATGTACGAAATGACTATTTAAATTTAATTGTAAATAGTGTTTTTTTAAATTATTTTGATTCTGCTTCACATTTTTTCGCACGTATTGTTTATTTATTCGATTATTTATTTATTTATTTATGTATTTATTAATTAATTAATTTATTTCTTTGTTTGTTTATTTATGCTTTTATATACATATTAACTCTATTAAATTCTGCTAACGAAAGACTAAAAACTCCAGTGGATAAGACCATAAGAATTGAAATGATTGACGAACTCGACTGGAAAACAATAATTAATGTCGTAAACCTGAATAATTAAAAAATTGATTTTTTAAATGGATGGGCAGGAATCCTCTAATATAATATTTTCTTAAGTTTTTGGTTAGCTTTTCAATGTGCATCAAAAGTTCTATTGTTCTACGAATTATGAAACAAAGTAAAGAAAAATAATAATCAATTTTGTTGCAATAATACCGCCAAATAACAGATAGGAGTACTCATAAGATTTAATAGATTCTGTAAAAGAGTATTATTATCATTATTAGTCTTAAATGCAAAATCAGGAAAAAGTTGCAACTTAGTTAGGTACCTGATCTTCTTTTATTGGTGTTGGAAAGCCGGCGCAATTCAGAGATTGTGGAAAGGTAGAGTAACTTGCATTGGAATTTTGTGAATTCTTGAACATTGGCAATGTTTCAAGGCAAAAAATAACGATCGAAACTACAATGACGGCTAAGGAAAGAAGAGCAATCAAGCGAGCCAGTAAAGAACTTTCGGGATATTCAAATAACAGCCAAAACTTTCGCTGAGTTTCGTTGCAAGGCAGCTGCTTCTCTTCCTCCTTTATGAAGCCTTCATCATCTCTGAATATGATTTTCGAAAAATAGCAGAATAATTATAGTCTGTTTCACACAACTTCGGTCAAAAATTTTAAAACTATCTCCGACAATAAAGTGACAGATTCGGATTATAGCATTGATGTGATGTAACTATAATTATCATAACCCTTGGCTTACTGTCGATGAAAATTCTTAGAATTTATGCACAAAGTTATGTGAAACAGATTACAAGTTCGCTTGAACATAAAAATAATACACAAATATTTTCTTCATCTTTTCTAAAATTTTTTTAAGCCCTTGATTACCTTATGAAAATTTTATGATTGATCAAAGAAAGTTTAGCGGAAAATAAATGAAAAAACCAATAATTTTTTCACGAAGTACGACGCAGAAAAGCCACCTTTTTACCCTTCTTTTTTATTTGAACTTGTTTATTTCCAAGATGATTCACCCCTTTTACCAAATAAATTAATCAAGAATTTTAAAAGGCGTATAATCGCCAAAAACTATTATAAAGTGATACAAGACAGTTCCATTCAATAAAAAAGATTGAAACTATGCAGGCATATGAAATCACCAAAATGATTGAAACATGATCTCACAAATTCAAGAGCCCTTCCACAAACATTACGTACCTAAACCTTTCCATGACCTCATCGCCAAGATCGAAAAACTTAATTTCTTCGGCAAAAACGTCTAATGGAACGTTAATTGGGCGACGCAGTCGGCCGCCACTTTGGTAGAAATGCAAGATGGCATCAAAGCTAGGCCTGTTCCGGTCGAAAAAGTATTCGTTTCTCGTCCTATCGTAATATTTGCGGCGTCTGTTTGGGTCACCCAGTAGGGTATCTTGATGAAAACAGTTTTTTGAACTGAAGTAATTGAATTAGAATCCTTTAGCCCACGTTGTTGTGCTAACTCAAACAAGGTCATAAATTTTCGCAATATTGAAATCCGTAACGAAAACAGCCCATTTTTTAATTTTTAATCTATTCGACCGTGCATACTCACAGTTTGTTTCATAAACACATAAACACATTGGGCATAAACTATAAGAAGTAATCAACGAAGCTGACAGATTGCGATTATTGCATTGGTCTGATATACGAGCATAACTTTCGTAATCTGTCGGCCTATTGTCAATAAAACTTTTCAAAATTAATACCCAAAATAATGCGAAATAGACTAAAGGTTTCTACAGATACAGCAAATAAATTTTGAATTTTATCCGACTTTTGCGAATGCATGTCTGTTCTATTGCAAAAAGCACACATTTTGAAATAGATGAATAATCAACAGACCGGACAAGCACGTGGCGATTCGGAGGTGTACACCCAGGAAATTAAGAGTGAAATTTCGCGTAATAAGGTTAAATCACAACCAAAAATAAATAAAAATTGCATTTTCATAAAATGTTTTAGATTCTTAATGCATCATGAAATCCAACAATTTCGTGCTATTTTGAGCATTTGCACTCGTTTTAGCAGAAGTCGACTTTCAATTTCAAACCGATCGACCCTTGTCCGATCGACCAGCTGTTCTCATGATCGCCACCATGTGCTTAAACTTAGCACGACAAAGGAGTAACAAATGAGAGAACGACCAGTTTTTAAGCTTAATTAAGTGTTTAGCCTCAATAAATAACATTAAAGGTAAACGTGTTAATTAAAAATTTTAAAATTTGAGTTCACAATTTCGAATTTTTACGGATTCTTGGATCTATAAGGAGCAAATTTATCCATTTCATTGTAGCAGTCAAATCTTCTTTCCATTGAAAAAAAATGTCAAAGGCCTCCCAAAAGTACTTCACCCAAGTCCATTCATGAACCGTGCTAGCACAACAGCTGAACAAGCTGAAGGTCACTTTAGGACAGACTGATTAAAAAATGGGGAAAACAAGCAAACCTCGAACAATGTAGATTTTTGACCGACTTTTAGCCCAATCAATTTATAGGGGACCGATCGAACCAGCATCGTGTGCGCTCTAGTGCATGCAAATCAATCAGTTGCGCTAAACTTCGCTTAAAATCGAGGTATAATTTACTTCAATCGTCACTTTAATATAAGAAATTATTTTTGATATTGCGATCATCATTTAACTAATGAATAAATTATTTTATCACAGAATATTCAATAAAACACGAAATTTAATCAGTAAATAATTTAAAATCAAAGTGCAACTTGTTGTAATTTAAAAGGTTGTCGCTCCACTTTGCTTTGATTGCTATTATAGTGACGACAGTTATTCATTCCATCAGTTGCAAGTTTGATTACAGACCAGAGGCGTAGCCAGGATTTTGGTTCGGAGGGGGCATGCACAAAAAAATTTTTAAGGCCACTTTTGCATTGAATGCTCTGATATGGTACAGTAACACGTTATGTATTGTAAGATTGAGTTTTTCGACCATTAGAAGTGTAGAGTAGCTAATTTATGGGTTTCTGACGATTTAAGATACAAAAAGTGTCAAGCAACGCGAAGCGCCAATTTTTTTTGGATATTTTTAATGATTTCATGTAGAACTTATGGCCTTTTTATTGACAATCAGTTCAAAATGATGAATGGCTCAAAGCACCAAACAATTTAGTCATTTTTACCGCCCTTAATATTTTTCAGCTCTGTGAATACTGATAGTCTGACAGTGCAGAAAATTATGAAATTTGTAGAAGACAATTTTGAGCCTAAGTTCAGGCTTCTGACAAGAAAACTTCGAATTACTAATTCAGTATAAAGCACTAACATATTTTGACTGATTCAGGCTTTTAGACGTAATGCTGGATCTGATACAGAGAGAAATCCGGCTGAGTTATGCACCAGAAAATTACGACGTTTTCGCTCTTGGCTTCTAATTTACACCATTTAAATCATACGGAACAAGCAAACAAATGACGGTGCAAAGCACCGGAAATTTTAAATTTTTTAACCCTCTCGCCTTTTCTTTGTCCTCCGAAAAATCTTTTGTACACGTACAACGAGATTTTACGCCTGGAGGATCTGGGGTAGTGCGTTCAAGCGCCAAAGCGGGGTCCAGGGCAGAGCCCCGAAAAATTTTGTAAACAAAGCACCTTAACGTTGAATGATAAGGTTAAAATTTTCGGAAAATCGGCCAAATCTTGGTTCTGAAATAAGACCAAAAATCGACTCCTACATTGCACAAAACTTCTGAGCTGAATTGTGTTTTTTGACTTCTGCTAAGTATATAGTGCAGCAACGGATCGCTGCAATAAGATATAGAAAAATGTATCAAAGAAAATTTTGTTATTACCGTTTTCAGACCCGCCTTCTTATATGATGACGTAAAGAAAATGCGCAAATACAAGAACGTTTGGCCATTCTTCTCAATTACAATATAATATGTGTTCCTGTAAAGAAAGGAATACAAAGCAGAGAATGAACAAACTGGTAACACTGTCATTTCAGAACTTTCACTATTATGCTCAGCAAGCATGCGCAGTTTTCATTCAACGAACAAACAGTGCATTAAATCTCTAAAGCGATAAGAAGCGCTGGATTATTTTAGCTGATTCAGGCTTTTAATTTTATGGACCCATATAACTATAAATAATAATGTCTCGGCGCAAAACGCCAAAGGATTTTGACGTCTCTGGCCTTTTTAAACTCAATTTTCTGAACACAATCATTGACCAGGAAAATCAACAAAATTTCTGAAAAATTTCGGGAGGGGCATATGCCCCCTATGCCCCCCCTGGCTACACCCTTGTTACAGACCCGTTAACATTTATTTCGCCTACCTGGAAAGCGACTCAATGTCGACATTAAGGTTTCGTAACGCAATCCGCTGACGTTTATGGCCACGCGTTCCCGGCAACGGGACGATGACGTATGGCAGTGCTCTGCAGACGCCTCTGAAGTTGGCGACGACCCCGTGAATATGGACGTTGGATTACCTGATTCGCTAGAAATTTAAGAATATTCAAATCGCTTATTCGTTTTTCAAATCTTTTATTATATTTTCAAAACATAAAAACATGACTCCCATCTTCGTGAGTTAAGTTTATTTATAAAAAGAAACAATCTTAGATAATCCTTTCTTTTAATTTACCAAAATAGCTAATATTTATAGATTGTAAATGTTACATCATAGGTAGCGCGATAGCGCTACCTGTACTATACTTGGCCATTCTTATTTCTAATGTTTATTACAACGAGTGCGAAATTTGTGCACCTCCTCACAGCAACAAGGGCGCACACCTGGGGGTGCGGTTTTTTTAATCGATAGATAATTAAAAAATTCGATGCCGGTGTTTTTTTTGTTTAAACTAAATACCGAGTTAGCAATGAGTGTGTAAAGTGTAAACCGAAAACATCAAATAATTTGCGGAGGGCCAATTTTTTTAATGTTGCCCCTGGGCTGTAGATTACGAATCTGACCTTAAAATTTCTTTACACTCAATGGTTGTTGCACAAAAATGTAAAGTATATGGGTTTTTTACTCTTCGTGTGTCCTTCAGCTTATCTAACTCAATTTAAGTTTCTGTGCAGTCCAATTGGTTTTATGTTGTAGTGGATTACAATATCTCAAAACCCTTTTTTCTTCTCTTATAAAGCAGTATTTCTTGATCTGTGATCGTTAAAGTGTAAAGGCTTCGAGACGAAAAACGAAATTTCTTCAGCTACTCCGCTAAGTAGGCGGATCATGCTAATTATGCTTAAGAGGTGCCTTGACCTAAAGGTTACATATCCTAGTTTATTTTGTTTCTATACACCCAATATTGCGGTATTAGCACAAGTGTAAAGTTCACTTAGAGAAGCATTTTTCCGCCCAGAGCATTGAGTATTAAACAATTAGCGGAGGGCCGATTTTTCTTAAATATTGCCCCTCAGTTGTAGATTACGAATCTGACCTAAATTTCTTTACACTCAATGGTTGTCGCACAAAAGTGTAAAGTATAGTGTGACTAAGTATTAAAATCCGCCGATATGTTGAGTTGGTGCAGAGGCTGACGCATCCGTTCTCGCATGCGGATTTAAAAAAGACTAATAGGTTCAAATCTTCTGAATACCGACTTTTTCATTTTTTTAATCCTTTTGTCAAAACCATGCACTTTATTTGACTTATTCATCGATTTAGGTTCTGCAGATGACACTTTTTTGGTTTTTGAATTTCGCCTTAGTTCTCGAATGGGAGTATAAAGAGTGCGAAAATCTGGGGTGAAAAGACACATTTTGGTAGAGTTTTCGACTTGTTTATGTCTGCCAACAAGTCCGGTTATGAGTTTAAAGAAATTTTTCTGACAGAAATGTACTACAGATCAAGGGCTATCTTGTGCTTACCAGCAAACGTTTCTACAATGAATACATAGTACCAGGGGTTTAAACTTTACACTCTAGTAGATGAGTAAAAAACAGATTTTGTCCAAGATTTTTCTGCAAACTTTTTCGGTAATGAGTTGGGATGAATTGAATAAATAAGAAATAAAGTAACTTTTAATGGACACGTCGAAGCAAGCCGCGTTCAGAAAACGTGATATTGACTTGTTTATGGGGGTGTAAAGTTCGAAATCTGAGGTGTAAAATGGGCGAAAAAACAGGTTTTTTCGTATTTTGATTGGTAAATTATATCAAACATTTTGCGGAACATAAGTTTGGCACAAAACACGTACTACAATCAAAGGGCTACAAATTAACCCAAACTGAATTTATTTATACTTCATGGGGCGTTGAGTTCAGATTTTTAAAGTTTACAATGTGGTGGACAGTGGAAAATACGTGTTGGTCCATTTTTTTGTTTGCCACTTTCTCTGTGCAGAAGTCGGGCGAGGTCGAATAGGATAAAATAAAGTGTTTTCTAAGAGGTACGCGTCACAGCGAATTGCCTTTGTTTACACCAATATTTAGCTTTTTCGGGAGGTGTAAAGTCAAAAAAATGGGGGAGTTAAACGTGTTTCTGTCTTGTTTTTTTCTGCCAAATTCTGGGTTATGAGTCTGGACATAATCTCCAGTCTAAAAATAAACCAGAAATCAAATGTGATACGCAAGATTGTTTGCACTCAATAGTGGTGTAAAGCGGTTTACATCTAATAATTATTTGTCCTCGGGGCGTTGTGGAGACTTAATTTTTTCGTAAATGTTAATCGTAATATCAGAATTACGAATCCGACTGGAATTTTCTCTACACTCTGTGGTTGTGTAAAGTTCACACTGCATATTAACTTTAGTTCTAGAGCCTTGCGAAAGCTTTATTTTTTTCAAAATGTTCTACGTAAAATCGGAATTGGGAATCTGACTGTTGTTTCTCTACACCTAGTAATTGTGTAAAGTTTACACTATTTATTTCTTGTTAAAATGCACTTTATACTACGAATTTATTCTACTTCCAAATTTGAGCATTAGTGTTCCTTACACTTGCGTAAAGTTTATGCTGAAAAACATTGATCTGTTTAAATAATGTAAGGTTGTCTCGTTTGAAAAGGATAATGCTAAAGTTAAGAACAATATTGTTTTCTGCGTTCTTGGACTGCTGTCATTATTGTGGCATGTTACTGTATGTGTTTACTGACTGATGTATCAAATCATGCTAATTAAAAGTAGGGTACTAGCGAAGAAGAATGCTCCGATGGAACAAAAAAATGAGTACACTTGGAATTGTGGATTATTAAGGATTAAAAGGAGGGGACTAGGAAAAATCTACCTAAAGTCGCAAAATCTGCTAAAAATCACACTTTCTCTAAGACACGCAAAAAATCGGAAAGTATTCTGCGGCCAACAGATTAAAAAAATATTTAACCATCAAAATGATTGAAAAAGCAGCACGTTAGCTATTCAGTAGCTATGGGAAATGATATTGAATAAACTTAGTCTTTCTAAGCCGATAGAATGAAATAGCAAACATCGATGCATCCAAGACAATTGAAGAAATTGTTGGTTTAAAACAGTAGGAAACGCGTAAGTTGACTTGAAACAGACTAAATGCAGGTACAGCCCGTAACGACTGTGTGCACTAATAAATCGGCCCCTGCTTTGCTTGCTATAATAATGCTCATAAAAAAATAGAACAACTTTAAATACAATATCACTTAGTTTTCTATCAATCAGGATACGAAGCTAGTCAGCGTTGCTACTTGCCAGCAATTTAAAAAAATAAACATTATAGATTTCGTTTATACACTCCTATCTGAAACTTTGAACATTATTTAAAAAATACACTTTTTTAGAGGCCGCAGAATATACTTCGATTTTTTGCGTTGCTTAGAGAAAGTGTGATTTTTAGCAGATTTTGCGACTTTAGGTAGATTTTTCCTAGTCCCCTCCTTTTATATCCTTAATAATCCACGATTCCAAGTATATTCATCTTTTTTGTTCCATCGGAGCATTTTTCTTTGCTACTTAAATATATTTCATTCAACAACTATCGAAGCCGAAACAGCGTTCGTTTTATCCCTCTCAAGACATTAAGTCATTTTTAGATTTTTAGAACAAGAGGACAAATAAAAACGATCCTGAAATTTCTGTCATAAAAAATGTTAAAATTCCAACGATATTCGAAAGCAAAGAAAAATGCTCCGATGGAACAAAAAAGATGAATATACTTGGAATTGTGGATTATTATGGATGTAAAAGGAGGGGACTAGGAAAAATCTACCTAAAGTCGGAAAATCTGCTAAAAATCACACTTTCTCTAAGCAACGCAAAAAATCGATGTATATTCTGCGGCCAACAGATTAAAATAAATATTCAACCATAACAATGATTGAAACAGCAGCACGTTAGCTATGCAGTAGCTATGGGAAATGATATTAAGTAAACTAACAGTCTTCCAAGCCAATTGAATGAAATAGCAAACATCGAAGACAATTGAAGACATGGTTGGTTAAAAACAGTAGGAAACACGTAAGTTGACTTGAAACAGACTTAATGTAGATACACTAGCATGCCCGAAACGATTGTGTGCACTAATCAATCGGCTCCTGCTTTGCTTGCTATAATGCTCATAAAACAAAACAACTTTAAATACAATACCTCTTAGTTTTCTATCAATCAGGTGCCAGCAATTTAAAAAAGTAACCTTGATAGATTTCGTTTATACACTCTTATCTGAAACTTCGAACATTATTTAAAAAAGACACTTTTTTAGAGGCCGCAGAATATACATCGATTTTTTGCGTTGCTTAGAGAAAGTGTGATTTTTAGCAGATTTTCCGACTTTAGGTAGATTTTTCCTAGTCCCCTCCTTTTACATCCATAATAATCCACAATTCCAAGTATATTCATCTTTTTTGTTCCATCGGAGCATTTTTCTTTGCTAGTACACTAATTTTAATTAGCGTGATTTCAGTACATCAGTCAGTAAACACAATCAGTAACATGCCACAATAATGACAACAGTCCAAGAACGCGGAAAACAATATTGTTCTTAACATCAGCATTATCCTTTTTAAACAAGACAACCTTATTGACACCATCCATTTTCAAATTAAAACTGCATTAAGTTATTTCTTCTTAATGTGCAGTTCACTTATAATCAAGCACAAAAATTTAACCAACGAATTCACATTGCAAATCCTCACTCAATCAATACACAAGCACAATGTGTTGTGACTTTTGAAATTGAAAACACCCAATTTTCAATTTTCAAATTGAAAATTGGATCAATTTTCAAATTGAAAATTGGGTCAATTTTCAAATTGAAAATTGGGTGTTTGAATTTGCGATGAAGAAAATAATCAAAAGATAGTCACTTGGTTTATTTAAGCCGAGTAATAAAATAACGACCGTCCACCAATTCCAAACTAAACGCAACTAATCTGATCACTATGAAAAAGTTTTGAAAAATGAGCTTGCTAAGCGAGAGTTGTAAACCAAGAGAAACTTAAAGTTAAAACCTACCATTAAATTATTAAGAGAATTATAAAAGATTTTAAACTTTAAGAAAATGGAAAAGGCGAGATGTTGGTAAATTAGAAGGCAAAGTTTTTCGGCAAAAATTCAAAAAGTTCACGCAAATATCAAATGTAAGGAACACTAACGCTTTGATTTAGTAGTAAAATAAATTTGTAGTATAGACTACATATTAACAACAAATGAATAGTGCAAACTTTACACAACTACTAGGTGTAGAGAATACTAACAGTTTACGGCTTATTAATGTACATGATTACAATAAAGCTGTATATCTTTGTCGACTTCTGTGCACAGTAGTGTGATTGCTGGTTCATTTTAAACCACTTTTGCAGGCAATTTACATCAATTAAACGATAGCTCTCCATGTGCAAGATTTTGTGAAACATATTATAAACACGGCTAAGAAAGATTTAACTTTAATGCAACCCATTTAAGACAAAATTACATCTCTTCAATGATCTAAGGACACTTGAACATAATTTTTAAATCACTTTAGATTACTTTTGAGGGTAAACAAACTCACTTAATTGATGTCTCACATATGAATCCTTGAAAATTTCTTGACTTCAGTTACAAAGTCTCTGCAAGTCTATCGAATTAGGGTTAACACGTAACGTAAACTTTACACAAACACATAGCGTAAAGAATATTTTAGTCGGATTCGTAATTTTGATATTGCTCCGATATTTCTTTCAACATTTATGGAAAAATGAGTCTCCATAATGTTTTAAAGACAATAAACATTAGGTTTAAACCACTTTGCAATACTGCTGAGTGTAAGCAAGCGCGCCCAATTGACGTATATATTTCATTCCCTGTAAATCTTTATATCTCAGGAAAAAATTTCGATTTTTGCAATGCTATAGAACAAAGGCTAACATGCAGTGTAAAAAATTACTCGGATATTATGATCAACATTCATGAAAAAATTATGTCTCTACAATGGTCTGAGGACATATAAACAATGAATGTAAACTACTTTACATCACTGTTGGATGTAAACAAACGCGCCTACGTGACGTCTCACATTTGATCCTTTGAAAACTTCTAGGCTCCAAGAAAAAATTAGGTTTCAGGAATGCTCAAAAACGAAGATAAATATATATGTAGTGTAAACTTCATGTAAACACCTAGTGTAAAGAAGATTTTAGTCAGATTCGTAATTTTGATATTGTTCCGATATTACGATTAATATTTATGAAAAAATTAAGTCTACATAATGTTCTATGGGCAAACTAACAATTGGTGTAAACTACTTTACAACACCGTAGAGTGTAAACATATGCGCCAGACTGGCATATCAAATTTGATTCCTGGTCCATTTCTAGACTTGATAAACGTGTCCCTGACTCGTAACCGGAGAAGCAGGCAGAAAAAACAAGACAGAAACGCATTTAAAACTCCAAATTTTTGACTTTACACTCGCTAAATATTAATGTATAGACAATTTGCTTTGACATGCACCCGATATAAAGCACTTTATTTTTATTCTATTAGACTTATCCCGACTTCTGGACGGAGAAAGTGGCGAACAAAAAACGCAACAAAAACGTATTTTCCATCATTTAGAACACTGTAAACTTTAAAATTCCGTACCGAACTCCCCATTGAGTTTAAAGAAATTCGGTTTGGTACCATTTGTAGCTTTTAAATCGTAGTACATTCCTGTGTGCCAAAATTCTGTTGCAAAAGTTATTTGGCATGATTTATCAATCAAACTTCGGAAAAAACGTGTTTTTTAGCCCATTTTTTACCTCTGATTTCGAACTTTACACCCCCATAAATAACTCAATATTGCGTTTTTTTAAATGCGGTTTGCTGCGATGTTTAGCCCCTGTGAGGCACTTTATCAATGCTGTCTTCGATTTGCACTGACTCATAAGCGGAAAAATTTGGCAGAGAAATCTTAGTTAAAATCCGTTTTTTTACACCATCCACTAGAGTGCAAACTTTAAACCCCAGGATCTAACTCACCATAGAGCATACAAGACTTTGCTTATATGCAGAATGTAGCCCTCGATCCGCTCTACATTTCTGTCAGAAAACATTTTAAAAACCTCATAACCGGAGTTAGTATCGGACATAGGAAGGTTGAAAACTCGACCAAAAAGTGCTTTTTCACCCCCAGATTTTCGCACTCTTTACACTGCCGTTCGATAAATAATGCGAATATCAAAAAACAAAAAAAGAGTCATCTGTAGAATTCATCCCTCTATTATCCTATTCTGTTCAATCCTTCGAGTCATCAATACTCAGTTGTCCACATGCCGCAGTAAAAAGGTCCCAAAATTTGTCCTATGTTATAACGTTACACAAAAACTTTACACCTTCTTTACACAGTCAATTTTGAGTTTCAAGAAAAACAAAAAAACACGGGCAGCGAATTTTTTTATTATCTTTCTTTTAAAAAAAACCGCACCTTCCAGAAGTGTCCCGTTATAGCTGTAGGGGGTGCCCAGGTGTTGGGGGTACCCAAGTATATTATAGGTACGCGCTAACGCGCTACCTATGATTTTAGCTACCTATCACACTGACTGACGTTCCATTAATTTATTTTTGTTATTTTTCGTTGCGAACGCTGATCAAATCAATATGATATGGCCTCAATTCACAGGAAAAACGCGGAGCGCCGAAAACAAAGCGATTAATCACAGATTTAATAATGAAAATTTATCATACAATGCACAAATGTATCAATTTTTTAAAAATTCCCTCAGGAAGAGGCAGATAGTTGACGATATAAATACACGTATTGTAAATGACTCACGTAAACTGAAAATCTTTCCGCATTAAACCGAATATTAGTTTTATAATAGCTCCGTCGGGTTATACATAAAATGTGTTTACTTGCGACTGAGGAATCACAAAGGACTTTGTCTTGAAAGCTGCCAAGAAAAAAGCTACATAGTCAACAAGGCGCAAATACCTTCGTATCATCGGCTATTTCAAACGCGTGAAAAATAGCAGTAATTTTTCAAAGTTAGAAAAAATAACTGCTAAATGATCGAGTAAATGAATGTTCAAACTATTAGAGAAAATTGCGCAAAGTGAGCGTGATTGAATGACGGGGTCACGTTTTTCTTTCTTACCAAATCAGACCCAACAATGATCTGTTGTCATTTTGTTCTTGCTTCGATTCGCAACAACAAACGCACGTAACTCTTCCGTACTCGCCGTTGCAATAATCCTTGATTCTTCTTATTTCGTCATTAGCGTTATTATTGCTGTCATTATTATTGTTATTGTCACTCGAATTAAGCACATTACTATTACGACGTCTAGCAGCAACCTCGAAATTCGCGTTTTCAGTATCGTCGTCAACGTCAGCGTTAATCGCTTTATCGGCGTTGACATTATCGTTCGATTGCAGGCACGTAGCTGACCTTCTGAATTCAGGGGGACTAAAATTTTAAAGTCGGATATCACAACAACTACTTGTAAATAGACAAAAATAATAGCGTTTTCTAGCATTTCTCAGCGAGCTCTACGAAAATAGCAAAAAAATTTCAATAATTTATTTGAAAAATTCAAGAAAATAAGTTGGATTTCAATCATATTCAAAAAGCATCTCGCATAGAATGGCTAGACGAATGATTTCTCAACATTATATCCACGCTCGACACTGCTGAAAAATTTATTATTTTGTTTTGTACTCAATTCTGGTGCAATGATAAGAGAGCGATATGAAAAATGAATAATTCTGCTGGATCGTCAGAAAATTTTGACACATTCATAATGTTCACTCAAACTTGTCTGTTTGGAAGACAAAAGTTATACAAAAACAATGCATTTGGCGCGAAACGCCCGAGAATTGTGGGATTATTAGCTCAAAAGTGTATGTTAGCATCCATTCTGGCGGTCTTTCACATGTGCTTCATAAATTTTCAATTTTTCACTCTGGGGAATCTTCTTTCGCAATTTTGGGGGACTAATCCTCTCCCTATCACCCGCAGCTACGCGCCTGTTCAATTTGCCGCCGACTGCCGACTCTGCGGTCGACTGGTCGCTACGACCAAATGCGACGTCGTGGAAGTTTTTTCAGAGCCATCGCACCAGCCGCCGATGACATCCGTCGCCAGAAGTTTTCCCACCCTAATTGCTTAGCGTCGTCGTTAACGTTTCTCGACGAAGTTGATTTCGCGAAATTCGTTCTCGAATCAGCTGGACGTCGAGCGTTGCCGCCGTAAAATGGTAAACTGTAGCGGACCCGCTTGACCGACGATCCGATGACGTCACACGACGTCGACGACGACGACGCGACGCCAGATTTCGTAGAAACGTTGGAGTCGCCGCCGTAGCCGCGCCCCTTTCCAATCGATTCGACGCCGGCGGCGTCGGATTCGTCGTGGTTCTTGACGCATCCGTTTTTTATACCGTAACCTTGATGATGGTCGTTTGTTGATACCAGAAATGCACGTGGGGGTCTAGGCCCCAATAATGGAAGAATGGGAAATTAACTCGGGAAAATAAGGCAAAAAGAGGACCAAAAACTTATGAAATTTATAATTTCCTTCAAAAATACTTCAAATTGAACAGAAACTGTGCAATAACGCAGTTTTGACCCCCAGATCGGCTGGCCCTCCCCTCCCAGATCGGCCACTCTGTGCATCTAGGTTGTTACTCGATGATAACGAACGAGGACGCCGGCCCATCCACAAATGCGATTGTCGTCTGCCGTATCCGAATCCGGAACCGAATCCGAAATTAAAGGCGTTACCGCATCGATAGACGGAACCGCCGCCGCAATGAGCGCCAAAAGCGTCGTAGGCTGATAAACCGACGCTTTTTCGGTCCGATAAGCGATGTTGCGAATAGGCCGGGCCGAATTTCGACGAAGAAAAACGACGATTTTGAATATTAGCCAAGATTGATGATGCTTTTAATACGCGAATAAGCGTAGGCGTTAAATGCTAAACACGCGAGCCTCAATGTTGACGCGTGAAGATTAAATATACTGCCGTGAAAAGATTTAAGCAATCGCGGGCTTCATTTTAAGTTGCAAATCTGCATATTAAGATAAGGAGGTGATCCTATAATATAATATAATATAATAACATACAATCCTCGTCATCTTATCATTAAGCCGACGTTTGAATTCAGCGACGTATCAACATACATAGGGATTTTTCTAAGGTTACGGTATACTAACTTTAAAAATAAGACGAGAATATGTCCACAAATTTGCCCGATTAGCATTTTTTTCGACGTTTTGCTTTGTCTACTATTAATTAAAATCGCTTTGGCGCGAAATTTTTCATAAAAATTTTAAAATTCCGGCAATTTTGCTAAAAAAATCATTAAATTCCTTTAATTTTTGCGAAAATCTGGCGCAAAGCGCCGGAAATTTCATGGAATTAAAGCGAAAGAACGTTTATGAGCTTGAATTGCTCCTCTATCTTCTGCAATTCGTAGCATGACGCGGAACGTCTAAAATATTTGAAAGTTATGCTTGAAAATAGAAGAAAACTATGCTGAAAAAGCTGTTTCTCCTCTTGATATCGTTTTAAACATATTCCCTGAGCAAAAATATGACTTCCGGGCCGACAAGAAAATAAATAAACGTCGTTTATAGGTATCCAACGCCAATTTCGGATCCAGGATTTTCCTAAGGGGGCGGTACCCCTAAGGGGGGGCGAACCCTGACATTGGGCGGAAAAATTAGCCGTTTGAACCCGAAAATCGCTAAAAATCGCTCAAAAATCCTTAATTTTGCGCATCATTTAGGCCAATGGGGGGAGGGCGGCCGCCCCTCCCCGCCCCCTAAATCTGCCCCTGTCTAACGCGAAACGCTGAAAAATTTGAGAAAAGATTATCACTAACGACAAAAATCATTGCATATTATAGATTTATTCTTTATCTTGCCAATCATTTTGGGTCAATGGGGAAGCGGCCGTCTTCCCTTGACCCCCTTAAATCCGCCTATGTTCGATATATTGGATCTTTACCTAAATTAGTCTCTTCAAAGTGTATTCGTACATACGAGCGGTTTTACGTTGATTAATAAGAACATTTGTAAAATTTTAACAACGCTTGGCACGACTGGAACGATATATTTGTAGCGTAAGCTGCAAGGTAGGAATATTTAGCGATGAATAATTTTAAAATATTATTGGGAGAATAACAACGGCAGCTATAACAAGTCCTTTGCATACTTGCGATTTCCTTTTTGATGTACCCATTCAAAAATTCTTCAGAAAAATTCCTGAAGAAGAAAATAAATAATGCAGTCATCAGATTACGAAATTTAGAAAAATTTTGAATCAAGGAGCGAGGAAAAAATGAATGGGTTTATTTTAAGCGATGTTTTAGCTTAGAGGCATACGGTAATCAATTAACCAAAATAGCTGACACAAATACATGACGCTGTTTGCTCCTGTCCATCTGCCCACCACATGCGATCTTACAATCTTGTCCTCCGGCTAGATCAACCCTAAAAAGGTTTCCGAAAATCAATATTTTAGCCACGTTACGAAGACCTCAAAAAATTGGTTAACTACAGTGTTAAGCGTCATTCAGCAATGCGAATACTAATTGCAAGAGACGTTTACCCAATCAGCATAGCTTCCAGGACACCAGAGCATTGCGATTCGCTTTGGGAAAGTGAGGCTGGTCTTCAGAAGCCTAACGAGTCAGGCAAATATACAAATATAGACACAGGAAATTATAAAACTAACTTTTGTCCATCAACAAGCGATGCTAGTTGATACCGCCAGCTTTTCAGCCTTTTTAGCAGCAGGAAATTTTCGAAGAAGGTTAAAGAGTTGATTCGGACAATATTATTCCCGAAACGCAAATAAAAATTAATTATGTGCCAAAAACATTATTGCTAAAGCCGAAATTCCAGTCTGTCTTGCATCGCAACTGAAATCAACCAGAAATAAATCGAAGAAATTACTTGCATTAAATCGGTAAAATAATTTAAATTCAGATTGAATTCTGTAGACGCATGGTGGTACAAGAAATGACTGCCCGCGTTTCACCTTAAAGAACATTAAAACGATAGAAACTTTTTATCAAAAGTCAAAAAATCGCGAAAAAATGGAAAAAGATTTCTAAAATTTTATTCTGGGTTGCCCGCGTGTACTCGTCCTAGAGATTTTGAGCTTACTTATCTGTTCATGTTGATTCAATTTTACTGGAGTTTTAATATTTCTTTCTCAACACTTCTATTTAAAAAATTAAATTTATCTCCAAATCTCTGCTCGTTACGTGCATAAATCGCGTTATTCCTCGAGACTCCCGTACTAAACAAGAGTGGCAAATCGAGAATACAGGCTAATTGGATGGTTTTAGCCAATTTTCAAAGTATCCTGCTTTCTAATAGCCGATTTTTTTGACAACAAATGACCCAAAAAAATGAAGAATAAATTTTTCCCATTTCATTTTTGTCGAGAAAAGTAGCTTTTGAGAAAATTAATATGGTATATTATCGGTCTATTTTATATAAGAACAACTTACTGTTGCTTTGCCCGTGAGAGGATCTATGAATGCAGTTAACCACTTGAGGATCGCTCTCAGTGAAAATTTCATTGAACATTTCATTGATGTTTGCGTTTTGTACCGTAATTTTTAACTATTTGCGTGAGCATGTGAGAGTTGCATTATTTTCCTGCTTCTCAAACGGATTGATAAGCAGAAATGAAAAACGTAGAACAAGTTATTCAGGTACAACCTCTACGATTTTTTAATTAAGATCGAAAGGAAATTGTATTAAAAAATATATGCAATATATGTACGTACATATGTGCGCATTGTACTCTTAGCTGCGTAGCTTGCGCCTCATCAGCGATGACAGTTAATCAGTGAAAACATTGTCATAGATAGCTTCATATATAAGTGAGTACACATCAAAAATAAAAATGAGCGATAATTAGCGAGAATATAGCGTATGTAATCTATTGTTTCTGCAAAAAACGACAGCGAATGACGTAAATGCATTGACAAATGGCCGAATTGTTCCCAGAAGGAGTTCGCGGCGGTACGTGCCTTGTATGCTGTAGACTGATCATTCAAAAGATTAATGAATCAAGCATACCGAAACTGAAAATGAAAAAACTCAGAATAAGAGGAGGATGTTGTCGCAACCTGTCCATTTTAACTCCGTTTTACGTTCAGATATTCAATAATTGCCTAAACATTAAAGTAGGAATGCTGCTGGATTGATGTACGACGACGAGAAGACAAACGCTGTAAATTTTAGAAATATAAAAATAAAAAACACAAAAAGAGACAAATCTCGATGAAGCACAACATACTTGTGAATGATTTTGATCAGCAAACCAGCTTGCTATGTCTTTAATAGCATGGAGCAACTATGAGCAAATGAGGGTTAATCTTAATTTTAAAATCCTGAATCTCATGATGATGTCGCAACATGCGAAAAAATCAGCGTTTTTTTCGTGTAAGAATGCGAGCATGTTTGAGAGTATTATTAAGCGAAGGTATCCCCGAGCTCTTAGAAGTTTAATCAATGCTATAAATTAGGACGGAAAAAGCATCGTAACATACGTTGCGTGGATATTGCAATCGAGGACTGGTTCCCCTAAGTCAATTGCTGGGCTATTCGAGGATGAAAAAGCTAATTTGAGTGGACTAATAATGGTTCGATTTGCGTCTCGTAATATCTCTTTCACATGATTCCTGTGGGTTAAACACGATGATTTCAATGCATTTTTTCGTATAAGCTTGGATCAAACAAATTAGGAAAAACATTTTCAGCGCGTCGTGCTCAGAAATTAGCTCGTCGATTTTCTCATCGTGTTCGTATCATTTTCTCATCTCTTAAGAACGTTCATGTGAAAAATGTTTTCGCCTGTGACTGTACATTTTCGTTAATGACATATAAAGACATGTATAAGTTCAATTCCTTGAATAAAATGAAGTACGAGTGTGATCAGTAACGCAAAAACTGTTTAATTGGACATAAAACTGCTTCACATAATTGTGCACTCCTTTCATATGGCTCAGAAATCGTAGGCCAGATAAAGATTTTGATCGCGACTTCAATCGTTCAGTAATTCAAAAAACAAAAATTAATCAACCGATAGATATGGAAGGGCCGATGTCAAGCGCTGTGAATCGAGCAACAAGGAACTGACCTCCAATCTTCAGGATTAGATAGAAATTTCAGTCTAACTGAATGCTAAAAAATTCAACTTATGCAGGGCAATGTCTGTTTTACAGATTACGTGTGTTTTCATGTGGAATAAATCCCTTACAGTCTCTCGCAGGTCGAAGCTTCTGACAGAGAGATAACAGAAAAAATACCAAAAAACTTTCGTAATATTTTTTTACACACAACCGTAAGAGTTGATATAAAGGCAAGTAAAGTTATCGAAAATGATTTTCTGTTCCAAGATGTGTTCAAGGCAAATTAGCCGCACTTTGATAGTACAAGGTTTCTATAGACCAAATATGATTTGCCCAATACCACGTTATTATGCACATGAAGAGAAGAAAAGAGGACTTTCTTCAAACGAATATTTATACATAATGGCGTTTGGACGCTCTGAGATTGACTTGAGCTAATGAAAAATATCGCGAAATCTTCGAAGACAATAAAATTTCATCTTCGCAATTCATGAACTAAAACAAGTAATCGGAAAGGCCACAAGTCGGAATCGAGTCCAAGACAATGGGAGTAGGCCTTCTCGACTTAATATATTTTATTTTTAATAAAGACTCAAGAGAATAGCGGAATTTAAGACCTAATGCCAGTCTCCGCCTACTTAAAAATAAATTCTTAAGGCAGGTCACCTGCTTGAACGTAAGTAAGGCAAAAGCACCGCAAGTCACACTAAAACTTATCATGTACCTATGGCTAATTTCAGGAAAATATCTGATAGAAACCAGTACACGAACAAATCGCATTCCTATAAGCAGGTAGGTATATATGCGCTAGCAAAGAAAAATGCTCCGATGGAACAAAAAAGGTAAATATACATGAATTTCTTCATTGTTAAGGATGTAGAAGGAGGGGACTAGGGAAAATTTCCTTATATGCGCAGAAGCCATAGGAATGTGCTAAACATTTAGACTTCCCCTAAACAACGCAAAAATCGAAGTATAGTCTGCGGCCTATGCGCCTTTCTGCAGATTATCCGTAATAATTTCGATTATGATGGCGAGTATTTCGATTACTTTATTTTGGAAAATTTAAAGAAATTTCTTGTGGTTTTTTCAAAAAAACTATTGAGTTGGCCATGTAGGTGTAAAGTTTACACTATTATCTTTTACTCCAGAGCATTGTGGAAGGTCAAGATTTCATTAAATAAATAATACTTTTATTATTTAATGGTCATGAAAGTGTCTTTAATGCTCTTTTGCGAAACACTTAAATACGCTTTGTAACTACACTCTCATTTTTCACAGGCCGCAGAATATACTTCGATTTTTGCGTTGTTTAGGGAAGTATAACTGTTTAGCACATTCCTATGGCTTCTGCGCATAAAGGGAAATTTCCCCTAGTCTCCTCCTTTTGCATCTTTAACAATGAAGAAATTCAAGTATATTTGCCTTTTTTTGTTCTATCGGAGCATTTTTCTTTGCTCGTTCCCTTCTTTTATTTAATAATTCAGGCCATATATCCATACGTGGGTAGCGCCGAAATTCTGGGGGATGCAAGTAGCTGAATCTTAAGGTCAGATTCGTAATCTACAACTCAGGGGCAACATTTTTAAAAAAACATTGGCGCTCCGCAAATTGTTTGATACCCAATGCTCTGGGCGGAAAAGTGCTTCTCAGTGTAAAGTTTACACTTGTACTAATAAAGCAATATTGGGTGTATAGAAACATAATAAACTAGGCTCTGTAACGCTAAGGTCAGGGACATTTTAAGCATAATTAGCATGTTCCCCCTACTTAGTGCAGTAGCTGAAGAAATTTCGTTCTTCGTCTCGAACCCTTTACACTGAAACGATCACAGATCGAGGAATATTGCGTTAAAAAGAAAGAAATGTACCTTTTTGAGATATTGTAATCCTCTACATTATAAAAACCAATTGGACTGCACAGAAACCAAAATTGAGTTAGTTAAGCTTTAGGATACGCTAACAGTAAAAAACTTGTATACTTTACACTTTTGTGCAACAACCATTGAGTGTAAAGAAATTTTAAGGTCAGATTCGTAATCTACAGCTCAGGGCAACATTTAAAAAAATTGGCCTTCCGCAAATTGTTTGATACCCAATGCTCCGGGCGGATAAATGCTTATCGGTGTAAACTTTACACTTGTGTTAATACCGCAATATTGGGTGTATAGAAACAAAATAAACTAGGATCTGTAATGCTAAGGTCAGGGCATATTTTAAGCATAATTAGCATGCTCCACCTACTAAGCGAGGTAGTTGGCGAAATTTCGTTTTTCGTCTCCAACCCTTTACACTAAAACGAATACAGATCAAGGATCAAGAAATATTGCATATAAAATTTCTACATTATAAAACTAATTGGACTGCACAGAAACCAAAATTGAGTTAGATAAGCTGAAGGACACGCAAAGAGTAAAAAACACGTATTTTTTACACTTTTGTGTAACAAAGATTGTGTGTAAAGAAATTTTAAGTTCAGATTCGTAATCTGCAACTTGGGGGCAATATTTTAGAAAAAATTGGCCCTCCGCAAATAATTTGATTTTTCGTTGTACACTTTACACACTCATTGCTAACTCGGTATTGAGTGTAAACAAAAAAAGCCGGGCATCGAATTTTTCAATTATCCATCGATTAAAAAAACCGCACCTTCCAGGTGTGTGCCGTTGTTGCTGTGAAGGGAGGACACAAATTTCGCACTCGCTTTGATAAACATATAAGAAAAATGATGGTCAAGTATATTATGAGAAGCGCTATCGCGCTACCTGCTTCTGAATAATTGAATAATGACGAAACCCATGAAAGTATGTATAACTACGTGTTTATATTTGGACAATTTTTAAAAACCTCAGTGTAAGACGCTCGAAATAAGCACCTTTATTAGGAATCAACGAATCAAAGACGAGTATTTAGGATAATGCAAATCTTTGAAATGAAGGTAAAGCTTTTCGCTTTCAAAATATTTCTAATATAATAATACATAACATGCGATATAAAAACAGTGGAAGACACAAGACTTTAAGATGACAGCATTACACAATCGCAATATTTTTCCCGTCGGTAACTTGAGTAGAACAAATAAATTAAACAATTTTTTTCATATTTTACACACTAACATACTTTGAACCGATGTCAAGCATGGCCCACGGCTTTGGAATGCTTGTTTTGAAACTCATTTATCTAACTGACTTTAACGAACGAACATTTGTTTTTTTTGTCGTAGCATGTATCAAGGACAGCCAACAGAGCATACGAACAAACTTTTGTCGTCTAGCATGCCTTCCGTGATAATTAAATTAAATTAGATTAGGAATGAATCAATAAAGAGATTTGCGATGTTTTTATTTGAAAAAGTTTTATCTCGCCCTGACAAAAAAGGTGATACATAGGCATGCGTGTTCTTTGGGGATCTGAACCCCTGAATGGCAACTGACCCCTCCCAGCAAAATGGTTGCGATACGACCCAGAATTGTCGATTCCTTTTAATTCTAAAAAGTGTGCTTTTTTAAGCATTTCATCTAATTTTTGACTCAAAAGTCTCAAATTTTCGGTGCTTTGCGCCATCTACACATTTTTTTATTATATTTTGTTCAATTGTCTCGATTTTTAACCGAATTTTTTCGAAATTTTTTTATGTTTCTATGTTATAGAACGAATAAGCATTGTTTAAAACGTCTAAAAACATTGTTTTTGACATGTAATCGTCGTTTTTAGCCCAAAAAAGGCACTTTTTAAAATTTTTTGGGCTCGATTCCTTAGATTTCCCATGCTGTACATATATGGTGCTAACAACAATAGAGTGAGTCAAAGTAAATAATATACATATTTGCCAATATAAATTCTCGGGCACTACACCAGACCGGATAGGAGCTTATGTTGATCAGGTGAGAATATAAGAGACACCCACTCTTCTATAGAAAAGGAGGTGGAACCCCCAAGAGCACTTTTAAGCTGATCTTAACGTCAAAATTTTCACCAAATCATCCAAATTTTGTTTTTATTCAGTCACCAGTTGAAATTCATCATTTTGCCCAAAAATATGTAGAAAACTGTTTACACTAAATGCGTCTTTCAACCTCTGCTTTGTACATATACATGCATGCCTAAATGCAACCAAATACGCTATAATTAATCTATGAAGACTTTGTTCTTACCGTTTTCAAGTAGAATTTTTGACCTTTCAATTGAGAAGTAAATTCAGAAAACTTAATATGCGCAAAATACCAGAAAATTTGATCATATCAATCAATATCGAATTTAACGCTTTTCTACATTTTTTTCACAGAAAATCAAAATTCGTGAAGGGGGAAGAATAACATATATGTCTAAAGTTTTTCGAATGGAAAATCTACATATGTACAGTCCAAAAAAAATTTTAAATAATTGGCCGCATGAGGGTATATATAAACCAAAGCTAGTGCACAAGAACGCAGTAAGCTGAAGCAAGATGTGATGGTTAGGATAGTTATTATTTATTATTTTTATTATTCACTATTATTTTCAAATGATGGTTAGGCCTGCTCGGGTTTTGTATACCTGCTCAGGCATACTGACAGGCACGCACATACCTAAGCCTTAGCCTTCATAAATTCATAAATAAAGGAAAGCTTCAGGTTCGCTGTTGCTGCTTCAAGGCACAAAATGAAAGCTTACAGCGTGCACTATCATAAAAACACAGACAGCGATTACAATGAATTCAAAATCTCCATATTCCATCAGAGAATTTTGGATTTTAATCCGTTTTTTGCTATTTATTTAACATTATTTTCTGCTGAAAATTTTCTGTTCTTTCATTATAGGGCTAGACCTCCAATGCGTGTGTAACAGATTTTTTAAACGTCCGATTTTCGTGTCAAACCAAATAGTTTAAATCTTTAGGACAGTGTTCAATTTTCAACGTTCAATTTTTGTATCAAAACCGAAAATTGTTAATCTTTGTGGCACGATTCAATTTTCATCTTTGCAAATCTTGCTTTTTGTCATTCGGAAATCAATCTTTAATTACGACGAAAATCGGACCTTGCCTATCTCCCTGTGATTTTTGGGTGAATTGCAGTCTGTTTCATACAAGTTCTAGAATCTTTACGAAGGATCACCGGCGATAAGCTGGCAGATCTGATTTATGAGTATCGTAATCTGCCAGCATACTGTCGATAAAAATTCTTACAAAAAATTATGTCAAAGATTTTTGAAACAGACTAGATCCGGATTTCTTCCGCTACATAAACATATGGAAACGGTACAAGGCGATTAAGAGCTTCCTATGTTAAAGATAGGATGCAAGTAATGCTGTTGCTCCACGATATAAGCAAATTTTGTAGCATTCTTGTAAGGGTTTAAAAGCGAACACGCGCTGTCTTTCCATGTTAGACTTAGGTCAACTTTTGTAGGGTATATCCAACAACCGTTACTTACCTAACTTTTTTGGGTTAATCGAGCCCGCTATACGGAATTTCCAGCTTTAACCTAACCAAGTTGGGTTAACAGGCCATTAACCCAACTTTCTTAGGAAAATTCAACAATTTTTTACAGTGAGGGAGGTGCACTCCGGACGGAAGAATAAATCTTTTTCAGACCTAAACAATCGTTTAAAATAATGATTAAAAAATAATTTATTTCACTCATTAGTGTGAATAATACATTTATTAAGTCATTAATGATGAATTGAATCTGTTTTATATATCATCAACAGAAAATGCAATAGCCAGTGTAGGCTCTTTTGTAAATCGGAATAAACTTTTTTAAATTATAAATATTGTTTTTTCAGAGGCCGCTGTATTTTTGCATTGCTTTCGCGTGATAGATTCTTGAGACTTTTGCACACATATGTAAATAGTTCGCACGTTTAACCGGAGGAATAACGAACAAAAAAAGGACAAAAAAGTTTTTTCTCCTAGTGTGCAAACTGTATATCTCTACGAATCACTCAATATTGAGTGTAAAGAAGCACCGTCAAATTCCAAATAAGATTCTTAGGATTTTCTTTATTTTTAAAATTAGTTCGCCCCCCAACTCATCATGACCGAATAAATTGTCAGATAAAAAGACGAAAAAAGCAAAAACGTATTTATTCACCCTCTGAGAGTAATCTAAGTCAATATTGAGGTATTTATTGATGTATTTATGTATTTATAAGTTAGGTACTACATTTCTATGATTTATATTTTCCAACTCTCAATCGAGGCAGACAAAAACAAAAACCTAATTTTTTTATCCTCCCCGAGATTCTGTAGTAATTGCCATATCTCTCAAAACACAAAACACTTTTCAAAACAGTGAAAAAATGCACGAAGATGACCATAACTAATCTATAATTAAAAAACCGGACACTAAAAGCAGCGAAATTGCGTTAGATAACTCCTCAGATCGACTGCGTAAAAAATCGCCTTCGTTACGCCAAAAAATTTACACGATCATCACTATAAACAAATCGCTGGGTGTCCAGTGTAAAGTGGAAAAGACAATCTTTTAAAAATTATTTACCTATCAAACAAACCACGCTTTTCAGATACATATATACCTTTATTGCTGTATGTAGGGGGTAGACAAAACATACCTCTATGTAGTATGTTGAAGGGTACCCAAGTAATTATAGGTATAGTCTATTTCACGAAAGCTTGTGCATGGAAATCAATTTTCAGTACTCGATCGAGCAGCTACAAAAGTGGCTTTTAGGCAGCCTGCTGTTTTACAATTTTGTATACGAAAACTTCATATGCATATTACATATAGTTGCTATGCACAGTATAGTGATGTTTGCTTCAATTTAAACCGCTTTTGTAATACGTTTTACACTAATTTAGAAATTGTGATCCATGCGCAAGGTTTCGTGAAATAGACTACAGGCATACGTGCTAACGCGCTACTTATGATAGGTAGGTATTGTAAAAATAGTAGCTGCGATCGGGACTCGAACTCGGGACCACGGTTGACCGGACCGCTGCTCTTGCCAACGCAGACGATTTCGGAAGTGTAGTGTTCCACTTACTGTATGGAACGCTTTCGCTAGTTGTTATTCACGTTAATAAAGACGTAATTAGCGTTGGCCGACGTATGTACAGACGGTTAGACAGACGGACTGCATATCCTATCGCTCTTTCGTGCATTCACTATTTGTCGTGTGGCGATAGCCCTGCCACGTTTATATAATTTAATTGAAATAGATTATATGGCTGCCGTACGGTATCGGCACGCTACAGTGGAAAGCAGGAGTCCGGCCGGGCTCAGCCAAAGCTTATAGCAATTTTCGCATTTCAGCGCACACGTCTGGTACAAAAGATACTCTTAACCTATGTTATACATTCTTTATTGTAAAAGAAATTTATTTTCTAATTTCAAAATTCTATGTACATAATATATCACTGCTACTCCCATTATTCAAGATTGCAAGTGCTTTATCAGATTTACAAGCTGAAAATAGCACATATATAAAACCACGCGTACTAGTACGATGTCAGCGTTACTGTAGTCATTTTATATAAAGTTGTTCGGCAACCGCAGTGAAACGATAGTAAAGGAATTTGACGATCATCCGCAAGATTCTGTGACGCAGAATGACTCAATTCTTGCCTCCAAATTTATTAGCTCTTTTCGCCCCTCGGGATCCTATTCCTTTTTTGCCGCCCGCAGACAAACTCCCGCATGAAAAGAAGCGATTGCCCTATAGCGGAGTTGCAGAATATCTGCGATTTTTCGAAGTAATTCTCTTTAAATCATAGTTAGTTATGCAGCTGAATCTTTGATTTCTCATAAAATCGCAGAAAAATGCTTTTCAGAGCTTTTAGCAATTATTTTGGCTTGAAAGTGTCTAATATTTAGTGCTTTGCGCCTACTTACTTACTTACCTAACTCATAATTAAAGTTCTTCGATCCACTTGATTTTTCTTGCTTTTTTCGGAATTCGTTAAATGTTTTTACGCTCTAAGAAGAAATGGCATTGTCAGAAGCTCTAAAAATGTGCTTCTTACGTCGCATTATCCATCGTTTTTAGCCTAAGAAGGCGTTTTAGCAGAAGATTTTTTGTCTCATCCCCAGAATTTTGTACCGTGCAATGCTACTGCTTTTAAGGTAGATACTACTTCTAACTTAAAACTGTATATATATATATATATATATATATATATATATATATATATATATATATATATATATATATATATATATATTATATATATATAACTTCACCTTCTACAGATGACGTCTCTAATTCTTCTACCAAAACTTTCTCCGCCTCTCCTTTTCTTTGTTGCGTTGTAAATTTTGGCTGATATATCAAATACACTTTTTCGTAAAGGGCTAAAATTGAATGCTGCATAATATTGACCTTTTAATCGAACTATATTCCTGACATCCTAAAAAACTATAGCTTTAAATTTATTGAATCATACTTATACGTAGGTTAGGTATAAATAGCAATGCAGTGCTTTGCACACAAAATTTAATAATGATAAAGCTCGCTTGTTAAAAATACCTGCTGCGCTTCTCATTATATACCAAAAATATGTGTTAGCTCTATATTTTAGTCTTTATTTCAATTACTGAGATAACACAGTGGGGCTGTTGCCTATTTTATTTCATTAGAAGGGTTTTTAGTTCAACTTCTAATGCTGGATTGGATTTCACGGCATCGTTGATATTTGTTTTGTGCATATTAACACAAAAATTTTCATAAATTTGCATATATCACGTGTATAAAAATAATTTTACCACTATTCTTCATTTACTCCAACTTTGGTTATGCTTACTTTCAATCAGTTTCAGTAAAACGTTTGTATGGCTTAACTGTAGTATATGGCCTAAGCGTAAGATTCCCAACTCAACAGCACACGGGGATGAGGTGGTATTACCCCTCCCCCGCTGAAGGGACAGTCAGACACATGTATATACTACCTGTCGATTTTAAGCCGTCGGGACGTTTTCTGCATTATTTTCGTGGACAAAGTATAAGTGAAATCGAGGAGTTCAAAATTTGGATTCTACAATGTTAAAGTAGGACAGTTTCACAAACAGTTTCAGTTGTCCTATTTTATTATTCGTAGGATTAAGCTCAATTAAGAAATCATTCTGAAATCATCAAATTACCAAATCTAAACATCAAATCATCAAAAAATCAGGAATCATCATACTGCTTAGGTCGGATTGAGTGCATCTTTACAAAAATTGCATACACTTTTTTGTTTCAAAGAGTATCATATTTCACTAACTCCAATTTAAGTTGTTTTGTAAAGACAAAAATTAATCTTACATATAGTTTCTTATAGATTGAGTCAAATTACTTTCTAGATTTATTTCCTTTGTGTTCACTAGAATAACGTCACTCACATGCGTTAGAAAATGCGGTGCTTCCACTCGTTTATAAACTTGATGCTTGTAAAATATCCACGAAAAAGAGTCGTAGCGTTCTGATTCCCTTCGACGCTCTAGTCGTTTTGCGATTTTTGCGTGCTCCTGATGCTTTTTCTCTTTGACATCTGCGCAAAAATATTCCTTACTTTCTTTATTTAAATAAATTAGCATCACTTACTCTTCAAGTCAGAGTCGTATTTGCTAAACACTCCAGGATGTTGCACGGCTTCATTCATTGCATGGAATAAAATCAACAAAACTTTAGTTGAATTCCACGTAAGCGCAAAGACATAAGCGGATGGCGGCGCGTAAGGTCAGAAGTGATAAACGTATTTACTGTGTGATTTTGGGTTTTTTCGCTGTAGTAAATGCGATATTTGGATAAATATTACCGACAAACGAAAACAGTGCAGCATCTTTACTCTTTTAACGGTTCATTTTGGAACGCGTCTCTCTTGCGCCTACATTTAATTGATTTTAAGCTTTTTCCTATATTGCTAAATGGCTTATTCCTCATGTTTGGCGTATTCTTCGCCTAAGGATTTGTTTCATAAAATTGAATTAGATGTTAAACCGGACGCATGCAAGATCGTAATTGGCGTCAAATCTGATCTGTTAAACGGAATTCATTTTCGTGCAATCGTGAAATATATCCGCTATATACATACTCTCAGTACAGCATAACTTTTGTCGAAGTAACATGCTCTTGATTAGCTGTATGGTATGCGTGCATGCAACTGCTCCAAATTTTGATTGAAGTACGAGTATATAAATGATTCCAATTTTTGGCCAAAAATAGCATAAAAACGCCTAAAAATTGGCAAAAATGCATGTTTCTGCCAAAAATAGGGTAGATGTCACGCGGGTCAAACATTTTCTGGCTTTGGGCATGATAGGGGGACCACCACTTTTGGGTGGGGATCCCCTTATCTCCCTGTCACATGTATGATGATATGTGAGCATTCTATCGGTATTAGTGTGCAGTAAGTATGTCGATTAATTTTTTGTCGAGCATTATAGCATACATATGAATAGTAGATCTACAAACTCAACTGCAAAGGTATCTACAGTGCCGCTCAAAAGTTTAAGGCTACTCTGCTGACTGATTATTTTAAAATCCATTCGGTTTTCGAATCGTTTTTAACTGTGAAATTAAAAAGCCTTAATTTCACATTGGAAAAGTTTCTAGATTAGTTTCGCTGATTTTAAAAGGTTTAGTCGTTTTTAATTTTGTTCACTACTAGCTGATTTATTACGGGTTAATTCCGGTCCGCTTTGCTGGTCTTTTGGTCAAAAATCGAGTCTATGTTTAAGGATACTTATTTATTTCAAAGAAAGATAACCTAACCGGATGTTTCAATATAACTTTATGTAACAAAAAAAACAAACAGTTCGATTCCACTTATTGATCCTTCTCGACTCGGGGCGGTCCTCTTAATTGACCATTAAAGAACTGTGGTCTAAAGCGAACTTCTTTGAAAATTGGCGTCTGATCGCTCCTGACATGCAGGGTGAATTGTATGTTGATTGTGAACCATTGGTTTTGGGGCAGACATTTGGTTAGCATCTTTGTCGTATAATTGGATCGTCATAAAAAGTCTTTGCCATCGAGTTTAACAGAAAAAAACGTATTGATTTTCGCTCGAAATTTCGTTCGTTTGACTTTTCTCGATTGTTCAAAGGTTATCTTTCTCGGGGAGTGAAAATTCGATTATTTTATTTTGAAATTAAGGGATTTTGCTGGCAGACGTTCAGACAAAAAATAAAATGTCAAATGCGTGGTCGGAAGCGTCAAACACAAAAGCGACTGCAGTGCTTTCGTCTGCAGTCCACTTAGAGCCCATGATGTTGTGATTTGGTTTTCTTCCCTTCCAACCCAAAATTTACAACCACTTCATATAATTAAGGAGTACTTAATTGCTTCTGTGGTGACTGCCTCAGAAAAAACATCCAAGACATTTTTTCCAGAAGGGTGATGATCCAAAACATAAGGCAAAAACCACTGCAGCGTATTTTGTGGGGAAGGGATTGCCTTTATCATTGCGATCCCTGCAGTCCCGCGAGGACTTCAATTTAATTAGAAATATTTGGCAAATTATGAAAGAGATACTTCAGTTCAGAAACATAATCCCCAAGTGCATTTTACGAGCGAAAATGATTGAAAATGTAGGATATCTTGGGTTCAATCCCAAAGAAAAATTGCGTCAAATTGATTGATTCGATAACACTTTGTATACAAACATTACTTTAAGCTAAAGGGGATCGGATTTCCTTTTAGTCGATTCTTTTTTGTTGACTGTTAATTGATGATACTTGTTCATGGTTATGTTCAATTTTGAAACTTTTGAACAATAATTACTTAAGAATTGACCATTAAAACAGACACTGCGTTTAAATCGTGGGTGGCCTTAAACTTTTGGGAGACACTGTACATTAAGTTTGTTACATCGGAATCATTCGCCATTAAGCTGTTGAGCAATGTATACTCGCTTGTTGCACATTTTTAAGATGAATGCTGAGGTATTGTTTGTCTAATCCCTGTTCGATGAATTTTTCAAGGTCATGGTTATAGGTGGGCAGCACAAAAATTCCGGGGGGGGGGCTAAAAAATTTTTAAAGGTCAAAAAATTGTCTTAAAAGTGGTTGTATGGCGAAAAAACACCATTTTTCGACGTTTCTCGTCGAGCACGATCCAATGGCATCAAAAATTGCTAAAAAAGCGCAAAAATTTTTTTTCTGGGGGGTATTTCAACTTCTGGGGGTGCATACCCCCCAAACCCCCACGCCCATGTGTGGTCATGGTCCGCAGGGTATGAAATACCATAATTTGAGGTCAGTTTATTGCCTACATTTAAATAATGAAAATACCTAGATAGAGTGAATCGCGAAGTGTTTGTTTTTCATGCCCGTCACATGACGAAAACGTATAATGTATTGTGGTCATTTCACCTATTTTCGCCTCAGATTCTGTATTATCGTCGTCGTCATGGGGTTGCCCTTTTCTAACATTTTATGCTAATTACCAATGTCTGTTGTTTTTCGCTTATATAACTTATATGTATGCATATTTTTAGGATCCCAGTGAAACGCCTCCGCCAGTGAAGATTGAAACAAGAGAAGAGCGCGCGGAAAGAAGAGTAACTTAGTTTATGCATCACATTTCAATTGATAAAATTACTCAAATTAAAAAAAATCCAATGTTTTTTGTATTCTTAGCTTTGCGTAAATACTTTCTGATTGATATGCATAATCTGATATTCTTCTAAATGCTCCATAAATCCCAGCGCTTCGTCCTTTGCTGTCGTATGTGAAAGGCAAATTGAAAAAAATCGAAACATTTAAATAAGCAGAAAGCAATCACAAATCTTTTCTGAGATGGAGTAAAGTATCTGATGAAAGCACGCACGTGCACATGGGGGTGAGGGGGTGTTTTATCATGCGAAGATGGGTCAACTAGTTTGGTATTGTCCGGCGACTCTGAGCTGATGGAAGATTTTCTGCATCATTTTGAAATTCAAAAAGCGCCCAAAATCATGTAATGGTCTAAAAAAAATCGAAATTTCACATCAAACTGCAATTTCTATAGTTTTTAGTTGTAAAACGATTTAATGCAGTCAAAATCGATTAAAAATATTAAAAAATGGATTTATCACGCAGGTAAAAGGGTTTTATGTAAGCAATTTTGACCATTTTCGCCATTTTACCGACGAAAAACGTGTAGAATAATTTTACTGATCTGTATTTCTGATTTTACTCCTCCTTCCTATCGATCCTGACTTTGTGCGTCTATTGTTGAAGAAACCCCTTGGGTGAATCCCTTATAAGTGAATACATAATACATAAAATGAAATGTTGCGCATTTCTTATAAACAGAGCGTCATATTTCCGTATTTTCTTGCATAATTTTTCTTTTTCTATGCGCGCGTTTGCATTCATATGGTATATGAATATCAATTGAGAACAGATATGTAATAGCCCGAATTTCGGTTGGAAATCTCCGGCCATTTTCAGGGGAAGGGGTAAATGGCCTACAATTTGCGCTAAAATGGCAAGAAACATTGAAAAATAGCCAAAAATGTAAGTTTTCGCCAAAATTCCGGAAGGGGCTTCAAAATCTTTCTATTTTAGGTTTGGAAATGGGATGACCAACTTTGGTTGGAGTATCCCCATGTCCCTGTGACATGTTCATAAATGTAAGAGCGGACTGCTCGAAATTCTGTGAGGGGGTCCATTACCATTTTTAGAGGGGAGAGGACTTTAAGTTTTTGGCCAATAAGAAAAAACCCCTAAAAAATGGCTAAAGATGCAAGTTTCCGTCAAAGAGGGTCAAAAATTTTTACTTCGGCGGTTGGAGGGAACGACCAACTTTGGATGACTACTTTCATGTAAAATTTCAACTGTTAAATTTCAAGCTTAGAGTGAGATATAGGTTTACAGAGTGCTGTAATATTTTTTATGAAACATTATGTGCGACTTAGTTTTAAATGTCTGTGCAAGCTTCATTGATATCTTTTTTAAATTTTCCTTCAGTTTTTTATATGGGGGTCAAAAAATTTTTACTTTGGCGGTTGGAGGGAACGACCAACTTTGGATGACTACCTTCATGTGAAAATTCAACTGCTAAATTTCAAGTTTGGAGTGAAATATAGGTTTACAGAGTTCTGTAATATTTTTTATGAATCACCCTGTGCGACTTAGTTTAAAATGTATGTGCAAGCTTAGTTGATATCTTTTTTAAATTTTCCTTCAGTTTTTTATAATAACAAATTTCTGAGAAACGTTTAGTTGCTTAGTTTTGTGCAGAATATTATATGGATTCTCTCGTCTTTTTTCAGCGGAAAGAAAAAGCTGAGCTGCAAGCGTACAAAATCGAGCAAGGAATCGCCCTTTGTATGTTCTGTTTATTTGAGATTTAGTCGCATTCTTTGCTCTCATTTAGCGAATTCGTCAGACTTTTTTAATTCATACGCACGCGATACGCATTTATGTATCAGCGTAGGAAATTTTCGCCTTTTCTCGTTAATTTTTTGAATCGAAGGAATGGTGCTATGATTGAAATTTTTTCAAAACAAATATTTTTTCTCGAACTTTTAATCTTACGCTACTATTCGTTCAATCTTGTTCATTCCACTTTCAAAGGCACCGTAGCAGTATTTTACGTACCTAACATATTCGAAATTTTTTGAAACGGTACCTATATGACTAAAGAATCTGGACAGGATATTTTTACGGGATGTGTCGAGTTGAAAAATTTAGAAAGTCCAGTGTTCTATGTAATTTTATAGGAACATATGGAATAATGAGCATATGCAGACTTCTGAGTCAAGAACATCCGTGTCTATTATAATCTATATCAGGCTTGTTTGAATGTTAGCTTTCCTCAAATTAAATGAATAGCTTTGAGGACTGTATTGCGAACCATATTTTATTTTTTACCTTAGAGTTTATCTTTTCAAATTCGGATTATTTGCATGCGTGTTATAGGGAATCCGCAAAATAATCCGAAGAGTACGTCCGATGCTTATAAGACTTTATTCGTTGGACACATTGTAAGTCTAGTCTATGAACTTCTGTTCCGTTTTCTTCTTTTGGCGTTTTAGGAATTTACTTAAAAGAAGCTATTTTTAGACTACGAAACTCTTACTATGTTCTACGAAACTCTTACTATGTTTTAGATTACGGTCGTACGTATCCTTATGTATACATTATATTTTAATTATTTTCTTTATACAGTACCCCCGCATGTATGCAATTTCATTGTATTTGTATGATTGCATCAGTATAGCAGTTACCTTCTAATGCGTTTTTCAGCCCTTATACCGGGTGGTTAGCAACCTTTTGCTAGGGGGTCAGCGCTATAACTATAGGGATTGAGATCAAACCAAATATGCCGTTAGATAGAGAATGTAAAACGAAATTTTTGATGCTAGCTTAATAATCAGTGTGTCTATCACATGTGCGAGAAACAGCTTTCAAAATGATCTGGGTATGAACACAAACCAATAAACAGACTACATCGACTTTCAACAATATTCGAAATATTTTCCACGTTTCTGTGCGAAATTTCATATGATTATCGACCAGTCAGATTTTAGCAAGTATTTGCGCCTCGACTTCATCTTTATGAATGGCCCAATAGTTTCGGTGGCATTTAAGTTGTGTTGAATTTCCGGGCTAAATATTGTTACCCCAAAATTCGACGTTTGATTGTTTTAAGAAATGTCGGGTTGCATTAGCACGCATGCAAGGCGCTTTGTCATGAACAAAAACAGTCTGACAAACGATCAAATATTTTCCGTGCCCAAAATATGACCTATCTGATATTGATATAAAACTTAGTACAGAAACGTGAAGAATATTTTGATAAGTCTCAAAAATCGACATTTATTAATTGTGTTCACAGTCACACCTTGATCGTTTAAAAACTATTTCTCTTGCTGGTCTTAGGCACACTGATTTTTAATTTGGCATCAACAAATTCCGTTTTAAATTCTCCATCTAATGATATATTTGGTTTGATCCCAAGTTCTATAGTTATTGCACTAACCCCTAGCAAAAGGTTATTAACCACCCTGTATTTCATTTTACGGTACAGGAGTGCTTAAGTTGAATGGATCATAGGCGGTGGCGGATCTAGGATTTTCTTGAGGGGGGGGGGGCGGTACCCCAACTATTCCAAAAACAGCTAGAGATAGGTCCAAAAAATGTGCCTTTACAGCCGAAATAGCGTTCTTTCGGCATTTTAAATTGTATACTTTTAATTAAAATCACCATCGACGCCATATTTTTCGAAAATTTTCAATTCTCGACAATTTTGTGCGAAAAAATTATTGAATGTCTTTGACTTTAGCGAAAATCTATCGCGGAGCGTCGGAAAATTTATGAAATTTGCGTTTAGAAGCTTGATTTACTGCTTATTTTCTGTATTTATAGCATTTGATGCAAAACGTCGAAAATTTTTGATTGAAAACAGAAAAAACTGCGTGAATAGTTGTTTCTGCCGTTGAAATTGTTTCAAAACTTATTCCATGAGCAGAAAATGGCTTCCAAGCATACCTGGGCGTGGGGGGATTTGGAGGGTATGTACCCCCTAAAAACCTAAATACCCCCCTCCAGGATTCAATTTTTGAAATTTTTTCTGGGTTTTCCCCTAATTTTCTGATGCTAATGGATAGTGCTTGATGAGAAACGTTGAAAAATTGTGTTCTTTCGCCATACTACCATTTTTAAGGCCATTTTTTGACCTTTGAAAAAATTTTGCTCACTCTCCATAACTTTGATGCCGCCCACCTATGCTTCCAGGTCGCCAAGAAAGTGAAAAATGTCATTAATTGGTATTAAGCGGCGCGCAGCGCCGGAAAAATTTGAGAAATTATGGTCACTGACGGCCAAAAATAATTGCAAATTACATATTTATTCTTTATCTAGACAAATATTTTCGGCCAATGGTGGGGCGGCCGCCCCCGCCCCTGAATCCACCCCTGATCATAGGGGTGTAAAGTGATTGTTTTGGTCATGTTTCATTGATATTTGCTAAAATTAGCGATAATTAATTAATAGAATGTTGAGTTTATAAAAGTACTTTTGTTTCGACTCAATTACATGATATTTAAGCAGCTCCGTATTTTTTATGCTCAAACTTTTTAGCAATTAAGCAGTTTTCTTTTTCCTGTTCATCAATAAGAAATATGCCCGATTCCCGTGCAAAACGTAAAAGACCACGAATTGCTTTGCTGAAAAATTAAAAAATCCGCATTAAGCTATCAGTGGAAAATTTAAATCACGAAATTTCTCAGTATTTGTGGAAGCTATGTAATATTCTATGTAAAGCTATATCTAAAAGCTACGTAAACATGTGTTTGAATAATTGGAAGATGATGACGGATGCTTGTCGGTACGATCGTCACAACTTTCCTCAACTTCTTAGCATTAATCGCTCTTTTGAAAATAATTTGATTTTCAATCAGATTCGCATCGAGGAACTTATTCGTTTGTCTTTAGCGATAGTCGAGTGAATACTAAAATACTGTACGATTTAATTACGCGGATTATTCTTTATACTAATCACATGAAAATGTTTTTTGATTTTCGAATATAGTTTGTTACTTACTCTACAACAAATCACAAGAGCTGATTTTATCACGCGTAAATCGATACGATGCTTGCGCATGGTAAACATCAGCCAAAAAAACGACAAATAGGAATTTCTAAGCCGTTTATTTCTTTATTGCGGTTTAGACTAGAACTTTGTCTACATAATCAGAAATTAAATCACAGACTGTCTTACTTTTTTTCAGGATTTCGTTTTGAATCTATTATACATACATACAGGCGTGTATCCAGGATTCGGCTAATTTGGGGGTGGGGGTGGCCGAACCCTAACATGAATTGGTCTATATTTCGGGAAATTCGTCGAAATAGCTCGCAAAAACCGCATTTTTCGACGTTTTTCTACGTGCTTTATCCATTAGGATCATAAAATTTTATGTTTTTCAAAAGGATGCTTTACCTGAAAAGCTATATAAAGAGTGTCATTTTTTCTTGCTTGAGCCAAAATAATGCAAAATACTTCATCTTCGGCACGAAGCGCCGATAATTCGAAGAGTTTACGACAAAGACATCCGATTTTTCAACTTTCCGTGCATTATCTTACCTTTCAAAAATTTTTTTCTGGCCAAGGGGGAGAGGGGGCGGCCGTTCCCCGCCCCCTGATGTACGGCCCTGCATACATACTCAGAGGAGCGTCGTAACCTGGATTTTATTTTGGAGGAAGGGGGTGAAATTTTTGAAGTCATATATCTCGAGGACCGTTAGGAGATACACGAAAATAATCGCATTTTTTAGCGTTTCTCGACGAGATCTATCTATACCATGATGAAGAGAAAGAATTTAAAGAAAATCAAAATTTTTTTGCTTGATTTCGATATTGAAAATGAAAAATCTACCCTTAAATCTATATCTGTGCTACTGATTTTTCAAAATTTAATTCGAGAGCAACTTCAAAACATTTTGAAATTCTGTCGTTGAATTTTAATTTTGGGGCTTTCCAATGAAAAATACTAAAAACAGTTAATCGGCGGGAAGCTCTGGAAAATGTTTGACATGTTCACCATTTTTAGGTCTAATCTGGGCTTCTTAGATAACAGATCTAATAGAAAATAAGAAATCCGGCGCGAAGCGCCGGAAAAATTTTTAGTTTACTTGCTCAAGAGTGCTATAAAAACCTTTCTTGTCTGCCTTTTTCAGACTTAGAAAAGTTTTAATTTTTAATCTGCTGATTATTATGAGTATTATATGAGATTTAAAATGCAAAGCTCTCTCAACTGCAGAGTTAGAAACATAACTTTCTTATCTACAATCATGTGAAATATGCTTATTTTTTGGAAATTGATTATGAAGTCCTACGCTTCTAAATTTAATCACTTTTTAACCTCAAAACTACAGCGAAGCGGAGTGGGCTAGTCTTTAATAAAAAATTTGGGTGATGGTAAAAATCTAAATTGGAAAATTATCGGACGGCCAATTTATGTTGAATCATGCAATCAGAACCCTTTTCAGTCTCACCAGCGCGATAGTATAAATTATATATTGCTATTTACAAAAAGGCATCAGTCATTGCTGCTGCACTATGTACCTAACGTAAGTAGCAAAACTATCCTTATCCACACTAATTTTCTTTATCTTTTGCAGAATTATGATACATCAGAATCGAAATTACGGCGTGAATTCGAGTCGTACGGGCCGATCAGAAAAGTAATTGCAATAGTGTGTATATATCTCGGAGCTGCTTTTATATTTTGCACCACACCTCTTATTTAATCAGTAGCATGCATGCACATAGGGAGGAGTGAGAGGGAGTATTACCCTTCGCTGAAAGGTACAAAATCTATTTCCTGTCGAGTGGTTTCGTCCAAAAATTATGTGTTTTCAGACCATTTCGACCTAATATAAATAAACGCAACTTATTGTCATAAAAATTCCTGATTCCACTCTCCCTGGCTACATAATCTCGGTTTTGCTCCTCCCTGGCCACCCCGACCTTGTGCATCTATAATATGCAGATAGTAAAAGTGACGAGTTGAAACGACATGGCTTTGTCCACTTGTTTTACCAGATCATAAAGAAAACAAAAATTTTATTATGCGAAGTTTGACACCAGATGCGTTTATACCTACTTCAAGAGTAGCACACTATTGTGAGATTGCAATCATTTTCTACTTCAAATAGAGCTTGCAAAAATCGAACAAAACTTTCCTGCGCATTTTTACTTAACATCAGAGATAAAAAAACATATGGCATCAAGTTGAAAAAATAGAGTCTAGGACGAATGGGAAGCAATCCGCGACTCACCCAGCCTCGGCCTTATCATTCTCCCGACTAAATATCTTGATTTTTTCGGGTATCTTTCAAAACTAAAGCATACACTACGCGCTCATTAAACATTCACAGGTAAAAAATCTTATTATAAACTCTTTCAATTAAGCTACAGTGGAAATTTCATTGAAAAATTTTGATTGAATGTTGCAACGTTTATTAAAAGTTTCGAAAAAAAGATCTTGTACAATTGCCCACTTCATGAAATGAAGAATTTGACCATGCAAAACTCGCAAAATTAAACGTTGATGTTTGCTTTATAGTCTGGTGAAATTTTATGTCCTCTGAATAAAAAGTGTTGTAGCTATCGAAAAACAAAATATGTAATAGATATGCGGGCCACCATGCACATAGCGTATTATAAAGCATAACTATCGTTATACTCGTATGGTAGGTAGTACGAATCAGACCGCTACCATTTTTTACAATCAGCTTATTATTTTCGTCTCTCTTTAATTTAATGAGATGATCTTTTTAATAATGAGCACTTTGTATTATTTTCAATAGTCAAAAAAGCTATCATTCAGTCCTCTTACTACATAACATGTATTTGTATCTTGCAAGTACAAATGCAAAGCCGAAATTTCATTACCCGCAAGTTGAAATTTAATGCTCTAATTCGTCGTTATTATTAATTTTCAGAGTCGAAAAAAACGAGTCGGTTCGGTTAATCTCCATGTACTTAAAACTACCGATAATCTTTATTTTATTCATTGTATGTAGACTTAATTTTGACCATAATCGATTTTTTTATTCAGATATATATGATTTACGACAAGAATAGTTCAAAACCTCGCGGTTATGCCTTTATTGAATATGAACATGAGAGAGACATGCACGGTAAGCTTACATTGTATTGCATGTTTGCATCGTAAACTAAGTAACAAGCGTCTGTTTCCGGATTGGCTCTCCCTCTCGTAATGTTATTTTTTCAGAATAACTAAAAATGATCTTGTCTATAATCTTATCCTGATTTTTTCAATGTTTCTTACATATTATTGCGTTTTCTCTCTTTCTATATTTTGCTTTCTGCATAAAAATTTTGATGCAACAAGCAATAAAGCCGTGCTTATTTTTTAATTTTTTATATCTTTTCTTAGATTATACAAAAACCATGTTTTCGAACGTAATTTTTTTAATTTGCACTGGTCTATAATTTTAGCAGAAGAAAAATCGAAAAATCGTCTTGTTTTTAGAGAATATGAAGACATTCGTTATTGCATTCATATCTCAATCCGCGAGACAATCTTGCATATATGCGGATTAGAAAATGTTATTGAAATAAATAAAACATTTGATTAGCAGCTTCTCACATATTCACAAGTGTCAGTTCCAGTTTCACACTCGGTCATTTTGACGCCATATTTCGTCAGAACATCTCGTGAAAATCAAATTTTTCTAGCTTATCTTGACTGCCTTATGTCACTTTTAACGGCAAAAATATAGAAATCGATCAATCGAACCAAAAATTAGACTATTTTGACACAATATTGGGCGTTTTTTGAGTAAAAAGGACATAAAATTATTGATCTATTGCGGAGCGCCGGAAAGATTTTGGCATCGTTTTTACTGTTATTCCTTAAAAGTGATATTTTTTTGGTCGGACTCCTCAGAGGTGTTAAATCCGCTCAATCCCCTATAAATTTTGAGAGGGGTTAATCGGCCATGGGGAGTGATGACGTGCAATATTTGACCAAAAATGATAAAAAGGTACATAAAAATGGTCCAAAACCGCAATTTTTGCCGAAAATGGCGGGGGGGGGTAAAAAACCCTCAGTTTTTTGTAAATGGGGATGATGGACTTTGAATGATATATCCCACAAACCCATGTTACATGTATGCCCCTGTGTGCCATGGTCTTAATGCATGTCTTAACGCGAAAAAACCAGTCGGTGCACCTGTGAACTATGAGCTATTGAAATTTATGCCGCGGGATAACAGCCCTGGAATATCGATTCCATCAGTTTATCTATTTTGAATTTTCGAAGACTGGTCCGTTGCTAAGCATTGACATATTTGAATATTTCCATGCAAAAAGTTTTGACATACAAAGCTATAAAATTTAGTCAAACATACATGTAACAGGTGGGATGGGGCGATCCCCATTTTTGGCAAAAACTTGCGTTCTTTAGTCATTTTTTAACCGCTTTTGGCCGAAAAAATCTCCAAAAATGGCCAGAATATAATCCTAAATTTCAAGTCGTTACATGTAAGGTGTCAAATGTAGATAAGGTGAAAAGTTGATTATCTAGCAGTTGACGCTGAAACTTATGTGGAATAGTTTTGCGAGAAATGTCTACAAACGTTGTGCAGTTGCCTAGATTTTTGAATTGGCTTTATTTCTTGTCTAAAATTTTTAATCAAAGAGGACTAATGGCAAATTTTGGGCTGTGAAAACGCTCTACTTTAGGAAGATTAACGATAAAGCGAATTATTTAGCAAAATTGGCATAAGTGCTACATTCTTTAACAGCTATGTAAGAAGCTATAAAAGTATTGTATTCTTAGACTTTTTGCTGATGTAGTTTATTTGAAAAGTGATTGATGGGCGGATGAAGGCAGCTTTGTTTGGGACCGCCAGCTCCTTACTACGTGTATGTAAGATGTCTCGCGGATTGAAATATGGATTATATACAGGCTGGGCCACCCTTGTTCGAACCGTGTAACAATTTTTGCCTAATATCAGCTGTTCGTGCGCTACGTTGATTTCTTTACACCCTCTTTGATGTTGTTTAAACAACATAGCTTCTTCATTGTGCATTATACTTATGTACATGTTTCGTCCCATTAGTACAGTATGATAATTTTTAATTTGCGCACGTACATGTATACATATGAGTCGAGTTCGTTGAGGAACAATGATATGTGGCCGAGCCAATCAGAGGTATATAGTGGGTATATGTTCCGATAATTCGACAAGAAAGGTAGATTCATGATGGACCTCGAAGTAGAAAAGCTTCTTTTTAACCATAATCTACATAGGATGAGTCCTTCCCTTTTTCGCTAAATTTCATACTTTCTCTTTTTATTTTCCAGACCAGCGCAGATAGTTGATTGATCTACAAACAATATCTGACACGCTGTGATTAGTGAATTTGCATAAAAGCCTCTGATCGCAGGATTAGGTTTGTACATAGCGGTAAGATTTTTGTCCACAAAATATATCCATTTATGAATTTCGAATTCGGCGTCAATTTTTCTCGAAAGTCAATAAGTGGAAAATTCGTTTTCTGCGGTCATATATATTAAATTAGAATTTTTTACTTCGTTGGCCGACTTGGTCAGTAAAATACGACTGGAGGTAGGTCATGCGGTGAGTTTCTTGTTTATTTTCCATAAAAAGTGCGTGCCGCTAGAAATCATTAGTTGGGCAACAATTTCGCTCATATCGTGAAAGAAAACGATCGTTTATTTCAAACTGCCTTTAGAATAGAAGTAAAACCATTGTTCACGCACCGTATGGGAATTTAAAACCAAATATTTTTGTGAAGTGTCATTTTTTGATTTCTAAGACGATGCTTCTTCCTAGAACAAAGTCGTTTATGATAATGTCGAAAAATGTGAAAATATTGAGTAAATTGAACAAAGTATAGTCAAACAATGAGTATGGCGCGGAGCGCCGGAAATTTTAGATTTTTGAGCCAAAAGATCTCAAAAACGTTTGAAACAATACCTTATCTACGATTGTTGTGGAAAATCAAAAACTAGGTGAAGTAAAAACAGACAATAAAGCCAGCAACTTTCTTTTAACAGTTTCACTGAATTCAGTGTCTTTGAACATATAATAAACCCACGCACTCCAAAATACCCACCATTAACAAGCCTCCGAAAAACACGAATTTGCTTATCACATACGAAACTGGGCAAGGGCCAAGCCGTTCTGGCAGAAGGGTGCGGCGAGTAGTATTGAGCGAAAATATAGATTTTTTAGGGTCAGGTCTTTAATAGAACCTATTACTCATAAATGCAGATAAGGAGGGACGAAAGGGGGTATTGTACTCTGACTAAAGTCGGGCGATTGCGGCCCGAAATATTGTATTTTCAAGCAATTTTAACCTAATCATAACTACCGTACCACAAATTTCGGATTTCGCCCCTCCCTAGCCACCCTGAACTTGCGCATCCATGCAATTGCTCATAAATTCTCATAAGCTGCGCGCGCAAATAGTTTGTAGATTTAAAACAAAGTCCTAATATTACGCTCGCACGAAATGATCGACCGCGTCATCAATTGCATACCTTGCGAGAATTTTCCCACTATTGTCAAGTTTTCAGCTAAAAATCGAAACTGATTTTCTAACCAAAAGAATTCTATCTTTTTTAATTTGTATGCATATATACTTGACGTAAACAGAAAGAAAATATATTCGGCTCATTTTGCCTTATCCTATCTTTCAACGGTCTACTACAACAACGACCAATACCCCAACGAGAATTTAAACTACCGCAGCCAATTATAGATAACTTAGTCCGATATGCGTGCTTAATAATAAATAGTTTTGTTTTACTTAACGTTTACAGCGGCTTATAAACATGCCGATGGTAAGAAAATCGACGGCAGACGTGTTTTAGTCGACGTTGAGCGCGGCCGCACGGTAAAGGGTTGGTTACCCCGGCGACTAGGTAATGTTAACAGCGGGCATAACATTAGCTGATTACACAGGGATTTTAGTTCAGTCTAATGCATCAACTCGTTTATACTATATTGCGCTCCGAAAGATACACTTTTTTGCAAAACTTAGGTGCAAATTATTGCAAATAATTTAGACTTTCATCCATTTTATTTGGGATGCTTCTCAATTCACAAGAAGATCCTCCTTTTCCCATGCATGACTGTACTTTAGTAGCTATTTTAGTGTACTTTCAGAGTCGATGAAAAATCCACAAACAGCATAAAAGTCGTTTGGAATGTACTGACTGAGTAGTTTTTTCGGCAATTCTGCTTTAAAATAACCCACTATCTTTCTGTGATTTTTTGTCGATTTGTTGAGTGCTTATATTTTTGCGTACTTATCTGTTCTCGAGCAGGGAACAGTGAAGTAAACACAATTTAAATGGCGACTGGACAGCAGCATTGAGTCATCAAATTTCCACGGCAAAATTTGCGCCCGAAAATTTTTAACATTTTGCCCTCTTAATAAACATAATTTCGATGATTATAAAAGCGTGCAGAAAATAATAAATGGAATCTGTTGATACTTATGTTTTTTTGCTAAAAAGTGGTCACGTGGTAACCATGCATGTAATGGGATTTTGGGGGATCCCCCATTCAAAGTCGGACGTCCACCGCCCTCCCCCCAAAGTCAGAAAAACCCCGCCCCCCCGATTTTTGGAAAAACTTGCGATTTTCAGCTGTTTTCAGGTACTCTTTAGGTAACAATTGGAGTTCATTTACCCCCTCCCTCCCTAAAAATGACGGGGCCCTCCTCCCAGAATTTCCAGCCGTTATATACATGTATGACTGTAGCAGTCGCGCAATCTTCACCATGCTTCTGGTACCTGGCACAAAACCAGGACTCAATTTGGTGGGATAATTTTTTAATTATTTTTCTGATTCGAGGAACGCAGCCGCTCTCCTCTCTCCCTCACCACCCTTGTACGTACTCAGTAAGACATCAGTTTAAACCTTAAAGTTCTAACTATTCACTTATTTCTGTTTTTCACTACTTGTCATTTATTGATAAAAAATCTAAAAATAAAAACAATTTTTAGCGAAAAGTCATTGTTATTGCTTTTGGAAACTTGTTAAATTTGACACTAATTCTAGCTTTATTTAAGGCGGTGGTTTAGGGAACACAAGACGAGCAAAAGGCCCTGCAGGAGAAATAGTCCCCGAAACTCGGGAACGAAGCCGGTGAGAAAACATTTCTCCTTCTGCATCGTGCACATCAGCATGTGCACTTGTATACTAAGGCATCATGTGCTGCATACAGGCCGGTTATCTATTATTATTTTATTTATTATTATTATTATATTATATTATAATTATTATTATTGTTGTTGTTGCAGTTGTTGTGCGTATTATGATTATTTATCATTACAAATAGACACGGTTTCTTTTTGTATTCGGCGAAGATTTTTCCCGACGTACTAAGTTTTTTGGGGACCGTCTTTGTACATGTACGAAGATTTTTGGAAGACAAAAACTGCAAAAAGGTTTGAAATTCGCAAAAATATTCAGCGCTTCGCGCCGAAATGAGTACCTAATTGTGTGTTCTATATATCTTTATAAATAATGTCAGAAAGTGCATTTTTAAAAGAAAAATGTTAAATTTTTCGGCGCTTCGTGCCGTTTTGAGACGATTATTAGTGATTTTTGCCCTCAGAAACCCAGAAACTAGGTAAAATACACTACCAAAGATTAAATAACTCTGTTTTTGCCACACTAAAATCTCTACTGTACCATATTATAGTAGTACCCAAAAATTTGTGTATACAAAATGTACAATGACTTTTAGGGACCATCTTTGTACATGTACAAACGGACCTTGTACAAAAAAAAAACTGCACATTAGGTGAGGGGTCTTGACCCCAGAATCCGGCGGACCCCTCATATCGATAGACCCCCACAATTGAAGATTATTAGTGATCGGGCCCCCGTATTTGGCTGTTGCCCGTGTATGATCATTATGGCTTGAACATTGCCGCAAACTAGCGAATGTTTGTTATTGGCAGCGATCGATCGAGCAGTCGACGTCGTACCGATCGTCGACGATCCATCTCGCGCGATCATTCATCGCGTCGCAGTCCATCGCGCAGCCACGACCGACGACGCGGCGATCGCGACCGCGATCGCGATCGCAGCAGTCGTCACGAACGACGATCATCGCGCGACAGACGCCGCGGCGAATCGTCGATGCGCGACGAGCGACGGAGCGACAAAGAGCGCAGTGGAGCGAAGGTACCATACAAGAGCATGGGGGGTGAGGGGGTGTTACCCACTGGGCTCTGAAAAAATTATAGCTATACAGACATTTTGGCCGAAAAAGCATCGCTATATAGCTTTTTGGCTCAGAAAATGAGCTATATAGCCTTTTTGGGCTCAGAAAACTAGCTTTATAGTCTTTTTGGACTTAAAAACATACCATGTAGCTCAGAAATTCTATATAATTGTATTTTCTGAGTTTTGAAAGGATATATAACTACTTTCTCGACTCCAAAAGAGCTAAATAGCTATTTATAATACAAAAAGGCTATATAGCTAGTTTTCTGAGCCCAGAAAGGCTGTAGAACCGTTTTTACGGAGTACTTAGCTGTATACCAATTTTTGGTCTTCACCATAGGTGGGCGGCACTGAAGTTGTTGGGGGGGTGCAAAATTTTTTCAAAGGTTAAAAAGGGCCTTAAAAATGGTGGTATGGCGAAAAAACACCATTTTTCAACGTTTCTCATCGAACACTATTTATTGGCATCAAAAATTTGCGAAAAAAACAAATTCCAAAAATTGAATTCTGGGGGGGGGCTTACCCCCGAACCCCCCACGCCCAGGTATGATCTTCCCCCTCTGAATGTTTGACCTTGCGCACCTATGGAAGGTACAACGAGATTTTTTAATATACGAGACAAATTTTTGTCGAGGAAGTAAAATTGAAGAGTTTTACTCGTTTTCTAAAATTTAAAAACGTGCAATTTCCTGATTTTTTCGCACATTAAATCGATTTCTACCATTTATTGTGCCGTAAACGTCAGGAATATTAATTAGCAGTCAGGAATTTTTGATCCGTGTATGCAGTAACGGATTGAACTAGAATGCTGCAAACATTAGAGTTGTCGACTTAATCAACTTGCTAAATTAAACTGAAAATAATGCTCATCCCGATTTTCTTATTTTTTATTATTTTTTAAGCAGACATGTAACAGCTCTAAACTTTGGGTGGAGGCTAGTTGGGCATTTTTAGAGAAGGGTGTAAATGACCTTCAATTTTTGGTCAAAAAGGCAAGTCTTTGATAACAATGGGGTAGGTAAAAAAAATTTCCGACTTTGCGGGATAGAGGGGGGCGAATGGCTTTGGATGGCGTATTTTCCACCCCTATTTTCAACTATGAAGGAAATGAGAAAATTCGATGCCTATCAAGTTATTGCACGGTATGCAAGGCCACTTAGTATGCCTTTCGAAATAATACAACATTTTTACTGTCCTCTACGTGTTATTAATATTCGTCTTACGCTCAAACTGATCGTTATCAATAATTATCATTGAGAAGATGTTTCTCATCTTCTGTTCGTTATTTCTAAATTATATGTATCATTGTTGAGATAGGCAAGTTGAATGCGTCGGGTAAAGAAGTTTACTATATACTGACTGACCCCTTTACATAAGGCGGCATTCCCCTCTCAAAGTCGGTCGTCGTGCATGTCTTTAAAGACAGAGATTTCTCTTCCCCCATTTTTGTGAAAAACATGCGTTTTAGATCATTTTTACGTGTTTTTTGCCCTTTTTGATCAAAAATTGAGGGTTTTGAGGGTTATTCACTTCGTGAAGATGGTCAATTATGCTTCTATCAAAATTTTTGGCTATTACCTGTCTGCTTAGAGTGCACAAGTGCGAGTATGTACTTGTTATTTCTGGTTTTTGTCTCAGGATCATCGGTCGAGAAACGAAACTACGTTCGCGGATTCAAGTTACAATGGAAATGATTATGCCTGATGAACTGGTTTTATCAAAATGTTCTCCTTTTATTGTCACTATTTTACGTATATATCACGTTTCCGTTTTGAAATCCTACATTTGTTCACTTTAGACACAGTCATGTATGGGTAGGGCTAAAATTTTGGGGGCAGGGCTAAAACTGGAGGTCAAAAATTTTCGAAGGTGTGAAAAGGACTGAACAATCAATGGTTTAGGCAGAAAAACAAGATTTTTTCGTTCTCATCAAACTCGATCTATCGAATAAAAAATTGCAAACTTGGGATCTGGTCGCAGTTTCTATCTTGTACTTCCCGTTTAGTTTGTTGTACAGAATATAAGACTGGGGTACCAATGTTTAAGTTCTACGCGGAAATGCATCTAATTTTCCATTGCCCTGAGTATCAAGCGATCGTTGTTTTTCGTCCTTTTATTGTTGTGTAGTGCGCTATAATAAATATCTATTACACCCTGAAGCATTTTACTTTGCAGCTCTGAGATTTTAGAAATAAGTATTGGGTTGCTCGTATCTCATGATATATGTACCTATCAATGAATGATTCCAGGTTGAATTAGTACATTTGTCATCAGATTTTATCGAAATAGCGAAGCTGGTTTTTGGCTTTAAATGCGGTTAAATGAAAAGAATGATTGAACTGCTGGGTTGAAGTGAATTATTGTATCGGACTGAGAACAAGGAAAAAACCGGGATAAATTTTGCGTCTACGGCGCGAGTTTTTGCGAAAAGGCAACTGTACAACTGTTTAAGGAGTACATAAACACGTACAAGGCGACATCCATCAGCGTACGCGTAAAGGGAGCTCCGAGCATAGGTCGGCGGCAACAAAATTGGGGGGCGGGTGTAAGGTGTTGTCAAAAACTGGTGGTACGGCGGAAAAAGTATCATTTTTCAACGTTTCTCATCCAGCACTGTCCATTGGCGTCAAAAAATTGCGAAAAAAGTTTTCAGAAATTAAATTCCGGGAGGGGGCGGTTATTTTGGTTTATCGGGGTTGGGGGTTGCATACCCCCACGCCCAGGTGTGACTTCGTAGGGTCTTCTAGGTCCCCAGTATCTGGTGGACCCCAGAGTCGCTTGACACGTTTACCGTAACTTGCTGGTTTTGCATCACACAGACCCCGCAGATGCAGCCCATCATAGGTGGGCGTCACCTAAGTTCTGGGGGAGGGTTGCAGGACTTTTTCAAAAGTAAAAAATGGCCTTAAAAATAGTGGTATGGCGAAAAAACACCATTTTTCAACGTTTCTCATCGAGCACTATCCATTGGCATCAAAAAATTGCAGAAATATAAAAAATTTTTATAAATTGAATTCTGGGTGGGGGTTATTTTGGTTTTTGGGCGTGCTTTGCATACCCCCCAAACCCTCACGCCCAGGTATGCTGCCCATGAGTTTATTATATTGCCGTGGGGTTTGGCCTAGTCAACGGGGCTTTGAGACATCGAAATTTGATAAACAAAGGGCGGGTCGATGATTAGGCTGGAATAACCTAACTGGTATAAACGCTGAAATGACGTTAAATCCGCGGTATTTCGCAGTTTCTAGTCAATTTAAGGTTAAATGTTCACTTTTCATCTTTTGGCCTTCATTTTTCCCAGAAAATTTCCCATTTTTTCTATTCTGGGGGCCTTTTTTCTATTCTGGAGGCCTGTAAATGACCGATTCATCATTAAGTCATGTTCTACGCCGAATACATCATCATTAAGTCTTGTTCTACGCCAAGCTTTTATTCCTATTTTATCAATTATTCATTGGGACATTATTGCGTGGTCTAATTTTGCTTAGATGTGATTCGTAGGTTCCAAGGTAAGCCTTGTGCATGGAAATGAATTTTCAACGTTCAAGCGATTAGCTTCATGAGCGATTTCTAGACATAGGTACTTGATATTAGTACCTATATGTACTCACCTACATATAAGAACTTGTACAGATAAGTACCTGACTTACATGCCGTCAGCGGGGCTACACTCAGACGTGGGCATGGGGGGTTCGGGGTATGCACCATAGGTGGGCGGCATCAAAGTTCTTGAGGGGGGGGGGTGTGCAAGATTTTTTCAAAGGTCAAAAATGGCCTTAAAAATGGTGGTATGCACACCTGGGCGTGGGGGGGGGTTTTGAGGGGGTATGCACCCCGAGAAACCAAAATACTCCCCCAGAATTCAATTTTCGAAATTTTTTTCGCAATTTTTTGATGCCAATGGATAGTGCTTGATGAGAAACGTCGAAAAATGGTGTTTTTTACGCCATACCACCATTTTTGAGGCCATTGTTTGACCTTTGAAAATCTTGCACCCCCAGAATTTTCTTGCTGCCCACGTATGGTGGTGTGGCGAAAATTAGTGTTGTAAAAGATATCTTTATCTTTTTAGCAAGATAAAGATAAAGATATCTTTATCTTTATCTTGACGATTTTTATCTTTATCTTTATCTTTATCTTTAGGAAAAATCACAGGCTATCTTTATCTTTTTGATAGGAATTCATCTTGCAAAAAAGATAAAGTATGTACATAAGTAAGAATGTAATCCAAAATGCAGGTTTGACGTGAAATACATTTAGACGCATTCAAGTTTTATTGTAATACAAGAAAAGAAAACGATTGTTTAAACCCTATGGCATGCGGCCCAAACTAATGCCTGTATATCAACCTAAGTAAGCGGGAGTGATACCGATCTATGCGGGAGTACTACTACTAGCACCCAAGTTAATCTAAGTCCAAGCCTAGGAAACAAAGAGAAGTTTGAAAAAATCAATAACTGTTGCGACTATGTATACTTTGTATAGGCGCACAGAGCAGGGTTTTGATGCTTGTGAAAAGAAAGAAGTGGTCTGCCAGTAATAGTAGTACGTGGGTCAGTCAGATACCGCGGGTAAACCCCAAACCCACATTTATGTGTGCTTAATGCCTATCACCTCTTTGATCTCACGTGTAAAAATTAGGGCATTCAGTTGGCTGCTTTACATCACCCACTCTCGTTTATTGCACTTCACAAACATCATTGCCCTGGGTCCAGACGACCATATTTACATATGAACACTTTATCTTTATCTTTTGGGTTCCTTTATCTTGCAAATTATCTTTATCTTTCTTAATTTTTTATCTTTATCTTTATCTTCTAGAATACACCATTTTTCAACGTATATAATCGAGTACTATCCACTGGCATCAAAAATTGCGAAAAAAGACAAATTCTCAAAAGTGCTCGATAAGAAACGTTGAAAGATGGTATTATTTTCGCCATACCACCACCACCATTCTTAAGACCATTTCTCTAACCTTCGAAAAATCTTGCACCCCCGAAAATTTCGATGCTGCCCACCTATGGTTACACTGCACCAATTTAGAGCATTTTTCTAGGCAAGTGAAAGCTTACAATCGTGCATCTTTTGTTAAGTAATTAAAATCGGTGCTGTGCATATTATCTAAAAATTTCACTGCTGCAAAAACAACTGAGTAAATGGTGATAAATCGGTCAAACCAAAGTTTGACCCCGCGAACCATCCCGTTCCGATGACGGTATCTTCATAACATTTATACGTAGGCTACCTATTTACTCATTCCCTCAAATGCAACTTTGTGACACTCTAATATGCAAAACAAGCGACTCGCAAAGTGATCAGTGACGGCGCATCAGAAATGTACCACGGACTAAATAAAAACCACACACATCTTATGGTCCGTTCCATTTATTCGAGAGCATTTCCACCAGATTTAATCCACATGAATAGGAATACAAGAAACGCGACAGAAGTCTGATGCACTTATGCTGCTCGAGCTCGACGATGAGAAAGATCATCCTAAACTCGATAGGTACCTATACTAAAGAACCATTTATGTCGTATTTGCTCACAAGTACAATACTTTTGTAGCACTTTCTTATTCAAGATGCTCTGGACTAAATCGAACAGACCGTAAATTCGTTAACAGCAATGGGCAGAGAGAACCGATATCTTTTGACAACAGAAAGCAAAACAATACATTCAATGTACGAATAAATCATTCTGATCAATATATAGATGGGTACATAATGCATTAAAGAAAAGAACGCGTCGCGAATATCTGAGTACCGCCATTTTTAGCTAGAAATAGATACATGTGTAGGTATGTAGGTATCTACCAGTGTCAAAGACGCATAAAATGAAATAATGATTTTAATGCAATGTTGAATTATTTATAATTCAGTTGGAAAAACATTGCTTTTTATTAAAGAGACATTTCAAGAGCTTGAAATTCCAGCAGGTCATTCAAGGCTAAATAAATGCTTTCTGCTATTTCAAATCCTTTGCCTATAAGTACTAGTTCTACTTTACAATGAATTCAATATTCTGAAAAAGAAGACTGTTGACATTAAATGATCAGTGAAATGCACCAAATCCACAGAAGCAAAAAACAGACTGCACAGGGCATTGAATTTGCGAGAGTAACTTTTCACGTAATGTGCCGCACATTATTCCCGAACAGGCATAAAAATATGGGAAAGATAATACCATTTTAAGTTATAAGCATGACATTCGTACAATGAATGAAAATACTCTGTTTCCTTTATTATTCTAAAACAAACGAGCAAAATCTTTTAACAAGCGCATGCGATGATCAAACCATAATAGACTTAGTCGATCTGACATGAGCATACGAACATTCACTCGTTTTCAAAATTACACTCTTTTTTAAAATAATGTATTTCAATTATTTCAAAATGATTCTAACAAACATCCGGAAAACCATATGGAAACTGAACAGAGGTAAGCTTGCTTAGCGTGTACATAAATGTCATTAAATTTTGAATGAACCTTTCTTTGTAAAACTGAAAATATAGGCAACATGACTCAATTCACACAAATTATGTATAACATCGAGTTTTCTGATAGGGTCGGAGCGTTACCCCAAATTTTCCTAATAGAGTTACAGATTGTCCTAAAAATCCGTCCATTATGCTAAAAGTATCGGTTTTTGCTGTCTTTTGATAGACGGAGAATTATTTATGATAAATTAGAAAGTTTCGAAAGTTTTTACGAAAAACGCGCAAAATTAGTGCAAAAGGCAGCGAAAAGCGCCGAAAAACTCGAGAAATCATTGTAAGTACTAAAAAATCCTTGTTCTGTACATAACCTACTCTTCTGACCATACAAGTAAGAGTGGGATGGGGGTCCCCCATCCACCAAAGCCAAAAATTTTTTATCTCCTCGATTTTTGGAAAGAATCGAACTTTTCGGCCATTTTTAGCCAGAAATTGGAGGTCATTTACCCCCCCTAAAAATGACCAGGATCCCCATTGAAATTTCGAGCCGTTACATGCATGCTTCTGACGTACCTAAAATAAAGATTTTTAGAGCGCCAAATAAGTCAGTAAATGTCATAAATTATTAGAAAAATTTGAAAAATCGTGATGAAAAATGGCAAAAATCATCAAAAAATACAGATTATTCCTGTGTAAATGATAAAATTAATTAAATACTTTAATTTAATGACTTCTTTTAAAGATTATTGCAAGACGGCGAGAAAATTTAAGTCACAACAACAAGCAACAAATAGAAAAACCATCGTGCGATCCTTTACTTCGAACTGCGTTAAACCCGTCTTAAGGCGCTTAAGAACGAACTAAATTTGGACTAAAAATAATAAACGCATTATGAGATGCTTTTCGCGATAAAATCAACCGAGCACATCTTTTGCGCACTGCTGCAGAGGATAAATTAGCAAAAAATCACCACTGCGACTATTTCAGAAGCGCCCTGGCCATTGAAGCGCCCATCTGTGCGGGTGATTTGGACACGTGTACGCCGGCCGCTTCCAACGCAGTGATTTTATCCGCCGCCGTACCCTTGCCGCCCGATATTATTGCCCCAGCGTGACCCATCCGGCGACCCGGTGGAGCCGTTAAGCCGGCTATGAACGAAACTACTGGCTTTGCATTGGGGCCCTGCAAAAATAGCCGAGAAGGTTGCGGCGACTATACAATATCTGGGGGAGGGGTGTTGTTTCACTCCTCCCAGAGAAGTTTTCACCCCCAGCATAAATATTTTTACCCTGCCCCCAAAATTCGTGATTTCCCAAAAAAATTCGTACAAAAGTGCTTTTTAAGCGTTTTTAGGTTTTTTAGCAAATTTTCGGCGCTTTGCGTCATACATTCATTTTCTGACTTATATTTTGTTCTCAATTTTACGATTTTTTTCGAATTTTTCAAATGTTCTCAGGCTCTAGAAAGATACAGCATCGTCAGAAACGCCGAAAAACAACGTTTTTGACGCATATTCATCATTTAGGAACCCAAAAGGGCCCTTTACAATTTCATTCCCATCCCAAGAATTCCGATGCTGTGCATGCCTATTTATGACCAGGAGACATGCATGTTGGGAGGAGGGTGTGGGGCATACGTGGGCAGCGAGAAAGTTCTGGGGGGATGCAAGATTTTTCAAAGGTCAAAAAATTGCCTCGAAAATAGTGGTATGGCGAAAAATCACAATTTTTCGACGTTTCTCATCGAGCACTATCCATTGGCATCTGAAAAATTGGCGAAAAAAACGAAAAATTTTTAAAATTTCGAATTCTGGGGTGGGGGTTATTTTGATTTCTGGGAGGGAATATTTTGGTTTCTGGGAGTACATACCCCCAAATCCCCCCACGCCCAGGTACGGTGTGGGGTGACCCCGAGAATGGAAAAATGGAAAGTTTCCTCGCGAAAATGAGGCAAATAAAAGGCCAACAATGGACAAAAATTGAAAAGTTTAATAAAAAGTGCTCTAAATTGATCAGAAAAAGTTATGCTATTCTAGCACTTATTCCAATTGTTGAGGTCACTTTGGCGCTAAAAAAAGATTATTACTTGACCCCCTCCGACAGATCGGTTACGCTGTGCATCTATGGTTGCTGCGACTATTTTACACAATATGAGTTGAAGTTCACGAGTTTCTCGGATCGAAAATACGCTCATTAAGATTCATAAATAGATAAAAATTAGTATGAAAGGATGAAAAATTGATCGAAAATATAATTGTAAGAAGCGTGCGTAATACATTCAGAGAGTTCATCAGAATTTTAGGCTAAATCCTCAAGTCACACGTCATGCACACATTGAATTAAGGTCCTAAGTGATACAGGGGCTTGACCTCCAAAATGCAGCTTACCCTACTAAATTTCAGATGTTCAAAAAATCAAAGAAAATACGCTGTTTTAAGCGTCCTTGAGGACCTTTTAGAACAAAAATATAGGATTAGGTCGCTGCCCATGTATAGTCATGCACGACCATAGAAGGGCGGCACTAAAGTTCTGGGGGGGATGCAGGATTTTTTCAAAGGTCTAAAAAAGGCCTTAAAAATGGTGGTATGGCGAGAAAAAACATTTTTCAACGTACGAGCACTATCAATTGGCATCAAAAAATTGCGAAAAAAACAAAATAATTTTCAAAAAGTAAATTCTGGGGGGTATTTTGGTTTCTGGGGGTGCACACCCCCAAACTCCCCACGCCCAGGTATGCGCGCGACTCCTTGCAGTATCTAGCGTGTGTATTACAAGGTACTGGTGTGCTGACAATACTCAAATTTGGATAATAGCATTTCAAGTTCAGAAACGAACTGTAGAAAACATTTTGTGCTGACTCTTTACAATTCTCATGCCGTAATTACATATTGCAATTATCAAACACGTTATTTTGGGGAGATTTGACACCATTATTACACAATTATTATTCTGATTTAACGTATTTCTCAATAATACATAGCATTTAAACACCGAAATTTTTCGACAAAAGTTGCTATGTAGCGTGAATTTTACTCCTACTATTTAGCATAATACCTATTTGCCAAAAATGACAAACGCGTCATTTTAATTAATTCATTATTCCAATAGTCGCTTAGACGAATCCCCATTGTAATTAGTACCTACATTCAAAGCGATAAGTATAAATTACCGAATTATTCGTCTTCAGATATTCTGCGGCTTTCTCCTCCGCTTGACCACCGATTTCTCCGATAAGAATGATTCCTAAAACATCACATTACAACAATTTGCTCAAAATACATAAGCATGATTAAGAAATTAAAATAATTGGAAATGTTTATTACATATGAAGTTAATTATAATCTAATTATTTGAATGCATTACTAAAATATGTAAATCTTATATATATTTTTTGATTAGCTAAAAGCTAATCAGAATAATTAGAAGTAAGTACCACGCGTTCCAGGGTCTTGCAAGAATACCGATAAACAATCGATAAAATCAGTGCCATTGAACGGATCACCACCTATGCCGACGCATAACGATTGGCCCAGACCGACTACGGTTGTCTGCTGTACTGCTTCATACGTTAAGGTTCCAGATCTCGAAACAATACCTAAAATTAAGCGATCAAAAAAGAGAACTATGTACATATAAAAAACTTGCGAGTATAATGACGCAAATTTTTATAGAGATCACCAATTATTACAATCGACTAGAAAAAATTCCTTGCAAGCTGAAGTCAACAAGAGATCTTAAAACTTGATTACGAATTATGATTTTAATTATTAAATTATTATTTTATTTATTATTAATTTTAATTTAATTTGAACTTTAATTTAAACTATAATTTTAATTATTATTGTACATAATTATCATTTTGATTATTAAGAAAGATTAATGTCAAAAAGTAAACTGTAAGAGGAAAGTTTATAATGTCGGTTTAACAAAAACTCCTAGCAGACAGGATAACTTTCTAACAATAATTTAAACAAATTCAAGACGCTGTTTTCATAAAAAATCTATCATTCGTGTTGAAAATGCACAGAGCAAGCATTAGCTAACCTGACTGTTGCTTTAATTATTAAGTTTCTGACGATGTTAAAAAATTTTAATGCTTAGCACGCCGAAGTCAAAAAGCATTCGTAATACTTTTTACCTGTAGTATTATTAAAAAAATACTAGCGATATGCAGCTTAAGATATCGGATTGTCGGAAATCAGCTTAGTTATCAGCAAGGTGATTTTCTCCGCTATTTTACGATAACAAAGTAAAATAATTAAAATAATAGAACTTTTGTTATAAACTACAGACTTTGACGATGAATGTCAGCAGAACAGAAAAAGTTTTGATTCAAAGACCGCACATGATGGAAATTGAGCTAAGGAACAACGAGAAACTTAACATAAAATCTACATCACAGCGCAAACAGATGAACAGTCCTAGCATCGATCCATTATTCATTTAATCGTCGAAAATAAACTTTAAAAATAATTCTAGTCTTGGATCTAATTGCTTGAAAAGAACAAGCCTTAATGAAAAACGATGCTTTCAAGCATAAAAACACCGTTCAAATTTCATTTTCAAACGCACATTTTTTTATTCTAGTTTCTTTGAAGACTTTTCATTGACAAAGGCATTTGATCTTTTTCACTGACTTTTCAACAAAAATTTTCATGAAAACTCACCTAAATTAAAAAAAAATCTAAAAAATTCGAAAGTGTTCCATAGCACAAAAATTGAAAACCTATGCATAGTGCTGAAAGTTCAACACGCCACTCTAAAGACAATTAGCTCTTGCGTAAAGCAAGCGCAGAATTAAAGAATAGAATGTTTAGTTTTTATTACGTAAGGTTAAATTTTTAAACGAAAAGGGAAAATGCAAAGGCAGCTGTATATCAATAACTGACGCCATGACCTCAAAATATCGCAAAATACAAAGTATGTACAGTTCATGCAGAGGTTGCAAAACACCAGATACTCAAACAATCACAATCGTTTGATATCACAGGAAAAATTTTAAAACATATATACCAATATATCCAGGCTGGTGGATTCGGCCGGGCATTATGCCGATCTTGCATTCACCGGGCTGAAGCGCAAGACAACATGAAGCAGAAAATCAAGAAAATTACGATCATATGTATGTACAAGGAAAGTTATCGAATTTTGAGAGTTTGATGAGGCGAAAATTTCCAAAAATTAAACTCTAGATGAGTTTAAATTCTAAGGTTCTAAATCCCTAACGCCACGTACACATGTGATTACGACCCAGCAAAGAGATAAGAAATTCTAGGAATTATTAAATTTCTCTACGTATTTACTGATATGGAGCGTTTGAATATAAAATTAAGAATACGAATATAATGAGTAATAATTCTTATAAAAACGAGGGACATAGGTTAACATTATATATACAAGCAAAGCATGAATATAGTACGCATTAGGGATGTGCCGATACCACTTTTTCGAAAATGGCAGATTCCGATTCCGATTCCGATGCCGATTCTGCAGAACTCAGCATCGCCGATTCCGATTCGATTTCGATTCTAAAATATAGGAATCGGCCGATTCCGATTCCTGTGATAAGCGTTATATGCTTTAAGAAATCAAAATTGAAGTGCGTGCGCACTGCAGTTTATGAATATAAAAGTTATTTTTTATCGATCAGATGTTTTGTTTGCCGAATATGTAAAACTAAACAAAGCATTCAGCATTTTGCTTTAATTTATCTTGAAATTCAGTTCTTCAGGCTAGCTCGCTCAAATTCATATCTGTAATGCATGTTCATTCGCATCAGTTTATATGTACGACGAGTATATTAGCGCCTCGCTAAAATCATTTAGAGTAAGAAAATTTTGATGATAAGCCTTTTATGCGCACTAGAAAATTTGTATTGTCTGTCAGTAGCCAATCCAGCAAATAATTAAATTCTTGCCACCATTGACTTTCTCTCCACCTGAGTATAACAAGATGTTTTGTTGCAATCTGATCAATAAATCAGCTAGATAGAATTTAGATCGTTATGGTACAATTAGTAATGTCTACTACGCATATCAATCAGTGTTTTTTTGTACAAGCTCCGTTTGTCCATGTACAAGGATGGTCCCCAAAAGTCTGCACATTTTGTACATGCAAATTTTCGTGTAGTAAGATATAGTGAGTAGCGATTTCAGTGTGGTAAAAAGCGCCGAAAATTTTTAGGATTTTTACACCTTTTTACAGTTTTTGTCTTCCCGAAAATCGTTGTACATTTTGTACACATAAATTTTCGGATACTATAATATGGTACAGTAGCGATTTTAGTGTGGTATAAGCAGAGTTGTTCGACTTTTGGTAGTGTATTTCAGCTAATTTCTGGGTCTCTAAGGGCAAAAATCCCTAAGAATCGTCTTAAAACGGCACGAAGCGCCGAAAAATTTGACATTTTTCCTTTTGAAATGCTATTTCTGCCGTTAAAAAGGTATGTAGAACACACAATTACTCATTTTGGCTTGAAGCGCCAAAAATTCTTGCGAATTTCAGACCTTTTTTTGCAAATTTTGTCTTCCCAAAAATCTTAGATCATACATGTACAGAGTCGGTCATGAAAAGTCTTTGTACATCGGTAAAAATCTTTGCTGAGAACAAAAAACATTGATATCAATACGTCCAGGATTTTGGGTAGCCGACTTAGGTTCTAGGCCTTAAGCTAATAACATATTGAAAAAATTTTCTGTTAGACAAACTTCCATTTTGCCACCGAAGAGAATAATTTTAAATAAATTAAATCGTACGCATGGCCCAATTGAGGAATTCAACATTGTATTCTGGGCTTCATGTAGGGGAATACTCTAATTTTTGATTCTATAGACTGGAACTGTGATTGCCTAAAGAATGGTGATGTCAGAAAGGCACGGAATCTGAAGGATAATTCTATGAGAATGCTTAAGTATTAGAGAATGTGGAGCTTCAGAAAAAAATTTTGATCCAGTTGAATGGCCGAGGTTGATAGGTGGCAATGAAAGCAATATATTTAAGTTATATCTGGCGAAACGCCGAAAAAATCTGAGAAATTACTTCTAATGATAGACCGCCCATTTCTCCCCTGTCCCCTCAAGTCCGCCCTAGCGTAAAAGTGAGCAAAGTTTTTCTAACGCTGTAGTACGAGTATACAAATGAATCTATTAATAACTCGGATTATCAAAATTTGCATCCTGCCTCAATAAAACAAACACAAAATTGAATTTTTATGACAATTTGAAGAAAAATTCTCATTTCACAACTTTTTAATTTCACGATAATTTCAAAGAATGGAATCGGTAATGGAATCGGAAATTTGTGTACTTTTGGCCGATTCCGATGCGATTCCGATTCTCTAAAAATCAGAAATGACGATTCCGATCCCGATGCCGATTCCTTAAATTCTGTGATCACCGATTCCGATTCCGGTTCGATTTCATGAAAAACGACCGATTCTTACCGATTCCGATTCCGATTAATCGGAACATCCCTAGTAGAGCTGTGCCGGGGCCGCCTTTTTTGCCGGGGCCGGGGCCGGGGCCTAGGCCCCGGTGCCGGGGCCGGGGCCGGGCCTGGCCGGGGCCAATAATAGCGTGCTTTAACATGCTCATAGTACGACCCTGCCCTACCCCTTATATGTACCTATGCATATATTCTTGCTTGTAGATATGCACGTCAAGCGTTAATATTTGTTGGGATTACAAGATATAACAGAACATGGGCATTGGGGGATCTAGACCCCCCAGAATTCACATTCCCCCCCCCCGAAAAAATCCGCTAGACCCCCAGAAATTGATTTTCAGAATTTTCTGTTTTTCTGCGGTTTTTTTATGCTAATGGATAGCTCTCATTGAGAAACGCGAGAAAAGGGTGTTTTTTTCGCTCTACCATATATTATCAGGCACTTTTTGAATTTTGGACTCCCTAGAATTTTTGAGCTGCCCATGTATGGATTTAACTCCTCTGACTTGGATGCGTTTTTCAATGTGCTTTACTTTGCACTTTTTCAGGCTTACTATTCTATTTGTTCTGATAGACGTAGCTGTCTGCTACCAAGCAAGCTGGAAATGCTCGTCTATATGAATTGCAATTTAAAATATGTCAATTTTGATTATTAATTAGAAATTTTCACCAATCTGACATAGTGAAATAAAGATTTGAATTAGCAAGATCTGTGGTTTTGCTTGAAATTGAGTTTGAAGGTAAATCTGCCCAAAACATTATCAATTTTCTCTATTATAATCAACTCTAACATTGGCCCCGGCCCCGGTGCCGGGGCCAGCCTAACCCCGGCACAGCTCTAATCCCTAGTTAGTGATCGACCGGGGCGACTTTTTTGGCCGGGCCGGGGCGGTACCGGGGCTGAAAAAATCCCGGCCCCGGCCGGGGCCGGGGGCTAGGGCTGGCCGGGGTCAGACAAGGAAAATATTATTGCATGACACATACTTGGGGTGGGCATAGGAAAAGAAATAATGAGCGACTGCTCCATTCAGTAGTAAATGGCAAGCGCAAAGTTAGGTGCGCCTTTTCATATCAAGTTTTATTACTATTTATGTCACAAGAAACAAATTTAGTTCAGTGTTTCATTGTCTGAATCATCAATAAAGTCTATGTCGCTACTATTAGCATACTCTATATCATTTGAATCTTCGCTACTGCTACTGCTGCTGTAGCGATTGGATGCAATAGGTATTGGATGTAATAAATGAGACATCACACATTCCCATAAGGGGAGGGGTATAACCCCCTCAGGGTCCAAGACACAAGTCACCGTCAGACGATTTTTGGTGAAAACCCTTTGAATTTTTCGAACTTAATTTTTTAGTATAGCAGAAGTGTACCTATCTATTAGAATTTCACGAAGTGATATATTATTTTAGAATGTGAGCTAGAGTAAATAGAGAAACTATCACAATAAAACACGCATATGATCGCTTAAAATTTTATGAGGGTCCCTCAGTATACATGTAACGGCTGGAAATCTAGGATAGGGGTCCCTCGCCATTTTAGAAGGAGGGGCTTAGCGACTAGATCAAAAATGGTAAAAACACATAAAAATAGCCAAGAAAGCGCAGGTTTTCGCCAAAAAATGGGGGAGGGTGATCAAATATTTTCTGACTTTCAAGGAAGTTTGGAGCTTCAAAGCGTGGATGGGGGATGGCCCAAACCCCCTGTCACTTGTATATTTCTCGGCCATTTTCAGGGGAAGGGGGTACGCGGCTCCTTTTGCAGCCGCTTACCCCCTGAAAATCTTTAAAATGGTAGAATTTGCAATAAGGAATTCTACACCTTTTTACAATTTTTCTCCAAAAATCTTTGTACATGTGCAAAGATTGTCCTGAAACGTCTTTGTACATCAGCAAAAATCTTCGCCAAATACAAAAAATTGTGGTTCTAAATGTGATAATTCGGCCTGAATTTAGTTGATAATATTACTTTGGCGCGAAGTGTCGAAATTTTTATGAGTTTTTGATTGAATTCACACATAAAACTCCACTGAGAAAGCTAAAACAACTTGTACTACAAAATCAGAAATATTACAAAAATTGTAATATGCGAATTAAATCTTGTAATAAGCAACACTGCGCTTAGAATGGAAAAATGTCAAATATTCAGAAACCCAAAAATTAGCCAAATACACTACTAAAGGTCGAAAAACTATGTTATACCACACTGAAATCGTTACTGTACCATATAAAAGTATACAAAAATTTGCATGTACAAAACGGTATCTTTTGTATTCGCCAAAGATTTTTCCCGATGTACAAAGACTTTTCAGGACTATCTTTGTACATGTACAAAGATTTTTGGGAAGATAAAAACTGTAAAAAGGTGGTAAATTCGAAAAATTTTCGGCGCTTCGCTCCGATATGAAAACTTGTCTGTCCTATATATCTTTAAAAGGGCAAAATTTGTATTTAGAATGGAAAAATGTCAAATTTTTAGGCGCTTTGCGCCGTTTTGAGACAATTTTAGTAATTTTTGGCGTTAGAAACCCAGAAATTAGCTAAAATATACAATCAAAAGTCAAAAGACCCTGTTTTACCACACTAAAATTGCTACTGTACCATATTATAGTAACCAAAAATGTTAAAAAATATATTTATATAATATAGCTACAAAAATTTGTTAGCTCATACAAAGACCTTTTCGGAGATCTTTGTACAAGCACAAGAAGCTCGTACAACAAAATAGAGTCGGCTAATAATAGTCCACACTTAATTTTCTGGTCCTCCTATTTTGGATTTCATCCCTCCCTCAACTCTGGACCTTAGGAAACTATTTGAGACATATTTAGTTTATCGGATCGGACGCAATTCTGCAGCGTAGTTTACATTCGCCTATAATTAACCTCCGTCCTAATAACTATTACAAAAGAAACGCGTTTTAAAGCCCGTGGTTCCCATTCAATTAAATATACAAGTGTTTTTTGTAAAAATAGTTTGTTGAAAACGCACAATTTCCAACTATAAATAGAACATATTTGTCAACTCTAAATCTTTTAGCCATAGCTATGAATGAATGAGTTAAAAGTAGCATTTAGTTTAAATAAGTTAAGTGGGGGAATCAAAAACATGCAGATTTTCCTGAACATTTTTTCAGTAAAGGATTAAGTAAGTATACATATGGTCTAATCAGTACATTTCTCAAAATTAATACTTGCTCATTGATAAATAAGAGCCAGTATCACAGCCTGTATCAAAATACGAATTACACTAAATTTTTCCCCGGCCCCGGCCATTTTTTGACTTTGCCCCGGCCGGGGCCGCGGATGCTCAAAAATGGCCGGGGATTGCCGGAGCCGGGGCCCCAGTCGATCACTAAGTAAAGGTTCAAAATTTTGGAAGGGGTCCCGTCCAATTTTAGAGGGGGTAAGATGACCTCCAATTTCTAGCCAAAAACGGTCAAAAAAACGCCTAAAAACGGCCAAAAAATTCGATTTGTTCCAAAAATCGGGACGAGTCAAAAATCTTCCGGCTTTGAGGGATGCAGGGGGTTACGGCCGACTTTGGGCGGCGGATCCCCATACCCCTCTTACATGTACGATTGTACGTACACATTATATTCATAATACACAACATACGCAGTCGAACGTGGTTAGATTCATGAAAAGATAATCGCCTGAGAAAGTAAATTATTTGGCAAGGGGTGGCACTAGCATATAGGGTATGGAAAATTGACTTCTCAAATTTGTAAAAACCTGAAAAAAATTGAAAAGCAAAATTTTGCCGAGCCAGACAGAAGGGAGTGGCCGATCATAAATTTTTGGAAAGGGGAGGCCGCCGACTTTGATATGGGATTCCCGTCTCCCTGCCATACGACGATATATTACATTTTAGTAAATTACAAAATTACAAATCAAATAATACTCAAACACTAAATCATCTTTAGATTACTGACATGTCTTACTGAAAATAAAAACAATTAAACAAATCACCGGGAACGAACCAATTGTGACAATACTATTTTTCATTCAACATTATTCAAACAGTAAGGAGAAAGCACAACCTCACTCTTATTATTCCAGGACAATTAGGTCCTACCAAGCGCGATTTTGTTTGGGCAGTGATTTTATGCTTGACCCGAACCATGTCAAGCTGTGGTATACCTTCCGTAATGCACACCACCATAGGTATTTCAGCATCTACGGCTTCTAATATAGCACTTGCTGCCACTGGTGCAGGCACATAAATTACTGTAGCATCGGCGCCTGTAGAATCTTTAGCCTAAAAACGATTTAAGCACATTTCTGCGAAAATGCTGATGCGCTCTATGAATTGTAGCCATAAGATACTCACTTCCTTAACAGAATTAAACACAGGCAAGTCCAAGTGTGTGGTTCCACCTTTTCCCGGGGAGACGCCACCAACTATTTTGGTACCATAATCAATCATTTGACGGCTGTGGAAAGTTCCCTAGAAGCAAGAGTAGGACGAGTCTTTAAACCATACATGATCTGGGGGAAGTTGAGAGGTTTCACCCAGTGATCGACTGGGTATCCGGGCCCAGACCGGGTCCGGCCGGTCAGGGCAGGCCCGGGCCCGGCTGAAAAGGCTCCGAGTCTAATTAATAATGAATTTTTAAATTTAACAGTTAACATGTCCGAATAGTACCACGACGTTAGCAGCATACGTGGGCAGCAAGAAAAATCTGGGGGAAGGGGGTGCAAGATTTTTCAAAGGTAAAAAAATGACCTTAAAAATGGTGGAATGGCGAAAACACCATTTTTCAACGTTTCTCATCGAGCACTATCCATTGGCATCAAAAAATTGCGAAAAAACGAAAAAAATTCTCAACAATTGAATTCTGGGGGGGGAATTCTGATTTCTGGGGGGTTATTTTGGTTTCTCGGTGGGTGCATACCCCCCAAAAACCGCCCACGCCCAGGTGTGGTTAGCAGCATTTGTCCCTGTAAATAGCTTTGAAGTGCTAGTCCAGAGTATTTGGGGCATCCTGTACACATCTGCTATTGGTCATATCCTTCTATCTCTAAACATCGAGTTCATAACTTTTCATTTCAGCATTTCTGTGTTTTCATGCGTCATTTAATTATGAATTGCTGTAGTGCAGTCGAGCTAAGAGTCTAATCTTTATTAAATTTGAGTACTGTGCAGCATGAATAGTGTTTGACCGTTGCAGCATTTCTAGCAAGTGTTGGGACTGCGCAGGTCATTTATGTCACACAAAATTATAAAATAATTTTAGGGCGTCTATGATTCAATTTTGTATGACTGGTCATACATGGGCACTCTCAGGTCTTTCAGGGTCAACTGACTTCCCTGGAACCTGCGAGGTTGGTCCATGACCATAGATGCCGAGCATGGTCGATCTGGGCAGGGGTTAATAATCGTGCTTTTTTAGGCGAAAATGGCCTAAATAAACTGGAATAAAGGCTAAAATAGCGTTAAAGCTATGTTGTTCCATATTTTCTGGACAATTTTAAGCACTTTTTATCAAAATTTTCGATTTTCATATATTTTCGGCCTTCATTTGCCTCATTTTCGCCAGGAAAATTTTCAAAACTATTGCGGGGTTAGTCCGATTCCCCTGCGGAGTTGCTCAGCTACCTGGATCACATTATTTTACCCTTATGTGACCATGTGCCCATGTCTGTTACTGATCATATTCTCACTTTTCTCGCCATCAAAGATATATTGCAAGTTCCTTACATAACTATGCTGATCACGGGTGTCAGTGGATCTGCTATTCCTAGGAATTTCGAGCCGAAACTATTAATTGCAGCAGTAATTAGCTCATTTAATGAGTGCTAAATCTGTATGATTCTATTTTTATGAAATATAATGTAACGAAACAGCGCCTGAAAATTTGAAGGGTCCTGGCAGAGGAACGCTAGAATATATATAAAATTACTGCTAGATTCCTTTTAAATATGCATATGGAATAAAATACATGACTTGACTGAGAAATGATTTGGCGCAACGCGCTTAAATTTTTTAAAACTTATTCAATTCACTATATAAACCAAACCAACTTATTGCATCAAATATAACGATTAAAATAAATGAATTAATGTAGGTAATTTAATAATAAAAAATAGTACATAAGAATTTTATTTATTCTTAAAGCTGCTTGTATGGTTGGAAACGGTCGGGATCGCTAGCATCGATCGATCACTTGACGTACAGCTAAGTTTAATTTAATTTTAAAAATATATACATGAATGGCAAACTCTTCTATAATAATGCATTATGTTACCTGTATGACAATATCTTGTTCTCATGAGATGACTTATCTTGTATCTTTAACTAATATATAATTCAAAATTCTATAGATGTACAAGACTGTGCGTAAACATATAAACATGCAACCTCAAATACTTGTATTACTGATATATCTAAACACCGTATATCCTTGAGCATGTAAGCCCGGGCCCGGTTTTTTAGCCCGGTCGATCACTGGTTTCACCCACACGTGGGCGTGGGGGGTCGGGCAAGGGGTATGCACCCCCAGAAACCAAAATACCCCCATGATTCAATTTTTAAAATTTTGCTTTGTTTTCTTCGCAATTTTTTGATGACAATGGATAGTGCTCGATGAGAAACGTTGAAAAATTGTGTTTTTTTCGCTATACCATCATTTTTAAGGCAATTTTTCGTGCTTTGAAAATCCTGCACCCCCAGAATTTCGGTGCCGCCCACCTATGGTTTCACCCCCATAGAAATTTTCTCACCCGCCCAGAATGGGCGATTTTTCAAAAGTTAGCCAAATTGTCCAGAAAATTCGTAGAAAAAGTGATTTTTTAAGCGTTTTTAGCTATCTATGTATTTGATCAAGAGTGTCAAATTTTCGGCGCTTCGAGCCATGTACTCATGTTTTAAGTTTTAAGCTCTATATTGTTCAATTTGTCCGACTTTCTTGATTTTTTTTGAAATTTTACATGTTTCTATGCTACACAAAGATATAACATAATCAGAAACGTCAAAAATGATGTTTTTGACGCGTATCCACCATTTTTGGGGTACAAAAAGACGCTTTTAGATTTCACCCCCTCTAGAATTTTCATGCTGTGTATGTCTGCTTTTAGGCACAATGCATATGAGAAGAGGTTTGACAACTTGACCCAGGGACGTACTTAGAGGGGAGGAAAGGCCACAGTCTTTCCCCCTTGGCCGGAAAAAATCTGAGAGGTCAATTTTTTCATAGACTATTAAAAAATAAAGTTACTTTTCGAAAAGCTCAAATTTTTTATTTTACTAGATAGAGCACGATATCCCAACAAAGTTTTAGAGATATAAAGTTATTTATCATATGCTCCCAGAAAACACAGTTTTTTATCCATTAAGACTACAAGGTTCGAAGGTCGAAAGCCGTAAAACAACCATCTCAATTCATTGCTAGGATATAATTTCAAGTACTTTGAGCAAAATTCGATTTGCATCTAATCTACCTTTGTATATAAAATACCCAAAAATGGTATTTTCTTTGAAGGATGCTCGTCTGGCTGTAAATATCACTCTCTCAAGGTAATGGAAAACTTTATGAAAATAATAAAAGGCGACGAAACTAACATGGAAAAATGCTTGCAATATCAAAAAAATTTTATAAAAATTTTGTGCACTATTTCATAATTTGAACCGCTTCATGAATCTACTATGCTTGATAAAATATTTATTAAGACATGTGTAAGCCATCTAAATCTATCAAAAGATTACCTGCTTTCCAGTGAAACCTTGAACAATGACCTTCGTATTTTTGTTTATCATAAGATTTCTCTTCGTGTCGTCGTACGATAGTTTTCGCAGTTGTGCTAAATTACAAAGACTATGTCTAAATTTTTATAGTAAAGTAATAAGGGGCAATGCAGTTACTCACCATTGGACACAAATCCTCTGCGATCAAATAACCTAAATACCACTCTAAATGATGATGATCCACTCATCATAATACAACCTAACGTTAATTGGACAGCTCCTACAAAATAAATATCAAACAAGATGTCCGGTATTACTGATAATTATTAAACTGACTTAAAAATACGGGCAATTATGAAGTTAAGTAGCCATCGAATTTTTTCTATCTTTTTTAACATTAGGGTATATACAGGGTGAATTTTTTCAATCATCTTTTTTTAACATCAGGGTTCTCACACGAGTTTTCCCGAGACAGAAAATGACTTTCAGGTGACAGGTTTTGACCCTCCGACCTATCGCTCTACAGCGCAACACGTTACCAATCGGCTAAGCCATCTTCTCGTAAGAAATAAAAACGGAGTAATGAGGGAATGGTACTTAGCATCTATACATCGACCTAAGCATCTATACATTGACCTAAGCGGGAGCGACCTCGACCTAAGCAGCTTAAAACACCTTTTCAGATATACTAAACCTAAGCCTAAGTATATTGGAAGCAAAAACTTACATTTCCCTATCAAGTAAATTATTGCAAAAGTTGATTATAAGAAAAAAAATAAAAAAAATTAAAAATAAAAAAACCTAATGAAAATCAAGGATTATATAATATGATAGATATATCATAATGCTGTAATGCTATACAAACCCTAATGTTGAAAAAGATAAAAAAATTGATGGCCACTTCTCAACTGCATAAATACCCATATTCTAAGTTACTCCTCGTCTTTTAATATAGGTATTTTTAAATTTTTTTCGAATTTTTCAACAAGTTTTCCCTTGCCAAATTCATGTTTGAGTGTGTGTGCGCGCGCCATGTTTTTCTCAACCCAGCGAATTCGGTTTGTTTCTTTGTCTTATTTCTCTTTTTCGAATGGTTAAGTAGCTTTCCTTGATTCGATGTGCAGTCTACAGTAAACCAAAATAAAACTTATTTATGCGAAATGATAAACCTGCTTCAACATATGTATATCTGACAAGATGATTCCATACGCAATGTGCAAGGGCACAGATACTTTTACTACAAGTACCAGTAGCCTTATCGTAGGACAACTGGAGATTATCTTTGTTAACGCCATCATATTTGCTGAAAATCATAGTTTTTTTAACGAAACCTTGCGCGTGGAAATCAATTTTCAGCGTTGAAGAAGGTAATGGCTACAAAGCAATTTTAGGCATCCTACTGTAAAACAATTTTGTATGGTGCAGCTTTATATTATGTACTTTTTTATTAATATATGTGAAATGATCATTCGTAAATCTACTTAACACTTTAGTAATTGATTTAGAACGCTTCAAAAGAATGTATTCAATGCACAATGTAATTTTAAACACATATCATTGAGCAATTTGAAAATTCAATATTACAGAAAGATGGATATTTGGTTACCGCCGAGTGACTTCATGCACGAGGTATATATAACAGTCCGATTACGTAGGTAGCTATTTTTTAGCATTCGAGCAGTTTTGTTAATTCGCACAAATAAGCTTAGTTTCACGATTTACTGTGTGATATGCAATGAACTTACAGTGTTGCCAAGGTTGGTAGTTTTCCTACCATTTCGATAGTTTTTTCAGGCCCTTTGGTATCTTTTTTGTAGTTTTTACTTTTGGTAGTTTTTAATATTAGTTTTTGTACGAATTATTAGTTTTTTGGTAGTTTTCAATCACAAGTTAAAAAGCAAATTTAGTCCAGTGTTTCATTGTCTGAATCATCAATCAAGTCTATGTCGCTGCTATTAGCACACTCTATATCATTTGAATCATCGCTACTGCTACTGCTGCTGTAGCGATTGTATGCAATAGATATTGGATGTAATAAATGAGACATCACACATTCCCATAAGGGGAGGGGTATAAGCCCCCTCAGGGTCCAAGACAAGTCACCGTCGGACGATTTTTGGTGAAAACCTTTTGAATTTTTTGAACTTAATTTTTTAGTATGGCAAAAGTGTACCTAACTATTAGAATTTCACGAAGTGATACATTCTTTTAGAATGTGAGCTAGAGTAAATAGATAAACTATCACTATAAAACATGCATGTAATCGCTTAAAATTTTATGAGGGTCCCTCAGTATACATGTAACGGCTGGAAATCTAGGGTAGGGGTCCCTCGCCATTTTTAGAAGGAGGGGGTTAGCGACTAGATCAAAAATAAAAAAATAGCCAAAAAGCGCAGGTTTTCGCCAAAAAATGGGGGAGGGTGGTTAAATATTTTCTGACTTTCAAGGACGTTCGGGGCTTCAAAGCGTGGATGAGGGATGGCCCAAACCCCCTGTCACATGTATATTTCTCGGCCATTTTCAGGGGAAGGGGGTAAGCGGCTCAATTTTGCAGCCGCTTACCCCCCTGAAAATCTTTAAAATGGTAGAATTTGCAATAAGGAATTCCACACCTATTTACAATTTTTGTTCTTCAAAATCTCTTTGTACATGTACAAAGATATTCCTGAAACGTCTTTGTACATCAGCAAAAATCTTCGCCGAATACAAAAAGACCGTACTTCTAAATGTGATAATTCGGCCAGAATTTAGTTGATAATATTAGTTCGGCGCGAAATGCCGAAATTTTTATGAGCTTTTGATGGAATTCACTTATAAAACTCGACTGAGAAAGCTAAAACTTGTACTACAAAATCAGAAGTACTAAAAAATTGTAATATGCGAATTTAATCTGGTAATAAGCAACACTGCGCTTAGAATGGAAAAATGGAAAAATGACAAATATTCAGAAACCCAAAAATTAGCCAAATACACTACTAAAGGTCGAAAACTGTTCTACCACACTGAAATCGTTACTGTACCATATTAAAGTATCCAAAAATTTGCATGTACAAAACAGTGTTTTTTTTGTATTTGCCAAAGATTTTTTCCCGATGTACAAAGACTTTTCAGGACTATCTTTGTACATGTACAAAGATTTTTGGGAAAATAAATCTGTAAAATTTCCAAAAATTTTTCGGCGCTTCGCTCCGATATGAAAAATTGTCTGTCCATATATGTATCTTTAAAATGGCAAAATTTGTATTTAGAATGGAAGAATAAGTAAGTAAAGTTTAGTAAAGTTTATTGCAACAGCGAAAATACGTCATCAGAAAACATTAACGAAGAGAAAAATGTACAGTCGCGGAAAATGTAGAATACAGAATAAAGACATTAAAGCAATAATGCGAATACAGCTCGCACCAAGAAGAAACATTGCTGTGCAAGGTCATAAAGGCAGTGCTCTTACTTATGACTAAGGTTTATTCTCCATAGTTCATTTTTAGATTTTTCTAATTTTAGCCTAAACATATTACTACTGGAAGCGTTTACCACTGATTCGGGGAGCATATTCCAAACATTTATTATTCTGTGACTGAAAAATATTTCTTCAAGTTAGATTTTAGAGCAGTGACTTTTAATTTTAATGTGTTGGTGGATCTAGTGTTGTTGTCTGATAATGTGAAGAAGTCATTTATATTAACATCAACTGCAGAATGAAACATTTTGTATACCATAGTTAAATCGTACAATAACCTTCTATTCTCTAGATATTCCAGATTCAATACCTGAAGTCGATCCTGATAAGACATGATGTTTGGATAACGGCACCCTAAGACACGTTTAGTAAAGTATCGTTGAACCTTTTCAATGTTACGAATATTTTGCTTTGTATGTGGTGACCAAACAGAGGTCGAATATTCTAAAAGAGGCCGTACATAAGTTTTATAGGCCATTGTGAGAAGTGTCAAATCCTTACTTTTGAAACAGCGAAAAATAAGTGACATGCGATGAAAGGCCTGCTTCACAAGTTTGCTTATGTGAGCAGTAAAATTGAGTTTTTCATCAATTAATATGCCTAAATCTTTACAGGGGATTTTGAGGTTGAGACGAGGCTATTATTTATTGTGTAAACCATTCGAGAATTATTATGACCAAAATGAAGGACCTGACATTTTGGTAAGGATAAAGAAAGCTGCCAAAAATCTGACCATTCAGAAATTCGATTTAGCAATTTTTGAAGATGGAAAAAGTGCTCAGACTTTGCATAAATCTTAATATCATCTGCAAAAATAAGCATGTTAGAATAATGATCAGTTAGTAAAGATGTAATGTCATTTATGTAGAACAGAAATAAGATTGGACCCAGGACGCTGCCCTGTGGTACACCACTAAAAACACAGGTCTCATTTGAGAAATTTTTAGCGATTCTAACTCTCTGAGTCCTATTACTAAGAAAGTTTTTAATCCATTTAAGTACGTAACCTTGAATACCGTATTTTGACAATTTGAGAACCAGTTTACTGTGAGAGATGGAATCAAAAAAATGTCAAATTTTTAGGCGCTCCAAGTGCCGTTTTGAGACAATTTTAGTAATTTTTGGCGTAAGAAACCCAGAAATTAGCTAAAATATATAATCAAAAGTCAAAAGACCCTGTTTTACCACACTAAAATCGCTACTGTACCATATTATAGTAACGAAAAATTTGTGTGTACAAACTGTACAAAAGACTTTTGGGGACCATCTTTGAACATGCACAAACGGACCGTGTACAAAAAAAACACTGGTACAAAATGTAGAAAGACTTGAGTACCATCCTTGTTCATGTATATACAAAGGTACATTGTACAAAAAAACACTGTCACATACTGATTGTATGCGAAAATTTTTATGTTTAAAAATATATTTATTTAATATAGCTACAAAAATTTGTTAGCTCATACAAAGACCTTTTCGAGATCTTTGTACAAGCACAAGAAGCTCGTGCAACAAAATAGAGTCAGCTAATAATAGTCCACCACTTAATTTTCTGGTCCTCCAATTTGGGATTTCACCCCTCCTCAACTCTGGACCGTAGGAAACTATTTGAGACATATTTAGTTTATCGATCGGACGCAATTCTGCAGCGTAGTTTACATTCGCTTATGATTAACCTCCGTCCTTATAACAATTACACAAGAAACGCGCTTCAAAGCACGCGGTTCCCATTCAATTGAATGTAAAAGTGTTGTTTTGTAGAAATAGTTTGTTGAAAACGTACAATTTCCAACTAGAAATAGAACGTATTTGTCAACTCTAAATGTTTTGGCCATAGCTATGAATGAATGAGTTAAAAGCAGCATTTAGTTTAAATAAGTCAAGTTGAGGAATCGAAAACATGCAGATTTTCCTAAACATTTATTCAGTAAAAGCTCATTTATACACAGTAGCAAAGTTATAACAAGGACTAAGTAAGTATATATACTTATGGTCTAATCAGTACAGTTCTCAAAATTAACACTTGCTCATTGATAAATAAGTGTCACTATCACAGCCTGTAGAAAATACGAATTACACTAAATTTTTCCCCGGCCCCGGCCATTTTTTAACCTTGCCCCGGTCGGGGCCGGGGATGCTGCAAAATGGCCGGGGATTGCCGGGGCCCCAAATAGACATGTTCCCTTAATAGATCAAAAAGGGTCAGGGGCGTAAATAAGCGCAGTTCATGTACTGCCTACATTATCCCGCTTTCCTCGACTATTTATGTTTTTTATTGACATGTCTTTCTGTGTATGTTTATATTTTATCTTTTTTGTTACTTATCAATGTATTAATGTTACTTGGTTTGTGGATCAGCGAATAAAATTTGTATTTGTATTTGTATTCTTCTCTCTTCATACTTGTTTATCGCTTATTGCCTAAATTACATGATAACATTTTGCACTGTACATAAGCTTTTTGATCCTTTATTATAAATGAATTTATTTTTCCCAATATTCTTCAGTGAAAAATTTATATCTCCTACATAAATTGTACTTTCTTGAGCAGAATAAAGATGCTTGGACTGCTAGAAAGTTTTCAACATTAGTGTTTTTGAATGAGGTAGTTTCTTTGTAGTTTTTCTGAAAGTTGATAGTTTTTTGGGAAATAAGTGATAGTTTTTGAAATTTCGACTTGGCAACACTGTGAACTTAACTGAAGCTGAGGGCACTGCTTAGGTACCAACGTTGGTACTAGTGATCGACCGGGGCGACTTTTTTGGCCAGGGCCGGGGCGGTACCGGGGCTGAAAAAATCCACGGCCGGGAGCCGGGGCCGGCCAGGGTCAGACAAGGAAAATATTACTGCATGACACATTCTTGGGGTGGGCATAGGAAGAGAAATAATGAGCGACTGCTCCATTCAGTAGTAAATGGCAAGCGCAAAGTTAGGTGCGCCTTTTCTATTCAAGTTTTATTACTATGTATTTATGTCACACGAAATAGATTTAGTCCAGTGTTTCATTGTCTGAATCATCAACATCTGTGTTTACAGTTGATAATGTATTTTCTATTAATACCACCAACTTAAGTCACAATGATAAACTTGATGTTAAGGTAGATTTCAGTTTTGAATCTGTACTGAATTCCATTCAAAATCTTAAGCAAACTTTCTCTATTGGGCCGGATGGTATTTGTTCATATTTTATCAAAAGATTATGCCCATTTCTTGTTGATCCACTTAGTTCTATTTTCGAAGTTTCTAATAGAAGCGGTGAAGTACCTTCTTGTTGGAAAGATGCGATTGCAGTACCTATCTTTAAGGAGGGTGATTATTATTCAGTTGAAAATTACCGCCCAATATCTCTTTGTTGCGTCACTTGTAAAATTAAGAGTATATTATAAACAGAGCTTTAATTGCTTCTTTAAAGTCGCAGCCTCTGATGACAATAAATTTTCAAAATTGATTTGTATGCAGATTTTATTTAAGAGAAAATTATTGTAAATACTCTAGATTCGATAATTCATTCCTTATTATCACACCTTTGAACATTTTCGAACTTCTCTCACACACGAATTTCAGCCATGCCTCCGTATGGTCGGACCGAATTCTGACACCGCGACAGATAGTGTTGTAATTCTGATATTTTTATTTTAAATTAGGATTTTATTTAAATCGTTATTTTAGGAGAATTATTAAATGATGTCACGGATGATATCAGGCGATTCGAAGCTTAAAGCTGGAAAATTTTTGTTCTGCGTCTAAGTCATTGTGCTATTATGTATTTCATTCTTCGTAATCAAAGTTTATTGATACATAAATCTTTGATGAAAGCTAGGTTGGTGTTTATTCGTGCCATCTTGCTTTGCGCGCTTTGGTTGATATTTGTCTGTGCACGTAGGAATATAGTCAACTCATTCACTTCATTGCCTCCTATTAACATTAACTCTTGCATTGAAATGACGTCTGCATGCATCAAGCCAGTGAATTGCCGTAATCAGCCATATCCTCAATCACAAGTAAAGATGCATGCCTGCTTGGTGTTTTGTGAACCACTTTGCGTCCTTTCCTTCATATGGAAATAATTTTTATAACTTCGGAAAATTCAGCCGTACTATGAAATTGATGAAGAAAAAGTAGCAATTACATAAATAATATCTTTTTAGATTCATTTTTGCTAAGACTAGCAGAAAGGTATTCAAATATTTTGTGCAATTACTCTACCCTTTTAATTGCATATTGCAAGCGCGTTATTGTTGAGAAATCTGAGTGAAAAATCGAATAAACTCCAGGTATAGGGGCGTATATAACTTACCGACGAGTATTTTTTTTGTTTGCCAAGAAAAACTTTTATTTCGTTTACCAAGAAAAACGAGTGATAAGTTTCTTGATAAAATGACAAAAAAATTTCTCCCTATATGAATTGAAATCGTCCAACTGAATATTTTTTGGTATTAAGCCGTGTTTTATATCATTTTAAACAAATCAGCCGTTTTCCTGTTCCTGACGATAAAATTGAGTGGACATCGTCCTTTCCAACGTATGCTCCTGTCGAGTTCACTGATGCTCGGATATTGAATGCTCCATGGGCGGATCCGGATATCAGGTCCATTCATTGTTTTCTTTTTTTGTGCAAAAAAGTTCGATTTTGTTAGTACAAGCGAAAAACGACCAAAAATTGCCTATACTTTGTGTGCAAAGATGTACAAAGATCGCTCCAAAATCTGTGTACGAGCCTCAAAATCTTTGTTCGGTACAAAAATAAAAAACAGTGGGTCCATTACACATATTATTGATGACGTATTATGCAAATATATCTTAATCCTGTTCACGTTGACATATAAGCTGCTTTTTGAAAGGGAAGAGTTGCAATGCAAAAGAGCATTTTTTTAGATAAATTTTTATAAAAAAATTATTCTTATTAAACTAATTTTCTGCATTTGTGCATACCTGTAGGCGAATTAATAACTCAATAATGAGATCGAAAGCTCTATCTATTTTTGTCTTCTCATTATACGAATAGTGCTTTACGATCTGCAGGGATTACGGATCTTGGCTGTCGTTGCATATCGCTGCTGGTTTTAACGGTTAAATCACATACTTGAAAATAATAATTCTGTTGCTGTATTTTATTAAAGATCTATTATTTTTTGTAGAGAAATGCTGTCTTATTATTTTTGGGAATTTTGTCATTTATTTGTTCTTTATTTATTTATTTATTTACTTTACAAATTTCTTTGAACCGAGTAAGGTATCTGGGAGAATTTCTCAAAAATTGTATGAAATCATCCGATGCAACAAACATTAAGATTCTGGATAAATCTATATGATTAATTAAAAAGGGAAGGAATTTTATTGTAGAATCGCTTGGGAATTCTAGTTCAGAGCTTTTCTTACATGCATCGAATCGCCATTGACTAAAAACGGTTATTAATAACTTTTTGCCTCTTCCTTGAAGAAACTTAGGGGATTTGATACTTGTGGCATGGCCTGGCCAGAAGACTACTGTATCCAGAATTCACCCGAGGGGGGGGTTGGGGAATGGAGTTGATCGACCGGGCTAAAAAACCTGGCCCGGGCCTGGGCTTACATGCTCAAGGATATACGGTATTTATTAAGTAGGTATTTATTAAGGTCTGCCAATTATGTGTTTTAGGTATAGCCTGTAATGTGCGTATAATTAGTATAAACATCAATAAATAATATATGGAATAAGTTTAGACAGATATTGTAAGACAAAAATACATACAAAATTCTAAATAGAATGTAAGTTAAAGATTCAAGATCAGTTATGACAACAAGATATTATCATAATGGTAAGATGACGCTTTGTTATAAAAGTTTGCCATTTATGTATATATTTCTAGAATCAAATTTAGCTTAGCTTTTATCATAGAAGAGTTTGCCATTTAATTATATATTTTTAAAATTAAATTTAGAAAGTTGAAATATTTTGAAATTTTGCTGAAAAATACTCAAAAACCGTTAAAATTACTACCAGTTTGCCCCAAAAAGTCTTTGTACATTGTGCAAAGGTATCTCCTGAAATTTTTGTGTTAGCATCGAAATCTTTGCCTCGTACAAAAAACAGTACCTTGAAAAGTTCGCAGGGATATCCAGTGAAAATTGAACTTTCTTAAGCTCATAAAGCTCGAATTTTCGGAAAAAATTCCTTCCTTATCAATTGGCTGTGAAAAGTGTTGTCGTTCTTGGGCACACTTGGGTTTGAAGATTTGCAGATTAATTGAGAAAAAATTTGAAGATTTTGAGAAATAAGATGATAAAATTTTAAGATTTGCTAATAAAGACGTGCGACTTTTCATCTTTCTTTGCATTGTCTTGCCATTCAAGAATTTTTTGGTTTCGAAGCATAATTTGAAAGTCAGAAAAATCATGTATTTTGATGATTTCACTGCCTAAAATCCTTTGTAATCTTTTATTGCTGAAAGGCATACATGTAACAGGTGGATGGGATGACCTTCAACTCAAAGTTATTCATCTCCCGTCCATACGCGTTCCAGGGGATTAAGGGATGGACCCTCGCAAAATGGCTGCTGACACCCCGCAAAATGACTGCCTGCGACCCCCTAGAATTGTCGATCTTTCGTAAAAATTGTAAATATTGCCTTTTTAGCGTTTTTAGCTTATTTTTCGCTCAAGTCTCAAATTTTCGGTGCTTACCGCTAGAGATGTGCCGGGGCCGCTCTTTTTGCCGGGGCCGGGGCCTGGCCGGGGCCTGTACAAAACATATACCCTATACTTACTAAGCTATACCAAGCATCCACATTATTTCTATACTGACCTAACATCTTAGTATTACTATTGTAAGCAATTACATATTGCTTTAATGAATTAAAGACTTAAAAATAAGCAGATAAAAGAGAAATAAACAAAAAATTAATAAATAATTGTGAATATAGCTGTTAGGCATAGAAAACAATAAGCTAAGTTGAACAGAATATGACTTTTCTATAGTATTTATGCTGATTCGATGAAAGAAATAGACGAGCAAAACAGTACAATACAAAAGATTACGATTACATTGCACGAGAAATAAGTAACCCAGAGATTAACTACACGCTTGAAAAACTTATCTCTAGAATATCAACAAAATCATAGGGGCGAAAAATGCTTGTACGACGAAAAATCATTTACCAAGATTAGGGAACATGCATAATCAAATTGAAATAATATTTAAAAAATTAATTGAAAACCACACAAAAATGAAGACATTTGCTCTATTATTTGGCGCACAGCGCCCGAAATTAGTGAAAAATTGCATATATTAAAGCAAACGAATTCTATCTGGATGATAAAATAAGTTGCCGTACCCTAGCATTTTTTTAAGGTACATAAGTACATACATCGATTTATAAAACAATTTTACAGACACTGGTGAAAGTCCCTTGCATTTTAAACTTTATTGTCTAAGAATTATCGGTCAAACGTGCTTATTTTCGCAATAAAAATTGTTAATTGAGCTAAGCTATTCAAGAATGTATCGAATTGTTTCAATGCTCACTCAAATCTTGATTATTAGATTACCTGAAGCGAAACACAACAGTAGCCTAAGCTTAATTTTAACGAAATTTAGCTTATTTTTGCGAATAAATAAATATTATGTTGCGTAATTCGGCAAAAAAGATTAATTTTGTTCGATTTTCATTAATTTTCCATCGTTTATACAAGCCCCGGCCTCGGCGCCGGAGCCAGCCTGGCCCCGGCCCGGGGCTGGGGCCCGGGCCGGGGCCTGGCACATCTCTACCCCGCTATATATACATTTTTAAATATATTTTGTTTATTTTACTCCAAATTTTTGATATTTTTCGTTTTAATGATCTAGAAAGAACGAGCTTTGTCCAAAACGTCAAAAACAGTGTTTTTGACCTGCACCCGTTGCATTTTGGTCCAAAGAAGACTTTTTAAAAATTTTAGGCTCAACCTGACCCCAACCAACCCGACCCCAACCCACCCCTCAGAATTCCATGCTGTACATATAAGCACCCGTCCCCCAAAGTCAGAATTAGACCCCTCATTTTATGCAGTAACCTGCATCTTTGGCCATTTTTAGGGTTTTTTCATTTTGCTATTATTGGTCAAAATGAACTAGAACTAGCGTCATGAAATTCGGCAGAGCATCTAGATTTATTTTTCTGGATAATTTAATTTATTTCAACGTCATTATGATATTGTGTAGTCAAGTCATTAGTCAGCCAGTATTCGCTTAGTGGCTTGATCATTTGCGATTGATGCGATATATTCTAGTCAACATTGTTTGTATTCAGTTCAATCGATTTTAAGCCGAAATTTAATGAGGTTGATGGAAAGATCAATAGAAAGTCATACTATGGTTTGTATGAGGTTATCGATGGAAGACCGAGAAACATTATTGGTCGGACTGGTATAACAGGTCGAGGAAGACTTGGCCGTTGGGGTCCCAATCACGCTGCTGATCCTGTGGTCACCAGGTGCGTTCACTCGTTCATTGAATAAGATTTAAAACAAAACAGGATGCGGAAGTGATTCTCATCAAAAATTAAAATTTGATTATGTTAAACATTAAATTGATTTAACTTATTCAAATTGTATACTGTTTTGAGATCACATGCTTTTAATACAGTGATACGAAAATCTCTCCATTACATTAACGTTCTCATCATTTGTCTAGTAATATATATTCCTATTTGTAGAAATTTTTGTGTACAGATTTTAATCGTTTTACGATTGAAGCTTTGCATAGTATATTCACTGAACACATATTTCATTGCATTCTTATGCATATATGTACAGGAAATTTTAGAACGCATGTTGTTAAATCCAGTTTGTTGGTAAATCGCACATGTATCACTAATTTAGGTGGAAACTAAATGAAGACCAAAGTATTGTACAAAACGAAGTAACCAAAAAGCCGGTTTTGCAATTTGTGGCTATTTCGCGGCGAGACTCGGGAATATGGGCCATTCCAGGGGTATTGTTTATTTAATGTTTTTCTATTCATCATTTGAATGATTATATTATGTCATTTGTTTTTGCTATACTATTGTCTTTACAAAGGATTGAACATACTGGACTAACGGTAGGGCCATCCTCGGATACATACATCGTTCTCTTATCAATGGCCGGATTGTTATTTTGATTGATGGATTAAAAGGTGCCCTGACCTGGCAGTGGCACCCTATAAAAATTTAGCATCTATAATGAAAACTTGAATATATTCTCAGTGTCTCATAACTTTTCGAGCCCATGTTTTCTACGTCGAAGTTTGAAACAAATTTTGCAAAAGCTTGACGAGTTGTGCCCTTCTTGTTAGCTTGCGTATATGTAACGGCTCGAAATTGGAGGGCGGGGGGTCCCCCGGCCATTTTTAGGGGGGTGAATGACCACCAATTTTTGTTTAAAAACGGCCAAAAAATTCGATTTTTTCCAAAAATTGAGGGGTCAAAAATTTTATGGTTCCGGGGAGGGAACGTCCGACTTTGGTTGGGGTATTCCCCATTCCCGTCTTACATGTATGCTTATGAGCGTTTTAGCTTTGGAAATTTTATTAAGAGCTTGAAATTTTATTGTACTATCGCATCATTTGCCGGTCTGGTCTCTTAATACTCGTACCCACACATATGCGTGGGGGTCTGGGGGCTTTACCCCCCCTCCCGCAGAAGTTGAAAACCCCCCCGCAGAAAACTGTATACTCCAGAATTCTATTTTTAGTAACATTTTTTGGCGATTTTTGGCGAGTTCACCTAACCAGACCCCTCAGATTGTTCTTGCTGTCCACGTATTGTCGTACCACTCGCTACTTTCCGTAAGTGCAAGAACAAAAACTAAGACATCTTTACTTATAGAAAAAATTTGCTGCTATCTATGCTCTTCAATGCAAGCGAAGCGTACATATTAAAACAGGTAATGGGGGATCCCCCGCCCTAACTTGGTCGTCCCCATCCCCCAAAGCTAGAAAATTTTAGATCCTCTGACTTTTGGAATTATTTGCGTTTTTTGTCCGTTTTAGGTGTTTTTGGCCGTTTTTGTCCAAAGTTGGAAGTCGTTTACCCCTCCCCCCAATAGCCGGGGACCCCCACCCAAAATTTTGAATCTTCAAATGTATAAAGTAGAGTAAAGTATGTTTAAAAAATAGACGGGACACTGCGACGTGTACTTTCAGCAGGTGTGGTGACTGTGAGTATGTATTTTAATAGAATGATCTGGTTGTCCAAGCTTCTAATTTAAATAAAAAGTATAATTTCCTCTAAGAAATGTATGTACAATGAGTACAGATATTAAGTAGAAAGTGAAAAAAATTAATATGACAAAAAAGTGGCGGAAAACGCATTGTTAGTGCAAAATCGATTTCCGAATAGGATTTAGAGTTGGAGATAAAAATACTATTTAGAGAAAAGGAACACTGTGAATACGTGTAAGAGAGGAGGTGGGAGATCTCCAATCAAAGTCGGACGTCCCCCATACCCCAAAGCTAGAAAAATTTTGACCCTAGATTTTTATTTTTGGAAAAAATCGACTTTTTTGGCCATTTTCAGGCGTTTTTTTGGCCTTGGCCGGGGACCCCGCCCAAAATTTTGAGCCGTTGCATGTACATATGACGCTGACTAATTGGATAGGATCTGTGCCATGCGAGTGATGAGACTTTCAAGACGATTTTATCGCCTGTACTGTATTTACTTTCTGAAATTAGTTTTTTAATACTCGGATAAGGAATTATCTGAAAAGTTAAAAAATAAATCATTTAATTGCCCGATTCCGACTATATGTATTTGAAAACATACTCGTTAAATTTAAAATTTAAAGTCGGTCCTCTTTTATTTATCGTTGCGTTTGGTTTGGTTTCATCAAACAACCTTCTGTTTTTTGTATGCTGTGAATGGATTTTAACTCGATCTACTTATAATACATATGTGCAGGGGCGTAACCGGGCGGAGTGGGGGTGGGGGGCGCCCCCCGAAATGGAAAGATACTTTTATTTTTCTTAATGGTCCCCCATTAAAAAAATTAGAAATTCTTGAAGTCAACTAAAAGGACAGCCAAAATACGTCCTTGTCACACTTTTGGGCCATTAAACTTAAAATATTCCTGCGCTTTGTGCTGGATTTCTTATTTTAAAGTATATTTATTTCCTTATAAGCTCAGACTTTTTTTAAAAATAGTTAATATGTCGAAGTTTTTCCCGATTTATTATTTCCTTCATTATTTTTCTTAGGAAAACCGCAAAATTAAATGCAAAGACAATTATTTCGAGGTGATTTGGGCGTCCAGCTTTAACTTGATATTGAGAAATTAGTCATATAGATAGGCTAAACGATAGATTTTTTATATTCAAGTTTAAAATCAATCGAAAAATGTTCGATTTTTTTAATTTTTTTCTCACCATGATATAGATCTCATCGCGAAACACTCAAAAATGTCATTATTTTCGCATATCTCATAATGGTTCTCGAAATAAAGGACTTCAAAAATTCCCCCCCCCCCCGAAATAAAATCCTAGTTAGTGGTTACGCCCCTATATGCATGTATTCATACATGCACATCACACACTCCCATAGGGGGTGAGGGGGGTATTACCCCCACCTCAGGGTCCGAGACTTGAATCTTGTCAGACGATTTTGAGCTATCAAACATTTTCTGCAATGATTTTTGGGTACAAAAGCAGCGAAGATGTTAAAAATGTTTTGGCGCTTCCCGCCGATTAGTACATTTCTGTTTTGTTCACCCATAAAATACCTAGAATTTTTAGTACATTTCTGTTAAATGATATGAAAAGTCAAAATTTTCGATGAATTCTTATATTTTTTACTTACAAGAGTGACGAAACTAGTCAGAATGGGACAAAAAGTAGTTAAAAATGCAGTTTTTAACATTAAAACATGCTATATATAGGATGTTTTAGCCATTTTGCATGTTTAACCTGCAAAAAAGGCTAGAACTCTAAATTTACGGGTCTCAAATTTTGGGATTTTACCCCCCCCCCTCCCTGAACTTTCGACCGTGGGAAACTATGATGCACGTGGTCAAACGCTCTGGGAGGGCGGTAAACCGTGTTTCCTGGAGGGAGAGTTAATGAGTAATTTTTAACCCATTTGTTAAAGTTTTGTACCTAACTCGTATTTTATTTTTCATGAATATTTATGGTTAAATTTGCATGAAATCAATAACAATAAGGGCAAGGGGATGACCATTAACATCAAATATGTATAAAATAATGGAAGTAAAGTGTCTGGATTATGGAATTGAACAGTCTATTGCTCAAAAAGTAAGTATATGTACTTGAAATTACACTCTTAGCCGTTATTTGACGCTTTTTCATGGTTCAAGCAACCAGTTTTCATCCAAAATGGCCCGAGGGGTATGCTTTTCAAAAGCTGTGGTAGGGGGATACCCAACCATACCTCCCCCAGTGTGCTTGTGCGCATGGACTACATATTTGGGCTCGTTCCATGAAAGTCTGTCGTATTGCCTTACTTTCTAACATGAGGGCATGGTAGATCCGGGCGAAGACGCATTGACTACGTTGAGGAGGGAATTTGGAGAAGAAGCTTTTGACACTAATAAAATGCCTGACAATGCGAAAAAAGAACTCGATGCGAAACTAGAAAAGTTCTTCGCTTCTGGGAAGCAGGTATATATTAAGTACCATATACGAGTAGAATTCTTGCCAGTACTAATGTTTATGTATGTGCATTATTTATGGAATTCAGACAGCATTTCAATACCACACGTGGGCGTGCGAGGGGTTTGGGACGGTTAAACTTATACATGGGTTGCAGCCAAATTCCGAGCGGTTCGTTCTGGGGGGTTTGAGTGGTTTAAAACCGGCAAAAATTTCAAAAAACATGCCGAAAATTGGATTCTGGGGGAATTTATCGATTTTAGGGATCTACCGGGTTCTCAAGAAGAAGTCTATGATGACCCCTACGCCCACGTGCGGTTAGGCCCCCGAGAATCCGAAATGACCCCTTAGGTTACGGCACACCTCTGAATTGAAATTTCGATGCTTTTTGCGTGTTTTCCACTTTTAACCCAATTAGACCGACAGAATTCGATCTCTGCCCATTTATATGGTTAAAACTTTCGATTTCGATCGAACGATGAACCTATTTGTTATTCATTTGCTAATTGTCAAATACTTTGAGAGCGTGTCTATAATGTGTGCAGTTTGATTGAATCTGCGTATAAATAACTAGATCTTATTCAGCTCGCTACGCTTTCTCAATCTCTAAAAATCGCTCTGAAGCACGGTCTTAAAGTCATTTTTTGCGGTAGTCATGCAAAATAGAGCAAATTTTCTCATCATTCACGTGGACTTCTGTTCCTAAAGGGATTTTTTGATCAATGACATTTTGTGTTAAAGATTGCTTCTCACAGGAAATTCGTATCTATAGAATGGTACCTATCCTTAATCATCACTTGGTCTCGCTCAGATACGCATATGGGATTGGAATCTGTCCATAGGTGCACAAGGTCAGGGTCGGCGGCGGGGGGTGAAATCTCAGAAATTCAAAACAGTAAATTTAACGTTCGCGAATTTTGTTGTTGTTTAAACGACCAAAATGGTCAAAATAGACCGTAAAACGTCTTTTTTGGTTGTAATTTCGCATTTTAAAAGCATTTTTAGTCTATGTTAACTGCATTTTATCACTTTTAACTTTGAAAATACAGAAATTGATTAATTTTTGGGTAAAAAGTATATACTAGTAGCGCCGGAAAATGATGACATTTTTATTGTCTTTGACCTCAAAAATGATGTCAAAAACGTTCTGTCAGCTCAAAATCGCTGGACGGTACCCGTCTGGCTGACCCTTCAGCGAGGATAATATCCCCTCACCCCCTATCTGCATGTATGAATCTGTCCCTTTAGGAGTGAAAGGAAATTGACCAGCTTAGGGGGAAAGATTATGGGGTAAGTATGGCGGAATAAGGCTTAAAGGGGATACGAATAAAGATATTTTTACAGGGGTGCTTAAAATCAACTACTAGGGTCGCTTTAGCTCGTTGAGCCAAAAATTTCGATTTTTTCCTGTCAGATTTTCTATGACCTCCATGTCGCGCACATGAGTCCCGAGCATTGGCAACAGCCAAATTTCCGGGGGGGTCTGGGTCTGGGTGTTGTAAAACTGGCAAAAACCCAAGAAACATGCCCGAAATTCAATTTTGTGGTTCTACTGATTTTCAGGGAATCTGCAAGATTCTCAGGGGTTCGAATCCCCTCCCAAAAAACCGCTTCCCTCACGCCCTTGGGTAGTCCCGTCCATAGGTGGACAGCACCGAAATTCTGGGGGGGGGGGGGTGAAAAAAATTTTCAAGGGTCAAAAAATGGTCTTAAAAGTGGTCGTATGACGAAAAAGCACCATTTTTTCAAAATTTGAATTCTAGGGGGGGGTATTTCGACTTCTGGGGGTGCATACCCCCAAACCCTTCCACGCCCATGTGTGGTCCCGTACCGTCCCGTCTCTTATCGCAAATGTACGGTATAGTGGGGCAGGGGTAAGAATAATTGTATACAAAAATTTTCAGTGATCAGAAAAAGGCTGGGAAAATTCATTTACGAAATTCAGGGATTCTGCTGATTTTCGGCTTCTGTGGTCTAAGTCCCAGAATCCTCTGTTTGATCTGATGGCAGCTTGTTAGTCAGTATTGTAATATGACTTGATCTGATGGCAGCTTGTTATTCAGCATTGTAACCATACATAGGTGGGGGGCACCAAAATTCTGGGGAGGGTGCAAGATTTTTCAAAGGTCAAAAAATGATCATAAAAATGGTGCTATAGCGAAAAGACACCATTTTTCAACGTTTCTCATCGAGCATTATCCATTGACATCAAAAAATTGCGAAAAAACGTAAAAATTTTTAAAAATTGAATTCTGGGGCTATTCGGCCTTCTGGGGCCCCCAACCCCTTCCCCCACGCCCACGTATGATTTTAACATGCGTTGCGTACGCAGTCATACTTTTCATATTTGTCATACTGTTTGTACCTTGTGCAGATTTACAAAGGATACGTGGATGATCCGAGAAATACTGATAATGCATGGATAGAAACCTTCGCGATGAACTTCCACGACGAAACTGGTGACGTAATGAAATCTATGAAATTAGAAGCTGGGGATGACGCAACCAGCGTTAGATGGATGGACGTTGATTCTGATATAAAACTTTATGCCTCGCATAAATCACTTATCGAAAAAGTTGTCAGTTTGTTAAAGGCACATTGGTAAATTTCTTAATGTGTTATAGGCACATATGGGCGTGCGAGTCTGGGGGTGTGGACCACACCTGGGCAGCAAGAAATTTCTGGGGGGGGGGTGCAAGATTTTTTTGAAGGTCGAAAAATGGCCTTAAAAATGGTGGTATGGCGATAAAAACACCATTTTTCGACGTTTCTCATCAAGCACTATCCATTGGCATCAAAAAATTGCGAAAAAAGACGAAAAAAATTTTCAAAAATTGAATTCTGGCGGGGGGTATTTTGATTTCTGGGGGGGGGGTATTTTGGTTTCTGGGGGGGGTGTATACCCCCCAAGCCCCCTCACTTAAAATTAGTGTGGACCACACCTGGGCATGGGCGGGGGTATACTGCTTTCAAAAAATACCCCCAGAAATTCAATTTTTTAAAAATTTTTTCGTTTTTCTTCAATTCTTTTTTACAAAAAATCAACAGACGCACAGAATTGAATTTTTGGTGCTGTTTTTGCCGATTTTGCCCCATCGGACCCCTCCCCAGAATACGGTCGCTGCCCATGTATGGTTGTAGGTAGCTGTTTTTCGTTTGTTATTTGTTTTTGCATCTCGTTGACTCATTTCTCAATTATGGCGATCGATTTTTAAGTAGTTTAAATAAACCTTACGTACAAGGTAACGCATTAGTACTTATAAAAAAATAGGTGCGCTTTAATTTGCTTACATACCTGAAAAATTTCGGGGGGGGGGGGCATGTGTTCCCAATGCCCCCCCGGCTACGCCTATGGAGCATACTAATAAAGCTGGTTATGTTCAACATTTTATTTTTATTCAAAGTTCAAACATGGTTTTAGCAATTTAGCATTCCTTTCAATTTTAATCACTTTTTGCAGTAGGTGTATGCATTCCGCTTTTTAGCCTGGTTAAGAGCACACCTGGGCGTGGGGGTATGCATTCCCCAGAAATCAAAATACCCTCCCAGAATTCAGTTTTTGAAAATTTTTTTCGCAATTTTTTGATGCCAATGGATAGTGCTTGATGAGAAACGTCGAAAATGGTGTTTTTATCGCCATACCACCATTTTTAAGGCCATTTTTGACCTTCAAAAAAATCTTGCACCCCTCAGAATTTTCTTGCTGCCCACGTATGGTTAAGAGTTGAAGTGCTGCCAAATTATAGATTGTTTTGGCATTGACGTAATTAAGCAGTGGATAGATTTTTAATTCAGTCTGAAATATAAATTAATTTAAGCTAGCAGACAGAACAAAGTTATTCTAAGAATCAAATGGAGGCTAACGCGCAGATTGTAGATGGACGCTAACGCATATTATGACTAGCAAAGAAAAATGCTCCGATGGAACAAAAAAGATGAATATACTTGGAATTGTGGATGATTAAGGATGTAAAAGGAGGGGACTGGGAAAAATCTACCTAAAGTCGCAAAATCTGCTAAAAATCACACATTCTCTAAGCAACGCAAAAAATCGAAGTATATTCTGCGGCCAACAGATTAAAATAAATATTTAACCATAAAATGATTGAAAAAGCAGCACATTAGCTACGCAGTAGCTACGGGAAATGATGTTGAGCAAACTGACAGTCTTTCTAAGCCAATTGAATGAATGGTTTAAAACAGTAGGAAACGCGTAAGTTGACTTGATGACTTGAAACAGACTAAATGTAGGTACACTAGCACTCCATTACGATTGTGTGCACTAATCAATCGGCCCCTGCTTTGCTTGCTTCAATGCTCAAAACAAAATAAAACAACTTCACATACAATACCACTTAGTTTTCTATCAATCAGGATACGAAGCTGGTCAGCGTTGCTACTTGCCAGCAATTTTAAAAAGATAAACATTACAGATTCCGTTTATACACTCTTATCTGAAACTTTGAACATTATCTAAAAAAGATACTTTTTTAGAGGCCGCAGAATATACTTCGATTTTTAGCGTTGCTTAGAGAAAGTTTGATTTTTAGCAGATTTTGCGACTTTAAGTAGATTTTTCCTAGTCCCTCCTTTTACATCCTTAATAATCCACAATTCCAAGTATATTCATCTTTTTTGTTCCATCGGAGCATTTTTCTTTGCTAGTACACTACTTTTAATTAGCGTGATTTCAGTACATCAGAAAAAATGAATATCACATGCTAACCACTTTACACCACTGTTGTGTGCAAACAAACTGGCGATTCACATTTGGTTTCTGGTTCATTTTTAGACTTGAGATTATGTCCAGACTCATAACCCAGAACTTGACAGAAAAAAAACAAGACAAAAACACGTTTAACTCCCCCATTTTTTTGACTTTACACCTCCCGAAAAAGCTAAATACTGATGTAAACAAACGCAATTCGCTGTGACGCGTACCCTAAGAAAGTACTTAATTTTTATCCTATTTGACCTCGCCCGACTTCTGAACAGAGAAAGTGGCGAACAAAAAATGTACAAACACGTATTTTCCACTGTCCACCACATTGTAAACTTTAAAAATCTGAACCTAACGCCGGGCCAGTTTGTTGCCCTTTGATTGTAGTACGTTTGTATTTGCCAAACTTATGTTGCACAAAATATTTGATATGATTAACCAATGTAAATACGAAAAAAGCCTGTTTTTTTCGCCCACTTTACACCTCAGATTTCGAACTTTGCACCCCATAAACAACTCAATATTACGTTTTTTTGAACGCGGCTTGCTTCGACGTGTAGCCATTAGAAGTTACTTTATTTCTATTTTATCCAATTCATCCCAACTCATAACCGAAAAAGTTTGCAGAGAAATCTTGGACAAAATCTGTCTTTTTTACTCATCCACTAGAGTGTAAAGTTTAAAACCCTGGTATTAACTGTGTATTGATTATAGAAAAGTTTGCTGGTAAGCACAAGATAGCCCTTGATCCGTAGTACATATCTGTCAGAAAAAATTTTCTAAAACTCATAACCGGAGTTGTTGGCAGACATAAACAAGTCGAAAACTTGGCCAAAATGTGTCTTTTCACCCCCAGATTTTCGCACTCTTCACACTCCCATTCGAGAACTGAGGCGCAATTTAAAAAACAAAAAAGTGCTATCTGCAGAACCTAAATAGATGAATAAGTCAAATGAAGTGCATGGTTTTGCCAAGAGAATTGAAAAAATGAAAAAGTTAGCATTCAGAAGATTCGAACCATCATTCTTTTCTTAAGACCGCATCCGAGAACGGAGTTGTCAACCATTGCGCCAACTCGGCATATCGGAAGATTTCAGCTTGATTATACTATTTTGAAAAATATTCATCATTCTACTGAAGTTTAAGAATAGTGCATTTATGATGATAAAAAAATTATTTATTAAAGAGAGTCAAAAACCTCTGAAATAAGGAAAATCTGATTAAACAATATGCAATACGGAGTTATCTATCGGCATTAGAAAATAGGTGTAGGTATAATTCAACGTTCACCTCTTCATACCTCAACAAACACTGGCTGTAGAAAAGTTTAAAGGTCAGATTCGTTTATTCTGACCTTACGGAGAACATTTAAAAAAATTCATCATCTACGACGCGCTGGGCGCAAAAATGCTTCTCGGTGTAAACTTTACACTTGTGCTTATACCGCAATATTGGGCGTATAGAAACAAAGTAAGCTGGGATCTGTAACGCTAAGGTCAGGGCACCTTTTAAGCATACATAATTAGTATGTTCCGCCTACTTAGCGGAGTAGTTGAAGAAATATCGTTTTTCGTCTCGAACCCTTTACACTAAAACGATCACAGATAAAGAAATATTGCATTATAAGAAAACAAAAGAATTCGGTCATGAGATTTTGCAACCCTCTACATTATAAAACTGATTGGACTGCACAGAAACCAAAATTGAGTTAGATAAGCTGAAGGACACGCAAAGAGTGAAAAACACGTATACTCTACACTTTTGTGCAACAATCATCGAGCGTAAAAAAATTTTAAGGTCAGATTCGTAATCTACAGCTCGGGGGCAACATTTTGAAAAAAATTGGCTCTCCGCAAATTATTTGATTTTTTGGTTTACACTTTACACGCTCATTGCTAACTCGGTATTGAGTGTAAACAAAAGAAAAAAAGACCGACATCGAATTTTTTAATTATCCATCGATTAAAAAAACCGAACCTCCCAGATGTGTGCCGTTATAGCTGTGAGGGGGGGGAACAAATTTCGCACTCGCTGTGATAAACATATAAGAAAAAAGGAGGCCAAGTATATTATAGGTAGCGCTATCGCGCAACCTATGATAAATCCATAGTGTACTTTTAGGAATGACAAAATGCAGAGCGTTTTGGCGCACTTTACATATGGTGATAAATATGCGAACATGTGTGTACCTGTTAACAACATGGTGACTAGGCGTACATTTTATGAAATATTGCGAGTATCGAGTTTAATATGTTCATTATGCTCGTGAATGAATTATCCTTGTTTGGTGTTTGCCGAATTTATTTGCTATTTATACATTTCTCCTATATACCAAAAAATTAAATGCTATATTTCACCCCCGTAAAAGGTGCAACCCCGACTCGAACAATCTTGTCCCTGGTCGAGGTTTAGGCCGGGGTTTTTCGGGGTCGGGGTCATACGTGGGCAGCGAGGAAATTCTGGGGGGGGGGTGTGTGCAAGATTTTTCAAAGGTAAAAAGTGGCCTTAAAATGGTGGTATGGCGTAAAAAACACCATTTTTCGACGTTTCCCATCAAGCACTATCCATTGGCATCAAAAAATTGCGAAAAAAATTTCAAAAATTGAATTCTGGAGGGATATTCCGATTTTTAGGGGCATTTTGGTTTCTCGGGGGTGCATACCCCCACGCCCAGGTGTGGTCGGGGTCCCCGTACGATCACTGCTCAGCTGTAATCGCGTCATTAGAATAAAAAAGTGTAGGTACACGTAGAGACTACAGTTGGAGTCATGAGATGGAGGTTGCTCTGTCAGAAAGTCGGCATATGCATTCGTATTGGTCGGTAATGCAAACCACAAGAAGCGGCTCAGTAAAAAGTGGGGCCTCAGTCGTATCCATAGGTGCAAAGTGTGGCCGTTGCGCCATCCAGAGCTTTTTTGCATCGAACTTGCGTCAGAAACCAGCATAAAGGTTCAAATAAAATAGCTTAAAAACTACATTTAAGGGCTGATTATTTCCGAGCACTTGTAGTGAAATTTACATTTGAACAAATTTTACCTTTAAAAAATCTCCATTGCCCCATCCTGTGATTGTACACATGTCCATGCCTGGTCTTGGAGTGAACGGCGTGTATTGCTCAAACATACGTTACTCGGCTTACATAGTGTAACGTATGTATTAATCTAATACTTATAGGAAATCTACGTACTTTACATACGTAGGCATATGTAGGAATACATATGGGCAATCTGTTAAGGCGGAATGCGCGGTCTTTGCGGCCTACCACAAACTGCGAAGGTAATTTGAATTCTGAGGGATGGATGGAGCTCATGTGGATAGTTAAAAAATCCACTTCTGATTAAGAGCATATCGATAGTCAGTGGGCATGAATTCTAAGAATTTTTATCGACAGTTCACAATTATGTATCAGACAAATGCTATAATCGCAATCTGACAGCTTATTGTCGAAAGGTTTTAAAACTCGTGTTCAAACTTATGTGAAACAGACTATAAAATATGCAGGTAGGTAGGTAGGTACCTTTCTAATCTTCATGCATAAAGAAGTTTTATCCATGTCAATTTAAGTTCTAAATCTATACAACGGAGAAATTCCTTTCATGAAGTTTTTTTGACCATTTTTTGTGCACTGAAAATTTGATTTCCACGCAAACAAAGTTCGCGGAACAGAGTGTAGTACGAAGATACACATGCACAGTACAAACAGCTTTCAAGGCCAAAAATTTTATTTGAAAAAACCAGGCTGCATCACTTAGGCATTGAACGTTGTAGCAGGCAAGCTTTGTTTTTAATTAGCGAATCACAGATTTTACGATTACAAGAACAATGGCACCAGAAATTTCGACCTATGACATCGTGCATATACTCGTATGAGTAAATATATCGCGATCGAAGATTAAAGCCAATAAAACACTTCGCAAGAAGCCAATTACTGAACAAAAAAGTGATTGAAGAATCAAGAATAAATAAGTGTCGGGCATATATATTTCGGAAATGACGACTAAAATTCGAGCAATATCGCTATCAAATACAATAAGGGAATAAGCATGGAGAAAGTAAAAAATCTGGGGAGGAAGTCATCAGATTAAAAAACGGTACCATGAGCGAAAAAGACAGCGAAAATGCATGGGCAGCAAGAAAATTCTGGGGGTCAGGTTGGGTGAAATCGCCAAAAACGTCACTACAAACAGAATTCTGGGTGTCTGCAATAATCTGTGGTTATTTCGCAACTTCTGGGGTTGTTGTAAGCCGCCTGCACGTCAATGTGTGATAGCGACTTTGTTATTCAGAGATCCACCTAATTCTACATAAGTACAATAAAAATGCGAAAAAAGCGGAACTAAGAGCTGTAGATCCAACCAATTTTGTGGGTAGCAGCCACACATGGGCGTGTGGAAGGAGGGGGGGGGGGTTTGGGGGTATGCACCCCCCAGAAGTTGAAATACCCCCCACAGGAATTCAAATTTTGAAATTTTTGCTTTTTTAGCGATTTTTTGATGCCATTGGATAGGGCTCGATGAGAAACGTCGAAAAATGGTGTTTTTTTGCCATACGAACAATTTTAAGACCATTTTTTGACCTTTGAAAATTTTTTACCCCCCCTCCCCAGAATTTTGGTGCTGCCCACTTATGGTAGCATCCGACTTTCTGAGATTCGACCTAAAGCCGCATTGAAAAACCGTACTCAATCAAACATGAAAATTTCGCTCAGCATTGTCATGCACGAAAAATGTCTAAAAAAATTACCGTTTAAAGGACCTAGTCTAGGTGATAATCATACATAGGCAGGAACCAAATTCAATGGGGCAAAATTGCCAAAAATAGAATTAAAAATTCAATTCTGGGTCTACAGTTTGCCACATTCTAAGGGGATCCGCCTCCTAACCCTCCTCCATGCCCACATGTGGTGATGACTTGATAAACACCTTGTGGGTACATGTGTGAATTCTACTGCATTAATTATATGTATGTCATCGCTACATTAAATGCAGTAGGTGCACTTTACTTTACCCTGCTCACCACTTTACCTTAAAATATGTACCATTCTTCAAACTTACACAACTCGCCACAAATGTTTACGCTTTAATAAGCTTCTAGAGCTTGCTAGGGTTATATCTTTAACACGTCGGTCCTATTTCCGCCCACGCACGACCAACGTGTTAAACATATAAGTCTTAACAAGCTCTATCATCCTATGGAGCATATTGAAACGTAAACATTGGTGGCGAGCACTGTAGCTAGCATAAATTAATAAAAATACTGGCTCAAGAACAACTCTTCAAAATAACAAACAACTAAAAGGGGCATAAAATGTATGTAACAAACAATCCGAAATAAAATTCGCAATAATCATACAAAACTAACCTATTTGTGAGCAACAATATCTTAGACAAGAATAAGATACAAGCTGCATTCGGCGCTATGCGGCTAGGCCACGTGAATAAAAAAGAACAAACGAGTAGTAAGTTTAAAGAAAATAGAATGCAATTCGATTCTACTTCTTTTTATCTGTAATCGGCTTGCCTAACTTCTTTTTTAAATTCTTGAGCCTCGACTTCAGAATTTTCTTCGTCTTCGAATTTTTCGACAGGGCCTCGCGTTTTCCTATTTGAGAAAAGGAAGACGCATCTAGTGTAAGCTATTGGATTTTATCGATTGGCGTATATACATAAATGCCTCCATGCAGGATCGTATTCGGGCCGAAAAATGTTGTTTGAAAGGTATGTAAGATAATGCATGGGAAGATGAAATATTGCACGTAATTGTCGTACAATCTCCAAATATTCGGCGCTTCGCGCCATGAGCAGAATATTAACGATACTTTGCGACCAAAAAAATTACACTTTTGTATAGCATTCCGAAACAAAAATTTTTTTCTCAAAAGGTTCAATTTCATGATATTAAGGGATACAGGTGGGCAGCACCAAAATTCTGGTGAGGTGCAAGATTTTTAAAGGTCAAAAAATAGTCCTAAAAATGGTGGTATGGCGAAAAAAACACCATTTTTCAACCGTGGAAAAAAACAGCAAATTAAAAAAATTGAATTCTGGGGAGGGGGCAGTGTTTTTTTTTTGTACAAGGTCCGTTTGTACATGTACAAAGATGGTCCCCAAAAGTCTTTGTACATTTTGCACATGCAAATTTTTGTGTACTATAATATAGTACAGTAGCGATTTTAGTGTGGTAAAACAGGGTTTTCGATCTTAGGTAGTGTATTTTAGCTAATTTCTGGGTTTATGACGCTAAAAATTACTAAAAATTATCTGAAAACGGCGCGAAGCGCCGAAAAATATTGACATTTTTCCATTCTAAATGCAAATTCTGCCATTTTAAAGATATATAGGACAAATAATTTATCAGTTCGGCGCGAAGCGCCGAAAATTTTGGGAATTTTACACCTTTTTACAGTTTTTGTCTTCCTAAAAATCTTTGTACATTTTGTACACACAAAATTTTTGGGTACTATAATATGGTACAGCAGCGATTTTAGTATCGTAAAAACAGAGTTCTTCGACTTTTCGTAGTGTGTTTTAGCTAATTTCTGGGTCTCTAAGGGCAAAAATCACTAAGAATCGTCTTAAAACGGCGCGAAGCGCCGAAAAATTTGACATTTTTACTTTTGAAATGCAATTTCTGCCATTATAAAGATATATAGAACACACAATTACTCATTTCGGCGCGAAGCGCCGAAATTTTTTCGAATTATAGACCTTTTTTGCAATTTTTGTCTTCCCAAAATCTTTGTACATGTACAAAGACGGTCCCGAAAAGTCTTTGTACATCGGGAAAAATCTTTGCCGAATACAAAAAAAAACCGTGGGAGGGGGTATTTGTTTTTTGGGATGGGATGTATTCTATTTGTTTTTTTGGGATGGGGTGTATTCAGCCTTCTGGGTGAGGGTGCATCCCCACGCTCACGTGTGCATACAGCCACAAATAAGCGTGGGGGTTGGAGGAAAGGGGTTCCTCCAGAAGTTGAAACTCCCCAGATTACTGTAGACCCCAGATGTCTATTTTTAGTAACATTTTTGGCTGGCCCCAGAATTTTTTCGCTGCCCACGTATGGATACAACATATCGAAACGTCGAAAATGAGCACCTTGCAAGCTATCCCGACGAATTTTTCGAGATACTGTCCAATTTATGTGGCGTGGGGGGAAGGGGGTTGGGGGAGGGGTATGCGCCATAGGTGGGCGGTACCAAAGTTCTAGGGGAAAGTGTGCAAAATTTTTTCAAAGGTCAAAAATGGCCTTCAAAATGGCGGTATGGTGAAAAACACCATTTTCAACGTTTCTAATCGAGAACTATCCATTGGCATCAAAAAATTGCGTAAACAAAAAAAAATTAATAGAATTCTGGGATGGGGGTATTTTGGTTTCTGGGGTGCATACCCCCTCAAACCCCCAGGTATGGTATGCACTCCCCTTCAGAAGGCCGAATAACCCACCAAAATTCAATTTTTGAATGTTTGAATTTTTTCGCAATTTTTGATGCCAATAGATAGTGCTCGATGAGAAACGTTGAAAAATGGTGTTTTTTTTGCCATACTACAATTTTTAAGGCCATTTTTTGACCTTTGAAGAATCTTGTACCCCTCCAGAAATTCGGTGTTGCCCACCTATGCCCCCCTCTTCGGCGAATCCTGGATACGGGCCTGCCTCCATGTACTTACTTTCAACTCAACTAATTTATAATTGAGCGAAATTTCATCAAGTATTCATTTAATCGGACAATGCATTATGATGACTCGATGCCAAGCATAGACGTAGAAGGTCTGGAACCATACGTGGGCGTGGGGGGTTGGATGTATGCACCCCCACAAACCAAAATACATTCTCCCCAGAAACCAAAATGCCCCAGAATTCAATTTTTACATTTTTTGTTTTTTTTCTCGCAATTTTTTGATGCTACTGGCAGTGATCGGACCGAGGCCTGCGGCCTCGGCAAGCCCGGCCTCGGCGCCGAGGGCGAAGCTAAAAAGTGCCGAGGCGCCGAGGGTTAAAATCAAATTTGAATAAGTTTAATATATCCGTTGAATATTAACTATTTAGAATACATCTGCAGTACACAGGCTATTTTTTACCTATAGACTTTTCTTATGGTTTTACTCGCGTACCCAGTTACACCAAGTTACATACAGCAAAGTGCCAATTTATTATTCATGTGATGACTTAGTTTTAATTCTCATGCTCGCTACATGGATCGGAAACACACATTCCCAAAGGGGGGGTGAGGGAGGGTTATAACCCTTCTCTCAAGGTACAAGACTCAAGTCACTGTCAGACGATTTTTGGTGCAAACCTTTTGAATAATTTTTGAAGTTAATTTTTACTATGGCAAAAGTGCAGCTAAATATTAGAATTTCACGAAGTGATACAGTATTTTTGAATGTGAGCAAGAGTAAATAGACAAACTATCACTATGAAGCATGCATGCAACAGCTCAAAATTTTCGTAAGGGGCTCCTCGGCATACATGTAACGGCTTGAAATTTCGGGTAGGGGTCCCTGGCCATTTTTAGAAGGAGGGGGATTAGCGACTCTAATCTTATGTCAAAAATGGCAAAAGCACCTAAAAATAGCCAACAAAGCGCAAATTTTCGCCAAAAGTGGGGAGAGTGGGTTGACGTTGGAGGGAAGGGTGTGGGAGGATGTCCAACTCCTGGGTAAATGGGAATTCCCCAAACCCCCTGTTACACGTATGGTTTTCGGCCATTTTTATGGGAGAGGGGGTAAATGATCACGAATATTCGGCCGAAAATCGCAAAAATGCACTCTAAAAAAGGCCAATAAATGCAGGTTTTGCCAGAAATCAATTTCGGCTCGTGCATTTTTTTGGAGCCATTTTTATACAATGTTAAAATACTTTCTTGGACAAAGTGATATTTATTATATCGTTTTTCAGTATATTTTAGAAAATTTCAAAATTTTTCGGCGCTTCGCGCAAAATATCGCTAATATACTGTATTTAGATTGAAGCAGGGGAAATAAACACTCCAAAATCAATTTTTGTGTAATCTAGGCATCTTTATGCAGATTTAAAAATGTTTTGTATCTATTTATACTGTTTTTAAAAATTTTATGCAAAATAAGTACTATTTAATAACTTTGCACTTTTTTGCCGTTCAAAGAAAAAATTGACTAATTTATCCTGATGTTGCATTCAGTGATCGGACCGAGGGTACTTTTTGGACCCTCGGCCTCGGCCGAGGCCGAGGCGGCTTAAGATCCTTGCCTCGGCCGAGGCCGAGGGTAATGCCGAGGGTAAAGCTTATATACCTATACCCATAAATGGTACTCTTAGAATATTTTGTATGCACATGAGCTAGAGAATAATCGTAATGTTAAACACTTTATCGAATGTCAAACAATTCATTTTTATTTTCAATAATAGTAGATTGAATGTGTGAAGGATTTATTGAATAAAGTCAGCAGCATGAAAGCATACTTAATTCGACAAGTTGCCGTTGATGAAGACTTGGAAAAGTAACATAATCAAAAATATGGCTGAACAAGCACTTAAAAACTTTCATTACTATAAATAAGAAACAGTGTTGAAGAAATAAACGAACAAACGAAATTAGCTAACTAAAGACAGAACTGTAGCCATTGTAGTGCTCGCTTTTGTAGTAATGCATGTTCAAACACGCTTTTTCAGTCATCCAATTCTGGTGTGGCAGGTAATATGACGGAAACTGCACTGTACTTTCCGATCATAGTTTCCCAGGGTCCAGAGTTGAGGGAAGGGTGAAATCCCAAAATGGGAGACCAGTAAATTAAGTAGTGTCTTTGTATGAGCGAAAAAATTTTTGTAGATATTTTATATAAATATATTTTTAAACATACACATTTTTACATACTGCCAGTGTGTGACCAGCAACCGGAAAAAACGCAGTCCTAAACAGTGTTTTTTTTGTGCAAGATACCTTTTTACATGTACAAAGATGGTATCCAAAAGTGTTTGAACATTTTGTACATGCAAATTTTTGTTACAGATATTGTAATATGCCAATTAAATCTTGTAATAAGCACTACTGTGCTTAGAAATCCAATGCAACATCAGGATAAATTAGTCAATTTTATCTTTGAACGGCAAAAAAGTGCAAAGTTATTAAATAGTACTTATTTTGCATAAAATTTTCGAAAATAGTATATATAGATACAAATGATATTTAAATCTGCATAAAGATGCCTAGATTACACAAAAATTGATTTTGGAGTGTTTATTTCCCCTGCTTCAATTGAAATACAGTGTATTAGCGATATTTTGCGCGAAGCGCCGAAAATTTTTTGAAATTTCCTAAAATATACTGAATAACGATATAATTAATATCACGTTGTCCAAGAATGTATTTCAACATTGTATAAAAATGGCTCCCAAGAAAATGCACGAGCCGAAATTGATTTTTGGCAAAACCTGCATTTATTGGCCATTTTTAGGTGCGTTTTCGCGATTTTCGGCCGAAAATTCGTGATCATTTACCCTCTCTCCCATTAAAATGGCCGAAAACCACACGTGTAACAGGGAGCTTTGGGGAATTCCCCACCCACCCAGGGTTGGACGTCCTCCCACACCCTTACCTCCAACGTCAGAAAAAGTTTTACCCACTCAACCTATTTTTGGCGAAAATTTGCGCTTTGTTGGCTATTTTTAGGTGCTTTTGCCATTTTTGACATAAAATCAGAGTCGCTAATCTCTCCTCCTTCTAAAAATGGCCAGGGACCCCTACCCGAAATTTCAAGCCGTTACATGTATGCCGAGGAGCCCCTCCCGAAAATTTTGAGCTGTTGCATGCATGTTTTATAGTGATAGTTTGTGTATTCACTCTTGCTTACATTCAAAAATACTGTATCACTTCGTGAAATTCTAATAGTTAGCTGCACTTTTGCCATAGTAAAAATTAAGTTCAAAAATATTCGAAAGGTTTTCACCAAAAATCGTCTGACAGTGACTTGAGTCTTGTACCCTGAGAGGAGGGTAATAACCCTCCCTCATCCCCACCCCACATTTTGGAATGTGTGTTTCCGATCCATGTAGCGAGCATGAGAATTAAAACTTAGTCATCACATGAATAATAAATTGGCACTTTGCTGTATGTAACTTGGCGTAACTTGGTACGCGACTAAAACCATAAGAAAAGTCTATAGGTAAATAATAGCCTCTGTGCTGCAGATGCATTCTAAATAGTTAATATTCAACGGATATATTAAACTTATTTAAATTTGATTTTAACCCTCGGCGCCTCGGCACTTTTCAGCTTCGCCCTCGGCGCCGAGGCCGAGGCTCCAAAAAACGCCGAGGCTTGCCGAGGCCGAGGCCGAGGCCTCGGTCCGATCACTGGTTGCATTGGATTTCTACGCACAGTAGTGCTTATTACAAGATTTAATTGGCATATTACAATATCTAATATTTCTGATTTTGTAGTACAAGTTGTTTTAGCTTTCTCAGTCGAATTTTATGTGTAAATTTCATCAAAAGCTGATAAAATTTCGCGCTTCGCGCCGAAGTAATATAATCAACTAAATTCAAGCCGAGTTATCACATTTAGGGCCACGTTTTTTTGTATTCGGCAAAGATTTTTCATAATGTACAGAATCTTTTCAGGACCATCTACATACACAAAGATTTTTGGAGAGACAAAAACTGTAAAAAGGTTTAAAATTTCCGAAAATTTTCGGCGCATCAGTAATTGTCTGTCCTATATATCTTTAAAATAGTAGAATTTGCATTTAGAATGGAAAAATGTCAAATATTCAGAAACCCAGGAATTAGCTAAGATACACTACCAGAGGTCGAAAAACCCTGTTTTACCACACTTAATCGCTACTGTACCATACTATAATAGTACACAAAAATTTGCATTTACAAAATGTTCAAAGACTTTTGGATACCATCTTTGCACACGTAAAAAGGTATCTTGCACAGAAAAACACTGTTTAGGACTGCATGCCAGTTGCAGGTCACACACTGGCAGTATGTAAAAATGTGTATGTTTAAAAATATATTTATATAAAATATCTACAAAAATTTGTTCGCTCATACAAAGACACTACTTGATTTACTGGTCCCCCATTTTGGGATTTCACCCTTCCCTCATCTCTGGACCTTGGGAAACTATGACCGGAAAGTACAGTGCAGTTTCCGTCATATTACCTGCCACACCAGAATTGGATGACTGAAAAAACGTGTTTAAATATGCATTACTGCAAAAGCGAGCACAACAATGGCTACAGTTCTGTCTTTACATCTTATTTCGTTTGTTCGTTTATTTCTTCGACACTGTTTTCTTATTTATAGTAATAAAAGTTTTTAAGTGCTTGTTCAGCCATATTTTTTATAAACTTTTCCAAGTCTTCATCAAAGGCAACTTGTTAAATAAAGTATGTTTTCATGCCGCTGACTTTATTCAATAAATCCTTCACACATTTAATCAACTATTATTGAAAATAAAAATGAATTGCTTGACATTCGATAAAGTGTTTAATATTACGATTATTCTCTAGCTCATGTGCACACAAAATATTCTAAGAGTACTATTTATGGGTATAGGTATATAAGCTTGACCCTCGGCATTACCCTCGGCCTCGGCCTCGGCCTCGGCCGAGGCAAGGATTTTAAGTCGCCTCGGCCTCGGCCGAGGGTCCAAAAAGTACCCTCGGTCCGATCACTGGCTACTGGGTAGTGTTCGATTAGAAACGATGAAAAATGATGTTTTTTTGCCATACCACCATTTTTTGACCTTCGAAAAATCTTGCACCCCCAGAACTTCGGCGTCGCCCACCTATGTGTGGAACTCCAGAATTCAAAAGATCGTGCACCATAAATCGAAAGACTACCAGAATTAAATTTACAAAATTTTCCTCTTGTTTTATGCCAATGAATAGAGCACAACGAGGAACGTCGAAAAACGATGGTTTTGCTTTTAAGATTCGGCACTTTTTTTGACATATAAAATTTTTCGGATCTCAGAATTCAGGTGCTGCTCATTTAAATTACTTGTTTTAAATTAGCGTATACAGAGCATTGGTGGGCATCGCCAAAATTCTGGGGGTAGTGCATGATTATTTGAAGGTCAAAAAATGGTCCTAAAAATGATGGTATGGCGAAAACAACACCATTTTTCAACGTTAATCATTGAGCAAACAAAAAATTTCCAAAAATCGAATTCTGGGGGGTATTCTGGTTTCTAGGGGGGAGAGGTAATTGGCCTTCTGAAAGGGAGGGTGCATACCCCTAAACTCCCCCCACGCCCACGTGTGATACAGAATAGTTAAAAAATATATTTTTATTATGTTTTTTCCTATATTTTATTTTATTGAAGCTTTGCCTCGTTTTGTTTTAAGATACTTTGCTTTGCACCGCTTGCTTTATCCTATAGCTTATGAGATTTACACAAAAGTACACACACGGGCATAAGGGGGCGGTGAGAGGGAGGCGAAACCCCTACCTAAGGTTTTTGGGAAATCAGGTACTGTGACTGTGAGGCGATTTTGAGAAAACGAGGGGTGCCGCAAGACAATTTTTGAGCTTACTGCGGGAAAAAGGCCCAAAATTCTAGATAAAAGTATAAATAACCGAACGCGGTTTGTTTTATATAAAATCAGAATTATTGCTAATTTTTACATATTTACGAGTACATAACATTGTTTTCAATTTGAGTAATATACTTGTTAATTTTTAACTGATTGATAAATTGTTTTATAGAATGATTGCACTTTGATAACTGGCAACTTCTCTCAGGCATTCGCATTTCAAATCTGCAGACAAGCAAATGTTTATACATATGTACATAAAGCTTCGGTTATTCTGCAGTAGCTTAAAATGACGTGAATCTAATCAAGATCGAAAAAATCAAAAACAACAATCTAAAACAGAATTTGCGTAATTCCTTATATGTACCTTGAACCAAGTCAGACGTACTGGGCAACCTTTCTTCAGCACCACTTAAATCTATTTTCCGATTCTGCAACATAGAATCTGCGGCGCAACTCTCAGTTAATCGACTTTTCTCCTCAATAATCGATAATAATTTCTGTAGCAAGTAAGTTTCTTTTTGATCGTCTCCTTTGACTTTAAGAGATTCTAAAAAGAGAAATAGATCATTATTAGGGATCTAGATGTGAAATACATAATAAAAGAAAGTTGAAATTATTTTTCCTTTGAAAAAACAAATCCTGTAGAAATTTAAACTAGGAATATAATTCTCTCATTAAAAGCAAGATAAATGGTAATGAAGCAACTTATAAGGAAAAAGACAGGTAAGGTACAATATAATATATACATACATGTAACAGGGGGTGGAAGATCCCCCTTTCAAAGTTAGTCTCCATATCATGATAACGATGAAATCATGAATAATACATGCATGTATGTATTAATATTTAAAACATCATCATCATCGTTTGGCAGCGAAAATTACTTCTAAAACTTCCAGGCAGACATATATATATATATATATATATATACATATATATATATATATATATATATATATATATATATATATATATATATATATATATATATATATATATATATATATATAATATGTATGCATGTACTCGTACTTTCTAAAAAGTCACGATTAATATGAGAAAATAATCATAAAACCAACCTGGCTTTTCAATCAGGCATCTTAGTTGATACTCGACTTCTGTATGAATATCATTCAGTTGCTTTTCACGCAATCTGTTGGAAAAAATGTGTAGGCACAGTAAAAAAGCAATGAAATAGTGCTATTCAGAGATACACAGCATGGAAATTCTGAGAGAGGTGAAATTTTAAAGTGCTTTTCAGGCCTAAAAATGATGGATACGCATCAAAAACATATTTTTGGCGATTCTGGCGATGTCGTATCTTTCAAGAGCATAAAAACAGAAAATATAGCCAGAAAATAAGCACATGGCGCGAAGCGCCGAAAACTTGCCACTGTTGAGCAAATTAATTAGCTAAAACGCTTGAAGCATCACCTCTCCTACGAATTTTTAGGAAACTTTTATCGCGAATTCTCGAGGGGGAGGGGAATTTCTGAGAAAGATGGAAGGTTAAAGCTCCCACAACCCCCAAGATCATGCATAGTGTAGTGCTATTCATATATGTAAATACATAAAAGTACAATGTACACTTAGACTTCCAATGCTAACACAAAATTTAAAGAAAAATGATGCACCTTAAAAACTTGACTAAAATAAAACATTGATGACTAAAATTAATGATGCGTAGAAATAATTTTTTATGCAGCATTAAAGAGCATCTGATAGATGCAGTGCATAAAAAAGAAGATTATTAGCTTAGGAATGATAAAAGCAGGGGCACATTTGAGCCTTAATCAGTTTTTTACCAAGATACAAATCTTTATAAAAAAGAAAGAGAAGAATAGGGTGCACGAACCTCATTTTTATTTTTGAAAAAGGAAATAAGATCCATTGGCAAAAACACATGAATTTTTTAATTGTTTTAAAATTTTAATTATATAAACTTTTGCTTGAACAGAGTCTATCATTTGCATGGCGCAATAAATGCCAACTTTTTTAAAGTTGATAGAAATAAAATCCTATCGTCACGCGATTCACTGTCAGATTATATTTAAGAATAAAAAAATCAACAAGTTGAAATTTTTCACTGCTGAATAATAATTTTGGCTTCCTGAATTATGCATTTCTCTACTCAGTCACGGGAATAAGGGATCCCCCACTCAAAATTGGTCGTCCCCCTTCTCATCCAAAGTCAGAAAATTTTTGACCCCCTCCCCCCGATTTTTGTAAACAGTTTCAATTTTTGACCATTTTTATGTTTTTAGCCGTTTTTGAAAAAAATTGTTGATCATTTACCCCCCCCCCCTAAGGAATTTCCCCCGAAATTTCGAGCCGTTACAGGTATGGTTGTGATCAAATTAACATCACTTACAAGAACGCATATTCGCTCTGTTTTTGCAACAAATTCATTCGCTCCTCGCATAACGTCAGCCAGTTTTCAATCGTTTGATTGGAGGCAGATCTTTCTGCTTCGGCAATTTCAATGCTAAAATTTTCTGTTATTTTTGACTCCAACTCTTCGCCCCGTTTTTCTAAGTCGCAAAATTGCCCGCTGATCTTGTCGAGATTAAATAATATTTCTTCGACATTTAATGTTGAATCGTGCACTATTTGAATAAAAGATACTCGACTCGAACGAATACAAGTACAAGCATGCGAGAAAGTATCATTCAATTTTGAGCTGCGTGTAATAGGGGGGTAGCGGGGGATCGCCATCCGAAGGTGGACGCCCCCTCCCCCAAAATTAACTTTTGATCCTTCCCCTATTTTTGACAAAGACTTGCCTTTTTAGCTATTTTTGGTGGTTTTTTTGCTATTTTTGGCCCACATTCACCCCCACCCTGAAAATAGCCACGGCCCTTTTCAGCTTTTTAATTTTTCATTCACCCTCGTTAAAACACGAAAATTTCAATCAAAACTTAGGCTTAAATTATCGTAAAATCTCCCCATGTCAACTCGTTTGACCAATTTTGTGTAAAAGTTATGGATCAATGATAGCACACATGGGCATAGGGGAGGGGTGAGAGGGGGTAATACCCCTACCTAAGGTTTTGCAAAATTAGGCACTGTCAGGCGATTTGAAGAAGAAGAAAGGTAATGAAAGACCACTTTTAATTTACTGCGGAAAAAAGACCGAAAATTCTACCTGAAAACGGTAAAGACATCAAAATTTTCTAGTGCGTCGCGTCGTGTTGATAAATTTATGTATTTTTTATCGCTAGAAAACCAAAAATAGGCTTAACTTCACTTATAGTGGTCAAGAAATCCAGTTTACCGCACATAAAGTGCTTCTGTACAATATGAGAGCACCCTAAAATTTATATGTACGGAATGTAAATTAACGTTTTGAGACCGTCTCAGTACAAGTACAAAGAGATTACACACTAAGGTCGTTGTTTTTAGAATAAGGTCATCTTATACGAAAACAACAACCTTTATGTGCTATGACATCCCTGTACTTCACCCTCTGGCCACCTCAGCCTTGCTCACGTATAAATGATAGTATTTCTGAAAGATCCTCCTAATAAATAAAACAACGCAATTAATTTGAGAAAAACTTAATACTTATATACAAAGTATCAACATGAAGCGCCAAAAATTTTGAGGACCGTGTAATCAAAAGAGATCGGGAGAGCCGTAATTTCTACTAATTTCTGCTTTATTCATTGAAATGTTTCATCTGCAGGCCATGCAAAAGAGCGCCAGAGTTCATTTGCACGGTCAGTCATTTACTTGCACCGCGCAAAGAAAACCGTGGCTGTAATTGTTACAAAACCTTCAGAATCATCATCTCAAAATTTAGTTATCGACCCCGACTTTTCAGTGAGAACTTTGATTCGTAAGCGAACATGGGCAGCAGTCAAATTCTGGGGGTTAGATGCATTCGTGGGCAGCAAGAAAATTCTGGGGGGGTGTGCAAGATTTTTTGAAGGTCAAAAAATGGCCTTAAAAATGGTGGTATGGCGAAAAAAACACCATTTTTCGACGTTTCTCATCGAGCACTATCCATTGGCATCAAAAAATTCCGAAAAAAACGTAAAAAATTTCAAAAATTGAATTCTGGGGGTATTTTGATTTCTGGGGGAGGTATTTCGGTTCCTCGGGGGTGGGGTGCATACCCCCCAACCCTCCCACGCCACGCCCAGGTGTGGTCAGGTGGGGCAAAATTGACGAAAATGTTACTAAAAACAGAATTATTGGAGGTTTTCAACTTCTAGGGGTGCGAACCCCCTCGCCCATCCACGCCCACGTGTGCTCGTAACGATTATATTAAGACAAAGAGTCCAAAGGCACAAAAGTGACAATGATTTAAGGCTAACAGAAGGATAGATGTACAAAGTATATTGATGCAGAGTAGAAGACAACTTTTTGCAAAGCAGAAAAAATCAATTTCGAAAATTTTTCAAAGCATTTTTGTAACCAAGTAAGACGTTGGAAGTCATTCTTAACACAATAATGTTCTACTTCAAGATTTCATATGAAGGGAAGCCTATGGCAACCTAAGCATAACGCTTTATGTCATAAAGCTGACCAGTCTTATGCATACTCGTATATGGGCAGCACAAAAATCGGGGGGGGGCAAATCGCCAAAAATGTTATAAAAAATAGAATTTTGGGGTCTACGTCTGCAATAATCTGCAGGGGGTTTTTCAACTTCTGCAGTGGGTGTAACCCCCAGACCTCCGCACACGCCCATGTGTGGTCTTATGTATGCAAGCCATACATGCACAAAGGGGTGGGCTTGAGGACGTATGCCCCCTGAAGGGTCAGCTGGACAGGTACTGTTCGGCGATTTTGATCTGATGGAACGTTTTTTGTATCATTTTTGAGGTCAAAAAGCAGTAAAAACGTCAAAATTTTTCCAGCGCCTCGAGCCAGATAAGTACTTTTTTAGTACTTTTTACTCAAAAAGCGCCCAAAATTGAAATTTTTTTTGCATTTTTTAAGGTTAAAAGTGATATAATGAAGCCAAAATGGGCTGAAAAATGCTTTTAAAATGTGACATTACCACGAAAAAAACGTTTCATAGGCTATTTTGACCATTTTGATCGTTGAAACAGCAAAAAAATCGTGAACGTTAAATTTACTGTTTTGAGTTTTTGGGATTTCGCCCCCCTGCCAACCCTGAGTTTGTGCAACTATGATGCAGGCCCGTATCCAGGAGGAATGCTCTTAATTTTTTTCACATTTTTGTATTTCTTATTTTCAGAAGGTTGCGAAGCATTGCTTGAAAGGATACAAAATTCAGAAATTTCCAGCGCTTCGCATAATACTGCATTGCTTATATTCGAAAAGCCGTAAAATTCAGCCTGAAACGATACAAATGTCGAATTTTCCGCCAGATTTATAATTCATGCATTGCTTACATATGTATCTTGAGAAGGCTACAAAAGTTAGCTGAAAAGATAATATCAAAAAATTCACGTGTTCACTGTTTTGCATAGCTTGTCTTCAAAAAGCTGCAAACTTAAATCAAAAAGTAAAAGTGCCAAAACTTTTTGTCGAATCGCTTGCGTAATTGCCAAACGTTGTATCGCCTTGTGTAAAAAAATTGGTCCAAAAATGCAAAACAGGTCGAAAAATGTCGGTTTATCACGCAAAAGAGATTATGAACGCATTATATACATTTTCAAACGTTTGGCGATTCACCCTGAAACTAAATGCTGGATACGGGGATGCATGTAGTACTATACATGTAAAGGCTCGAAATTTCGAGAGATGGTCCCTGGCCAATTTTAAGGGGGGGGTGGTGGTAAATGACCTCCAAATTGACCGAAAATGACCAAAAAACGTCTAAAAACGGCCAAAAATTTGATTTGTTCCCTAAAATCCGAGGGGGTCAAAATTTTCTGGCTCTGGGGGACGCCCGACTGAGGGTGGGGGATCCCTCCATCTCCCTCTTACATGTGTGTTATGTACTGCAAACATGTAACGGCTCAAAATTAGGGGTAGAGGTCATCGGTCATTTTTAATTTTTAGGAGGGGAACTGCCTACAATTTTTATTTTTGGCCAAAAATCGATAAAAAAACAAGTAAAAACGGTCGAAAATCGCGATTTTTTTATAATTCGGGAGGGCGGGGGACAAAAATTTTCTGGCGTTAAGGAATGGGGGGGGGGGGCGATAAACTTTGTATGGGGACCCTCATCCCCTGTTACATGTATGATGTATGTACAAGTAAAACATATAAACCTATTTGACGCCTCAATGGAAGTGGTGGCGGCGGCGCCGGTCTTTTCTTTCTAAAACGCATGGAGCTCTCTTTACACACTTTCTCAATTTTCATCAGGCCATCCTTCTCATTCGGATCGCAGATCTTGGGAGTGGCCGAAACAGCTTTGGATTCACCAAGAGGCTGAGTTGTCTAAAATAAAAAGAAAATGAAGGTGAACTATAATGCTGTTGTAAAATAATATCGGATTTACCGGCAAATTAAACTAATCATTTCGATATGAGTTCCCAGAAAGTATTAAGAACATCAAAAGAGCTAACAAAGGCATATTATTGTTTAAAACCGTGAAAAAGCTACCAATATGACTCTTTTCAAATTTACCAAAAGCGCAAGCTTATTATTTATATTTTTGGATTAGTTTTGGCTAAGGCTCGGGGCGTTAAAGAAATATAAGCACTTTTTTGTACAAAATTGCCGGATCTTTAGAAAAATTTTTGTATCAGGAATCATATTGAACAAATAGACGATGTAAAATTATAATAGCGCATTTTTGACTATTTAGGTAAGAGTCGAGGTGATAATTTAATAAATTTATTGATAATTTAGCGCTTCTACAGACTTATCGCACCTTAAATTAACGTTTATTTTTTCACGCGACGTTTGATTCGTAAAAGCATAGACATTTATAGCTACATATGTATATCTAGAAAGCATTTGACTAGCGCATTGGAGGTTTTAATCCAGTTTGTTTGCTTAGTATACAATAATAGTTTCTGGCTATAATTGTCCACATAACTTTTGCTAAAACTTCACTAAAGTATCGCAGAAATACTCGATATTCAAAATCAGGACGAAATAAACTTGTTTATAGTAGAAAACAAGTTGCAAATAATGCTTGATAGAAGTATGCATATTTGTAATAAAGGTTGATACACATTTAAGCACAGACATGCACAGCATGGGAAATCTGGAGGGGTGAAATCATAAAGTACATTTTTGGGCCAAAAAATGGAGAGTTCACATGAAAAACATCGTTTTTTGGCGTTTCTGACGATGCTCTATCTTTCTAGAGCATAAAAACATAGAAAATTTCGAAAAAAGGAATAAATTGAACCAATATCTGGGTCAAAACATGAGTACATGGCGCGAAGCGCCGATAGTTCAGCATTTTTGAGCAAAGCTAAAACCACTTAAAAAGACACTTTTTTGACGGATTTTAAAGTTTTGGGAACTTTTGAAAAATCGCCAATTCTGGGGGGGGGTGAAAATTTCTTGCGGAGATTATAAATTTTTCTTGAGGAGGGGGGGGGGTGAAAACCCCGCCCCCAAGAGCATGTATGTGTAAGCATATGACTATACAAAACGTATGAGAAGCAATATCTTTTCCAGCCACTTACTCGTACATACATGTTAACGGGCAAGGGCGTAACCAATCGAGCAGATAGATTGAGTAATACAGTTTTTTATAACCAAGTTTTAAATCTAGCAAAAATTTTCGATTTTTGATTATTTTTTCGCCACGGTATACATCTTATCGAAAAACGCTCAAAAATGCCATTATTTTCATGATTATCCCAACGGTTCTCGAGATATAGGGCTTGAAAATTTCCGTCCCTCCCCAAATTGAATCCGGTTACGTCCCGGTTTACGCATTTTACAATTAGGCGAATCAGAATGTGCCTGTTTGTGCGGTGGCTTAGGCGCTGGCCTTTTCCTTCCACTGCTGCGCGCTGACGACGAATTTTCACTTTCGGCTGCCAGTCCAGAAACAGGTGGCAAAGTTTTTGACGACTGAACGCTAAGCCGGCCAGATTGCGATGAAACAGGCCTGCTGCTGCCACTTGGCACCAAAGAATTCAACATATGGGTCGAGGAATGACTATACGATACAGACTTATGCGTCAATGATATATATGTATAAATAAATTTCTTAATGCGCAGGACAAGTAAAAGCATACATGTAACAGGGGGATGGTGATCCCCAACCCAAAGCTGGTCGTCCCCCATACCCAAAGCCAGAAAATTTTCAACCCCCCCACTGCGCCCGATGTTCGAAAAAAATTTGAACTTTTAGACCGTTTTTAGGTGTTTTAGCGAAAAATTGAAGGTCTCTAACCCCCCCCTTCCCGTCTGGGGATCCCCACCCAGAATTTCGAGCCGTTACGTGTATGAGTAAAGGTTGTATATAATTAATGCATAAATATGCAAGGACAGACTGTCAGCTACATCGACAGATAAATTGAAAATGAAATGCACCTTTTATAAGAAAAACGCGTGCGTATTACTTTAAAATGTGCAGTCTGAATACTAGTGATTAAGAGAACAGCATAGCTTTTCTAATAAAATTATTACAACTATGTAACTACACAAATATATATATATATATATATATATATATATATATATATATATATATATATATATATATATATATATATATATATATATATATATATATATATATATATATATATATATATATATATATATATATATATATATATATATATATATATATATATATATATATATATATACAGCTTTCCGATAGTAACTTTGAAACTTCGCTTCTACATGCATTTGAACGAGTACATATGTACATATCTGTATGTACATTATATAAAGCGTACACTTAACGCTGCATACATTTTAAGGCGTTGGAAAATAAAAGCATACAATATTTGATAAAGTTAAGTAAATAAACACTAATGTGAAACAAAATAATTGTTAAAATTAAAATAAGTAGTTTTGAGCGGTATGTTTAGAAACTTAAGTTAAATTATAAATTTGGTTAAACACTTGAAGGAATGATTGACATGGATTTACATATACGTAGATAGGATAACATGAACGATTTAAATAATGAAAAATTTGTATAAGTAGGTACCTAGTCGATTGTTTCTCAAAGAATTAATCAAAGTATTCAGTGCTCATGCAATTATGTATATGACTTACGCTTTCAAAAGAATATGAATTGATATTATACTATCACACTTATTCTGACTATGGTCTGTTCCATTCCAAACGGCCCACTTTTGATTCACGGCTTATTACTGTAGCAGAATATTTTACGGCTTAGCTTGCTGCAGTAGTCTATTAGATGCGCCATATGTTAAGCAAAGCACATTAAACAACAATAAGAATTCAAAGCGACTTGCTGTTACGAGAGCATAATTGAAGATGCTATTTGTGCAGTGAAAATATATTACAGTAATAAGACTTTAACAAAACTGGGCCGTTTGGAATGGGACAGACTATAGTTACGCACCCTCGCGTCATCCAAGCTGAATTCTGGCTAAACTATAAATAACAAGTAATGAGGTTCAAAAGCAAGCTGTAAATTACGAAAAACATCTGGTAGATTTAAATGAATATTTCAAAGTGGAATAAGAATAGACATGAGAACAAAACTTAAAGAAGCTCCGAGAAGAGATTCGAAAACTGTAAACGATAATGATGAATTATTGGTAGGAGCAGCTTAGTTACTTAATATACAGAGTGAAGAATCCTTAATATTCCTCAAATAAATATTTCATCATATCCTTTACACTGGTTTTAATTTCTTTTCCACTTATGTTCTTTCTTGAAAATGCTGTTAAACTTACCCTTTATGTTCTTTGAAATTAAACTCAATCGAACGATCTGACACAGGTTCTTCACAAATATTCCAAGATGAAACTGACGACGTTAAGCTTAATTCATCTTCGTCGTCGGATAAAAACGGATTCAATGATTCTGAGGCACTGCAATATTCAAGCGCGGTTCATGACAAAGAATTTTTCAAATTTAAATCACATTCAAACACGTGACGAAAGCTCAAAACTTCAGGCATAGCCCACCATTAACAAAGAATTTCTATTTTTAGAGCAGATGTGAAAAAAGAACCAAAACTGAAAAAAATTTACAATAATTAAAAATAAAAAAAAACGAAAGAAATTAGCAAAATCAAGATGACGAAATTAACCTTTTTAATCGAATTACACAACGTATGTATTAGTAAACTTTATTTAGATTTTAAATTATTTTATGCACCTAGTCAGTTATTCTAAATATCAGAGTGCCTTTCAACTTTCCTTTTGAAATAGCTCTAAGCCAATTATTTTTCATAAAATGCATGCATTTGTAACGTTTTTCATTTCGCTATCTTGCTCGTCTCTTTATTTGCATTAACATAAAAACTGCAGGAAATCCATGCTTTTGCGCAGTTTATTAATGCTAACGCCTATGCACATATTTAATCTATTCTCTTACTTATTTTTTTATCTTAATCCTATTTATTTCCATATCTGCAACTGAATTCATTAAACCATTATGTACCTACTGACGTTCAAAAAGATAATACAATACTAAGTCTAAAAGGTACGAGTAAAAATGATGCATTGGTGTGTAGGTATGTATGTATAATGTACATGTATTGTAAAGGCCCCAGCCCCGGTAAAAAATGCGGCCCCACATCCTTTTCAAAAGGACAGCCGAAAAAAGTCGTTTTTAATAAAAAAATACTCAAGAAAGCATTGTTCTTTTTGCAGAAAGGTACAAGTAAATAGAACGTTAAATTTGTCAGAAATACGCAAAAAAGTAGACAAACTATTTGATGATTTAAGCACAGGATTTTCTAAGCTCAAGTCTAAGTTACGGCTGAACAAACGAAAGCTGCCGAAATTTGATAGACGGTACATATGTACAAGCGTTTTTAGCACGACCCCTATTAGCACCAGTGCTAATGAAAATTTTTTCCATCAGCACGGGATAGATTACATTAGCACACCAGTTTTTACCCGTATAATACCTACATATAGTTTCAGTAATGCATGTCCTTTTCTTTTTTCAATTTAGCTGTATAAGAATGCAATGATATTCTGCAGATCAATGTTTTTTCTTGATTAGTGTTTATTCTTCGAATGAATCAAGAAATTCATGCTAAATCACAATTATTAGCTTCCTAATGCGCAAAGAACTTAGAAATTGACATCTTTGTAATTATTGCAACGTCAAAAATGATAATGCGGTTGCCATATACTACTTTGATAAAAAAACGAACGTCACTCGCTTATAAATTTAAAGATAAATGAACATAAAGAAGTCAATTTTGGCTTCGAACAACATAAAACCGTGCATAGTTGTCACAAAGTAATTATTATGTGCTAGAAATCAATAAACAAATAGGCGAGTTATTGCTTAATCTTTTAAGTTGGACGTAGATTGATGGTGGAGTAATTAAATCGCGCACTTAGGGAGAAATAAACAGTAAGCATGACACTCGGCGCGAAGCGCCGAAATTTTTATGGACTTTTGCTAAAAACAGTATATTAAAAAGCGTTAAAATTACTACGATTTTGCAAAAAAACGTCTTCGTATCCGTAAGCACGTCGGGCTAACGGCCGAAATTTTTTAAGCAAGGGGCAAGTTTCATTAGCATGGTGCTAGAAAAACCGTGTTACATACACTAAAATGCCTACTTGAACCTTCATTCTCAAATGAACCCAAAATCATAACTACTAATCTCTACCGATTTCGAGCGAATGATAGCCTGGTCTAAGACTCTTCCATTCCAAAAATACTGGACACTACAAAATTGTTAATTCAGTGGTCAAAACCCCTACCACCAAACTACATCCGAGAAAATTCAGGATTCCCACCCACAGTCGGCCGCCCGTCATTCATTGAAGACGGGATTTTTGTACACACTCGCTCTGTAATTTTTTTAAAGTGAAACTAGTCTTTTAAAGCCATTTCAGGTATTTTCCGCCATTTTTGGTCAAAAATAGAGATGCATTACATCTTTGAAAATGGCCCACCCCATCAGAGATTTCGAGCTCTTACATATATAGCTTTGTCAATATCCCAGCAATTCAACAGTCTTTGACTTGCTTATGTATGCTCACCACTGACTACAAGTCACTAACTTAGCGATAGGATCAATTTCAAAGGGATTAAGATCTTCAGGGTAATCAAGAGCGCTTCGCTGGTCAGACGAACATTTGAAGGAGCCAGAATCGTCTTCTGAGGCCGGCTTCATAGCATTGAGAAGTTTCTTTTTAATCCTAGGTGGCGCCTTAGGCCGATCACGCATTATTTCAACTGAAAAATAAGGAGGAAAAGACAACATTTAAAACTAAAATTATGGACAATATTCGTTCGTATCTTGTCAATGATCGTAAGATGCTGCTCAGTAGAGCTGTGCCGGGGCCAGGCCCCGGCCCCGGCCCCGGCGCCGGGGCCTAGGCCCGGCCCCGGGCCGGGCCAGGCTGGCCCCGGCACCGGGGCCGGGGCCAATGTTAGAGTTGATTATAATGTAGAAAATTGATAATGTTCCGGGTAGATTCACCTTCAAACTCAATTTCAAGCAAACCACAGATCTTGCTAATTCAAATCTTTATTTCACTATGTCAGATTGGTGCGAATTTCTAGTTAATAATCAAAATTGACATATTTTAAATTGTAATTCATATAGACGAGCATTTCCAGCTTGCTTGGTAGCAGACAGCTACGTCTATCAGAACAAATAGAATAATAAGCCTAAAAAAAGTGCAAAGTAAAGCACATTGAAAAACGCATCCAAGTCAGAGGAGTTAAATCCATACATGGGCAGCTCAAAAATTCTAGAAGTCCACAATTTTTGAAAGTTAAAAAGTGCCTGATAATATATGGTAGAGCGAAAAAACACCGTTTTCTCGCGTTTCTCAATGAGAGCTATCCATTAGCATCAAAAAACCGCAGAAAAGCAGAAAAAATTCTGAAAATCAATTTCTGGGGGGTCTAGCGGATTTTTTTTGGGGGGGGAGAATGTGAATTCTGGGGGGGTCTAGATCCCCCGATGCCCATGTTCTGTTATATCTTGTAATCCCAACAAATATTAACGCTTGACGTGCATATCTACAATATCTACAAGCAAGAATATATGCATAGGTACATGTAAGGGGTAGGGCAGGGTCGTACTATGAGCATGGTAAAGCACGCTATTATTGGCCCCGGCCAGGCCCCGGCCCCGGCCCCGGCAAAAAAGGCGGCCCCGGCACAGCTCTACTGCTCAGTATGAAAATGACATTTATGAATATGTAATGTGTATTGCGTAGTGGATCAATTCCGCTATTCAACTGAAGTTAACGAGTCAGATAAGTTTGAAACGCATCTACATGTAAAAGTTGACATACATAATAGTCGAATATCAATCAATTTTGCCTAAAATTATTAGACGTTCTGGGTAACAAACTCCAAGCAGCAATGTGCATACTTGTTACATATGTATGTATATACGCATACGGGTAACGGCTCAAAATTTTGGGTCGGGGGTCCCTGGCCATTTAGTGGGGAAGCGGGTAAATGACCTTCAATGTTTGACCAAAAAATAACTAAAAACGGCCAAAAACTTCAATTTTTTTCGAAAATCGGGAGAGGGGAGGGGGTCAAAAAATTTCTGGCTTTGGGGGATGCGGGGGGGCAACCGAATTTGGGTGGAGATCCCCATCTTCTGTGTTACATGTATAAGTATACGAGTACATGTATTTCTGAACTAAAAGTTTGAGAAATAAATCTAAGCTGAGTCCATTCACCAACAAGAATGAACTCGACAGCGATTCCTCATGCATAAATTACTTTTTTTAGTAATAAGCGCTGCAACAGCGTCAAGTTGTCCAATATTTTCTTGTCTAAACCTTCCGTCGTCAACAAAACTCTCTGTGACTCGACATGAAGTCCGGTCGACTTCGTCGGACCGCTCGTGCATTACAATAGCCGGCTGACAGTTCATTTCGCTCCTGACTTCTGCCCCTAAGTCACTCATTCGACCCATTTCATTTAAGTGCAATAAATGGTCTTCGGTCGATAGGGCTGAAAACTCGCCGGGCTCTTGATTATTCGAAATACGGTCTTTATTTCCAGCTGGCTCGGGCAACACCCCATCGTTTCGACCTTCGACTTCTTCCAATTTCAAAGTTTCGCTGTCATCGTTTTTCACTAATTCTAACGCGCCTCCGATCGGCGACTTAGTCATAAATTTGGCCATGAACTCGTCTTTTTCGTGTTCCAAGCATTCGTAATTCAACGTAGCGGATTTATCTTGGTTAGTTAAACGACATTTCGCGTCGTTGACTGAGATTTTATACAGTCCAACGTACAATAAGCGATTGCATTTTATGCAAGTAAAGCATTGCCGATGCCTAACTTGCGAATCGACAATGAAACGTTCAAAAATTTTGACGCATTCGCCACATTGACTACAGCACACATTATTATTAGTAGATAAGATCTGGCGAAAAATCGGAATTTTCAATTGACGCGAAACCTCCGCATTGCTCCAATTGGTGCAAGCTAATTCTAAAAGTGCGCGAGATATTCGTTATATACAGCCATATATGCACTGCACAGTTCAAAAGTTCTGGGAGGGGATAAATCTAGTTTTCTTGGGCAGGGCAAATAAATGAGTAATTAACAAATGATAGTAAGGTCGAAAAATTTACCCGTAACATCAATATATACGAAACAATGGAACAAAAGTATCTGGATAGATGGATTGAACAGTCTGATAGCCCAAAAAAATTCGTAAATGTACTTGAAATTATACTTTTTAACAATATTTGACATGAGAAATCACTAGTTTCCTCGTACAATGTTCTTTCTTCATTTAAAAAATGATCTTCAAGTCTTTGTACATTTTGTACATGCAAATTTTGGGTACCAAAATATGGTACAGTAGGTAGCGCTTTCAGTGCGGTGAAACTGGATCTGTTGACCGTGTATTTTAGCTAATTTCTGGGTTTCTGACGAAGAAAAATATTGAAAATAGTTTCGAAACACTGCGAAGAACCGGAAAATTTGACATTTTGTCCATTCTAAATGCAACTTCTGCCAATATAAACATGTACAGAACATATACTACACATTTTGACGCTTTTAGGAATTTCATACCTTTTAATAATTTTTGCCTTCCTAAACATCTTTGTAAATGTACAAAGATGGTCCCGAAAAGTCTTTGTACATCGGGAAAAATCTTTGCCGAATAGAAAAAACGTGAAAATACTATTATAATCATTGATCAAGGTAGCAATAATCTCACTCCTTTCCAGGTAATGTGATGTATGTATGTATGCTACTCATTTCTTTGCATTAAAGCACTAAGGAAAGCAAATTCTCTGACTCGATCAATGCATAATTTGATGATCGAATTACCTATGTACAGCGAGGAAGAAGTTACAGGTCGTTCAATAACAAGGCGTTGGGATATCAATCACCTTAAAAGTCCTCTCGTCTCAGTGTGCACCAGACATTAACAGCATGAGAATTCGGGAAGTAGAAAACTTAAAAATTTTTTTCAAAAATGCTCTTTTCGGGCTCAAAAATAATGAGAATGTACGTGTCAAAAACACCATTTTTTAGTATTCCAAAGTACGCATTCTTTTTAGAACATACAAAGATCTGAAAAAATTAGAAAAATCAAGTAAGTTGACCAGAATATAACAAAAAAATCTGACACTTTCGAGCCGAAAGATCGCTTAAAACGAAAACAGCACCTTTTCTACGATTTTTTTCAAAAATCAATAATTCTGAGGGAGGGGGTAAAAAATTATTGAGGACGAGGTGAAAACCTTTCTTTGGCGAGGAAGAAATGAAAACTCCACCCAGATCATGTATGGTATTTTAATACGTTGCCAATTTATATTGACTTTAAGCAAGCAGTAAATCACACAGATTTGGAAGATATTACGAAAACGTACAAAATATAAAGATGATACCTTTGGGAGCGTTTTGTAAAACGGAATATAAGGAAAACAAGTAAGTGAGCAAGGGTAAATATAAAACGCCACAATCATAGGACATTATTTCTTCACAACCGTACAATAAAATTGGAGCACCGCAAAATTGTTCGACCAGCGAAAAAATCTGAGCATATGAACGATGATTGAAATATGCAAACATACATATGCAAATATGGTAACAAACATACATGATCTTGGGGGTTTTGGGTGTAAGATTTCACTTCCCCGGAATAAAACCCCTCCCTGAATATTCGCGATTTTCAATTCCCGAAAAATTCGTAGAAAAGGTGCTTTTTTAGTTATCTATTTGCTCAAAAGTGTCAGAATTTCGGTGCTTCGCGCCATAAACTCATGTTTTGACTATATTTGGTTCAATCTGTTCAACTCTTTAGAAAATTTTTCGATAATTGTTCATGTTTTTATGCTCTAGAGAACATCGTCAGAAAAGCCAAAAAACGATGTTTTTGTTGACGAGTATCCATCCACCATTTTTGAGCACAAAAAGAAAGTTTAAAAGTACAACCACCTCCAGCATTCCCATGCTGTGCATGTCTGGCAATGAAGGATTGCATACTTCATTTTGGAGCATGTATGTACGTTATAGTGGTTTAAGAATGAACTTCTTTTTACTAATGTACCGGATTTATGTCAAAGACGGTAAAATAAATCGTCCTGCAGCTAGAATTTTGGAATGGCGAAAGAAGCCAGTGCATGCAATACCATACATATGTGAATTTACTGAGTAAAAATCGGGGCATTGAGCTTCGACAGGATACCTGCTGATCCCTGTTAAACCTTGCTGGCCTTACAGAATCTCCATTTTTAAAAACCTTTCTGTCATCTAAAGCTATTAGTGATTTTTGGCTCAATGATATCAAATTTTCCACCAGACATCGATTTTTCATAAGAAAAGGCACATTTTAACATATACCAATCATCACACATGAGCATGGAGAGGGTTTAGAGGGGGTATTACTCCCTTTTGAGCTTTCAAAAACCGGTAGCTATATAGCCATTTCGGATAAAATACAACGCTTCATTGCCTTTTTGTGCTTAGAAAACTAGCTATATTGCCTTTGTAGACTCAGAAAAATACCGTGCGAGTTCAGAAGCGCTACAAAGCTCTTTTTCTTAGTCTTTAGAGGATTTACAGCTATTCCTCCAACTTCAAAAAGGGATAAATAGCTTTTACTAGTCCAAAGGCAGTATAGCTAGGTTTGTGTGATCAGAAAAATGCTATATATTTGCCACACATGCTCGAAAACGATGGTTTCAAAGCGATAACATCGTTTTTCCGATAAAAAATTGTTTTTTACAAAGCACTAAGCTATCTCCAAACGTCAAAAAATTGCGTTTTTTGAAGTTGGATCACAATTTTTTTAACCAAAAACATGATTTAAAACAATTCGGGGCTGGCCCATTCCAGAATTCACTTGCTTTACGTGCCTGGTGAGCATAACAATATAGTCTTGGGAATGGAAGGTTTCACCGTCTGCAACCTCCCCCCATTTTAACCCTTCCTAAGAATTCACATGCAGAACATGTATATATGCTAGTGAGCACACAATGATTCACGGAAAATTGAGGGGTAAAGATTACGTGAAGGGGCATAGTAAAGATGCAATAGAAGGATTCCAGTCATAAAAATATTATATAATCATATTTCTTATAATCTATTATTTCTAACAATCTATCATGTAAACATATTTCATCAGTTTTTTTTAAATAATGCGGATTGCTTTTATCGTTTTATTTACTGAACTAAAATGAAATGCTTATGTATTTAAGAAAATCTAGCTCGCATAGAACAATTGATTAAAAGACATCTAACGGACATAAACAATTACTTACGTATGTATATATAAGTAAAAGCATAGGACTTTGATAAAATTTTACTCGAATATAATCTTTGGCTTCTAATGCAATAATCACGCTATCTTGCGTTCTGAAAAAGGTTATAAAATAATAGGCCATGCAGATAGGCATGTATTCTACCCGCACTCACAATAATAAAAAATTGTATTTACACAAAAATGAAAGATCGTTATAGTCGATAGGAAATGTATATACCACATTTACTTGCAAGATTTAAAAGAATTAGGTACCTAGGTATCTATTCCAAATTTTTAAATGTCCTAAACAAAATGCGAGGACTAGGTCGAAAAATGTCTAAACTTTCCATTTGAGGCCCATTTCAATTTTGAAAAAATCATAGCAATAATATACTTCTTCCTCAAGCAACTGTGGATTTTATCATTTTCTGATCGCTATCAAGGCAGTATTAAGAGAAGATTAAGTTGAAACTTCATAATTACAAGGGGCTATATATACCTTCATATTCCAGTGCATTTATTTTCTCATTAATATGTTTTCTACGACTCTGTTTGACAGTCCCCGTTTCATTAAATAAGATCGTGTACGCAGTAATAGGCTACAAAGACAGACAGATTAACTAAATCTGCTTAATGTGCCACGTCTAACGAAAGCATAGAGAGCAGAAAGGTAATATTAAAGCGAGCATATCAATTAAGTGAAACATGAAGGGCCGTCATTTATTTGAGGGGGGCTGGAGCAGGCGACATTTTATTCGTCAATAAAATTTCAAACGTAAAGTGGTGCTTAAATATGTGATATCATACCTTTTTGTCAGAACAGTTTTGCGAACTATTTTATTAGGTGCCAACATACATGTGAGAGGTGGATGGGGGATCCCCCACCCAAAGTCGGCCGCCACCATCCCTCCAAAGCAGTTTTTCTAGCACCACCCCCATGAGCGCAGCCGCTAACGATGTTCTGAAGCCATTATCGCCATGAAATCCTCTTTAGCGCAATGATAAATCGTATGTTTTCGTATATTATGCACACAACGCGAGTTTAGATCTTTGGACCTCCTTTATCTTGATTTAACTTCACTCTCCTCTTGCTTCTTTCAACTTTAATTTTTTACTCATTTTATGTTTAAAATATGCAAATTTTTTGCATCAGCGCGCTGCGCTAATGGTCCAAATTTTTCATTTGCGCGCAGCCAGTTTCATTAGCAAGGCGCTAAAAAAACAGCGCTCCAAAGCCAGAAAATTTTTGATCCCCCGATTTTTAAGAAAAATCGAATTTTTCAGTCGTTTTACGCGTTTTTCGGCCAAAAATTGTAAGTCATTAACACCCCCCTGAAAATTACTCCCGAAATTTCGAACCGTTATGTACATGTATGGGTTTCAACCAACCTGCAACAAGTGCGACCAGAGATAACCCTAACTTATCAATATCGTTTTGACGAAGATGTGCGATTTATGTCAATTAAAACACCTAAATTTTTATCTTCTAATGTTCATGACTGCTCGAAACCATAATGCACAAGGTCAGGGTCGGCAAAGGGGGGGGGTGAAATCTTTAAATTACAAAACAGTAAATTTAACGTTCACGATTTTTTTTGCTGTTTTAACGATCAAAATGGTCAAAATAGCATATAAAATGTTCCTTCGTAGTAATATCACATTTTAAAAGCAGTTTTAGTCCATTTTGACTGCGTTATATCACTTTCATTTAAAAATGCATCAATTGATCAATTTTTGGCGCTTTTTGGGTGAAAAAGTATGTAAAAGTACTAATCCGTGACGAAGCGCCGGAAAATTTTTGACATTTTCTTGCTTTTGACCTCAAAAATGATCAAAATCGCCGAACAGTACCAGTCCGGCTGACCCTTAAGGGGGTAATACCCCCTACGTGAATGTGTGCTCAAAACTATGCACAATCTGAGCATAAAAGGAGCGTACAACACAATTTCAAATATTGCGACGTTAGTCGTCTCATTGTTATTAATTAAAATCTAATTATGCACTGATTTTAAAAGGTATAGACAATTTGGCACTTCTGCAAAATGGCAACGTACGTTGTTGAAGGAATAAATTTATTCTTAAAGAAATCAAATAATGATTATATCTACAAAAACGTACCAACAGGAATGACAAAGGACGAACGGTTTAAATAATGTTAAAATAATTGTGAACATAATCTGTTTTATTGCAATCCAAAAATAAAGCTATTACATTTTATTATTATCATTGAGAATTTTAATGACTTTCATAACAGCTATTTTGAGAAAAAATTTGAATTTTGTATCAACAGAAGGAGCGGAAAGAAACAAAAAATTGCTTTAATTTGGTTTCCCTGAATAGTTTCTCAAATAAATGTAGACTGGAGTACTAGAGTACGGGTCTGGATATACGACATAGATTGTGAAATTTGATAGCAACAGAATATGTTACAAACACGATAACATTTAAAGAATAAAAAAATTAAAGCTATCCTGTATTAATTCAAAGTCGAAGTCAAAGTTAATTGCAAAGTCAATTAAAACAGGTAGGTACCTTATTACGGCGAAATTAAAAAGCTTATATATACGATATCGGGCTTCAGGCGTACGAAAGCAGCAAAATATTTTAAATGATAAAAGCTGATTGTAAAAGACGTTGTTACTTGCTTTGTCTTTCTATTATTCAGTAAACGATAATAATGCTACGAAAACTGGAATTTTAAGATTCGGAAGCAATTCGGACAGCCCTTGTTTGAGTTATACTGATACTCGTATTCTAACTCACATGAGCAACAATCACTTACAGTAAATCTGCTCTATTAGCGTGTAAAAGCCAGAAGAAAGCATCAGGAAATTTTAGATTATCTCCAAAACCGCCGCCAGCACAATTGCATATTGAACAGGAAATCCATTTCCACAGCGACGCTGCTCTATCCATTTCGACCAAAGGCGGTATTCTTTAGTGGCAGTCTATCACGACCCCTTTTCCCATAGACTTTAAAAACTTTCTGTTGAAATAAGAGAAATGGGTATAAAATTCGTTTAGAAAAGTGCGAGGCAAGATCGCAAGAGTACGTAAAAATATTTAAAAAAAATCAAATCTGATCCTGAAAACACATGCAAAAACTATGGAGGCCAAAGCGCATTTTAATTTTTCATTATTTATTTTATTCAATCAATCTTCAATTTAGCCCAAACAAATCCCATTACTTCTACAGAATGATAAAATGACTAATAAAATAACTTGATCAAAATTCGGATAATTTGACTTTAATCACTTTCCTTACTTAAACTACAAAAGACTATTAGGTTATAGTAATAGTAGTGGTCAGCACACAAAAATTGACCAATATTTAAAAATTAGCGAAAAAAACTTAAGAAATCAAAAATTCCAAAATACAACAACAAAGCATTTATTGCCAACGTCCAAGAAAATAAGCGATAAGAATAAAGACACAGGTTATGATAAAAACGATGAATAATAAATGACACAGAAGACAAGACAGCGTACACATACGACTACAACATCAGCAATTGAAATATGATTTTCGACTAAATATCATATTCATGTTCAGCGTATCAGAACCGACCATATTTTATCTACTTATTAAAAAAGTTGAAAGAATTTTCCGTTCTATTTAAACTGCAAAAATCGCCCCAATTCCCTACTAGAGAAGCCTTTCTGGGAACGTAACCTTTCTGGGAGTAACGTAACCTTTCTGGGAGTAACTATAATATGGTACAGTAGCGATTTTAGTGTGGTAAAATAGGGTCTTTTGACTTTTGATTGTATATTTTAGCTAATTTCTGGGTTTCTAACGCCAAAAATTACTAAAATTGTCTCAAAACGGCGCGAAGCGCATAAAATTTGACATTTTTTCCATTCTAAATACAAATTTTGCTATTTTAAAGCTTATAGAACAGATAATTTTTCATATCAGAGCGAAGCGCCGAAAATTTTTTTGGAATTTTACACCTTTTTACAGTTTTTATCTTCCCAAAAATCTTTGTACGTGTACAAAGATAGTCCTGAAAAGTCTTTATACATCAGGAAAAATCTTTGGCGAATACAAAAAACACTGTTTTGTACATGCAAATTTTTGTATACTTTAATATGGTACAGTAACGATTTTAGTGTGGTAGAACAGAGTTTTTCGACCTTTAGTAGTGTTTTTGGCTAATTTTTGGGTTTCTGACTATTTGACATTTTTCCATTTTTCCAGTCTAAGCTCAGTGTTGCTTATTACAAGATTTAATTCGCATATTACAATTTTTGTAATATTTCTGATTTTGAGTACAAGTTGTTTTAGCTTTCTCAGTCGAGTTTTATGTGTGAATTCCATCAAAAGCTCAAAAAAATTACGGCACTTCGCGCCGAACTAACATTATCAACTAAATTCAGGCCGAATTATCACATTTAGAAGCACGGTCTTTTTGAATTCGGCGATGATTTTTGCTGATGTACAAAGACGTTTCACGACCGTCTTTGTACATTTACAAAGATTTTTGAAGAACAAAAAGTGTAAAAAGGTGTAGAATTCCTTATTGCAAATTCCACCATTTTAAAGATTTTCAGAGGGGTAAGCGGTTGCGAAAAATGGAGCCGCTAACCCCCTTCCCCTTGAAAATGGACAAGAAATATACATGTGACAGGAAGTTTGGGCCATCCCCCATCCACGCTTTGAAGCCCCGAGCTTCCTTGAAAGTCAGAAAATATTTGACCACCCTCCCCCATTTTTTGACGAAAACCTGCGCTTTTTTACCATTTTTGATCTAGTCGCTAAGCCCCTCCTTCTAAAAACGGCGAGGGACCCCTATCCTAGATTTCCAGCCGTTATATGTATACTGAGGGACTCTCATAAAATTTTAAGCGATTACATGCATGTTTAATAGTGATAGTTTATCTATTTACTCTAGCTCACATTCTAAAATAATGTATCACTTCGTGCAATTCTTATAGTTAGGTGAACTTTTGCCATACTAAAAAATTAAATTCAAAAATTCAAAAGGTTTTCACCAAAAATCGTCTGACAGTGGCTTGTGTCTTGGACCCTGAGAGGAGTAATACCCTCCCCCTTATGGGAACGTGTGATGTCTCATTTATTACATCCAATACCTATTGCATCCAATTGCTACAGCAGCAGTAGCAGTAGCGAAGATTAAATGATATAGAGTGTGCTAATAGCAGCGACATACTTTATTGATGATTCAGACAATGAAACACTGGACTTAATTTGTTTCTTGTGACATAAATAGTAATAAAACTTGATATGAAAAGGCGCACCTAACTTTGCGCTTGCCATTTACTACTGAATGGAGCAGTTGCTCATTTTTACCCAAGTTATCAAGCACGAATACTGTTATTAATTATGCCGAGCTTAAAATCTAAACCAATCAATTCGCCAAAGATTGATAAAGCTGCGGATACAACGTCCAAATCGGCCAAGAAGTGTCATTTGTGCAGCAATTTATTTAAGGCCGGTGATCGCTCGGCGGGCGTCCAGTGCGACTATTGCGACCTGTGGGGACACCCAAAGTGCATGGGATTGGACCAGGCTGCCTACAACGCGCTCAAAAACGCGGCGCCAAATCCACGAAATTCTTCTGCCCAAATTGCGTACCCAAGATAGATCACCTGATTTCCATGGAAAAACGTATGGACGACATGGAGGCCCGCTTCCATGAACTAGAGGTAAAACTAGACACTAAACTTAATTTTTCCATTGTTAACCACAATCCTTTTCCGGCACAAACACAACGGCCGCCGCTTCCAACCGCTCAACCGCCACCCTTGTTCCCCATGGCCCAGCCAGCATCTTTTCCGCCATTCGACAGCAGGGTGCTCGCCCAAACGGTGGAGTCGGTTTTGGAGGCACAGATGAAGCGACACAACGCGGTTCTTCTTGGGCTGCCCGACTCGGTTGACAACCTGACCTCTGTCCGGAAGTTGATGTCCATCAGGATGAGCGAGGGATACGATTCCGTCACACCTTTTGACATCCAGTACGTTTTCTGAGATGAGCCAGCCAACGAGGACGGTAGTCCACGTTTCTTGAAGGTGATCTGTGCCACGTCAAAGGTGAGGGACGCTTTTATCGCATACATAAACAAAGTTGTGAAATTAGAGGATCTTGAGTACAAGGATTTGCGCGCCAGGCCGGATCTCACCTTTCAACAGTGGGTGGATGGGCGAAATTTGCGCAATAAGTTGAAAGTGTTTGATCAGGATTCTCATTATATTGATAATAAGCGCAAGGCCATAATTTGTAAGACGAGCCATTTGCAAGTTTTTTAATTGTATTTGTCCAATTTTATTAATCATTGAAGACGTATGCCCCTTTCAAATTTTCTGGACAGAACTGAAAAACCTGAAATTAATGTTAATTTAGAAAAAATCAATGAAACACTTATACCTAAAAAATGGTCTCCCTGGTCGCCAATCATTGAAATGCATACTAATTAACGCCAGAAGCTTAGGTAATAAAATCGGTCAACTTCATTGTTTACTCTCTCAGTCGATTTATAACCTCATAATTATTACAGTCTTGGCTTAACGATTCTTTTTCGGATTCCTTATTATTGCTAAACTTTGATTATAGTGTTATCCGCCATGATCGTGAAAATAGAGTTGGAGGTGGTGTTGCAATCATATACAATAATAAGCTAAAACTCAAAAATTTGAACATTCCTGACATTTATATGCAACAAGAAACCGTTGTTTGTGATTTTGACGTTCTCAATACAAAATATCGATTTGTGCTTTGTTACAGAAGTCCTTTGCTGAATAATGAAATGAACAACCAGCTTCTCGAATATTTAGAATGGTCTTGTAGAAATCCTAGGATCATCGTATTATTGGGGGATTTTAACTTTCCAGAAATAAAATGGAACAAACATTTTTTACTTGCTGAAAATAGTATCTCTTCACATTTTTTTATTTTGCGAATCAGGTCGGATTACACCAGTTCATACGTCAACCAACATTAGGTAATAATATACTGGATTTAGTTTTTTGCTCAGACAAGTCATCCATATTCGATATACAACATTTGCCACCTTTTGCATCTAGTGATCACGACTCAGTTGAGTTCAATATATCCACTCCTATAGAACTTAAGGAAAATCATAACACACGAAACCTCGACTTTAAAAGAGCTGATTATAACTCGATTATTCGTGATTTATCCACAATAAGCTGGCCTGATGTTTTTTCAAACTGTGCAAACATTGACGATTTTTATAAAGCTTTTTCTACTAATTTAAGTGAAGCCATTAAATCCCATGTTCCTTTTAAGAAGCATCCCATCAAAAATAAAAAGTTTCCCAAAAATATTTTGTGTCTTCAGAAGAAAAAGTTAAAAATTTGGAGAAATCTTAAGAAAAATCCGAATTCGAAAAATCGATACAAAAACATCTGTAATGATGTGAATGATGCGGTAGCTTCATTTTGCTGTAAAGAGGAAGAAAATTTACTAAAAAATGGTTCTAATTTGAAAAAGTTTTACAGTTTTGTCAATACTCGGCTAAACTTGAAGCGCTTAATTCCCGATTTAGAGGTTAATGGTCAAATCGTATCCGACCAATCAATCAAGGCTGATGCTTTTAATACATTTTTTGGATAGGTTTTCACTTTAGACAATCATGGAATTCCAGATAATGTGAATCGCGTAAACGTAACAGATCGTCCGGAAGTTGCTTTTGAATATTCGGTAATTTTCTTGGCGTTGAATAAGCTAAAGCCCACATATTCTGTTGATCCCGATGGGCTTTGCGCATACTTTATAAAACAAATTCGTGATGTTTTGATTGCTCCCCTGTCTACAATGTTTGAAGTCTCTTAGAGAACTGGAAAACTTCCCAAGTCCTAGTTAGAAGCCTTGGTAACCCCAGTTTTTAAAAAAGGGAACCCCCATTCCGTAGAAAATTTTAGACCGATTTCACTCACGTGTATTTTTTGCAAAATTATAAAGTCAATAATAAATGATTGTATCATAAACTATTTTAATCGAAACAATTTGTTGAACCCACAGCAATTCGGTTTTATGAAAAACAAATCGTGTGATACTCAATTACTGAAATGCAAAAATATTTGGACTAAGAATTTAGATAATCGGATCCCTACTGACATACTTTATGTAGATTTTTGTAAAGCCTCGATTCTGTTGTTCATTCTAAACTGTTACGGAAAGTTGAATATTTGGGAATTTCTGGAGTTTTGCTAAACTGGATTCGATCATTTTTATCAGGCAGATCACAGAAGGTAAAAATTGACGGTCATATATCTAATTCATTGCCAGTAATAAGCGGTGTTCCTCAAGGGAGTGTTCTGGGTCCCATGTTATTTTTGATCTTTAAAAAAGATTTAGTATATTCGATTAAAAACAGCAATATAATGCTGTTTGCTGACGATTTGAAAATTTTCAACAAATCTGAAAATTCCATCCTGTTACAGTCTGATCTTGATTCATTGCATTCTTGGGCCGAAAAATGGCAACTGAAAATTAGCTACGAAAAATGTGCAACGTTACATTTTGGGTTACGGAAATCCGGAAGTGGGCTATAAGTTAGGTCTATCTGAGTTAAAAATGCTAAAAATTGTATGAAGGACCTTGGTGTCTACATATCTAATGATTTATCATCAGGCATTCATTGTACAAATATTGCGTCTAAAGCTGCTAGAGTCGCATCCTTAATACACAAAACATTCGTCTCAAAAAATACCGATTTGATGATCAGAGCCTTTAAAACATACGTTAGACCTATCCTTAAATACGGATCCGTTGTCTGGAATCCATACCAAATTGGAGATATTACACGACTTGAAAAAGTACAAAGAAAATTTACAAAAGAAATATTTTGGAATAAAACTTTATCGTATGATGAAAGATTGAATATCCTAAACTTAGAACGACTCGAAACCCGTCGTATCCACACTGATCTTGTTTTTGCCTTTAAAATTGTTAAACACAAAATATTGACATTTAATGAATTTTTTGAGCTTGCACCTGATAGAGGTACTAGATACGTAAATAACATGAAACTGTTCATCAAACAATCACGTTTCGATTGTAGAAAACATGACTTTGCGAACAGGTTGGCTAAATTTTGGAACATTCTCCCGCAGAATACAGTTGACTGTAATAACCCAATAGCTTTTAGGAATATGATTTCGGAAATTGATTTTAGTGTTTATCTTAAGGGGCGTATGTAAGAGCATTATGCCTTACGCTCCTGGTACCATTGCATTATCTGTCGCTTTATGCACATACTTTGTTTTATGCAGATTGTGTATTATGTTCACATTGACAATGCATTTTTACCTACTTTCTATGTGTTTTCTTTAATACTTTTACCGAATAAATTTTCTTCTTTCTGCTTCTTCTTCTTCCTACGCCCACCCCAAGTATGTGTCATGCAATGATATTTTCCTTGTCTGACCGGCCAGCCCCGGCCCCAGCCAAAAAAGTCGCGCCGGTCGATCACTATTGATTAACATGATTCATGCTTCATATGTATAACTTCATATGTATAACCACGAAAGAGATTTTTGTGCACAAAAACCACGAAAGAGATTAATTGCTACCCGCATCTTCCACGGGTCGTAAAGTGAAATTGGCTTCGGATAAAGTGTGCAAATGCCCGAAATGCGACGAAGCGGTCGACCCGAATTCCAAGGGGATTCAATGCGACCTTTGCCACTGTTGGTTTCACACGGCTTGCGTAGGTTTGAACGACGCCCAATACAGCGTCTTGGCACTGTTGGACCAGCTGTTTCTCTGCCCGATGTGCTTACCGGTTGGTAAGAAACTTTTGACAGTGGAGCAGAAAGTTTCCACTTTGGAAAATCGCTTTGACTCTCTCGAAGCGTCTATTAAAGAACAGTTGGACTCTTTAGCCAAGCAGGTCACCCAATCGCAGGCACCGCGTTTCACGGCTCCTAATTTCGCGGCACCTAACTTCGCGCCTATGAGGCCGCCACGGATGGCCGATATCGACATCAACAAAGTGGTCGTTTCGGCAGTGAAGGACGCCTTGGAGGCAGATTCCAAGAAAACCACCGTCGTCCTGGAGAATTTCGTTCCCATTGGCGACGACAGCAGCTTGGAGGACGACGTGAAGCAGTACGTCACCACCGCCGGGTTCGATCCCAAAAAAATCGTCGGCATTCGGCGCTCCGGCCCGGAGGTCAAATCGTACAAGGATGGCACCACCTTGCCCCGCATCATCAAGGTCAAGTGCGACTCGGAGTCCTCCAGGGCCGAGTTGATTCAGTTGGCCACCAAATACGCGGATAAGGGGCGTAAATCCAAAATCTACGCCCGGCCGGATCGCACCTGGCAACAACGTGAGGCTCTCCGTCGATTGAATGCTGATTTGAAGGAAAAACGGGACGCGGGCGAGGAAAATTGGTTTATTGACCGTAACTCGTATGAATTGAAACAATATAAAGTGCGCATGCCTCGCCCTTAGGGAGTTAACGCCCCTGTTAAACCCGATTTGACTTCAAAAAATGATGAAAATGATAAAAATGTACTGAATTGTGCCTTATTTAATGCTAGAAGTCTAGTGAACAAATTACCTGAACTTCATGCTTTACTCATTTCTGAAACCTACGATATCATTTTTGTAACAGAATCTTGGTTAAATGATACAATTTCTGATGGTCTTCTTTGTACTTCTTCTGTTTATTCCATTTATAGATGTGACAGGCTGGATTATAGAGGTGGTGGGGTAGCTATATTGTATAAAAATGCACTGAAAATTTGTAATATTACTCTTAAGGAACCATTTGATTGCCCTGAAACTCTTATTTGTGAACTTCACTCCAATGATGAATATGTGCGGTTTATACTTTGCTATAGGCCACCAAAATATGATATTCAATATGCTCAAAAATTGTGTCTTTTTCTTGAAAAGTACATTGAAAACACGAAAAAATGCATAATACTAGGCGATTTTAACCTACCTGACCTAAACTTTGCCTCTCATTCTGCATACAGGAACCCAGTTACACAAATATTTTATGAATGTTTTGTAAACCTAGGTCTCAATTTAATGACAAACGAACCAAACCGAAATCTAAATATTTTAGATCTTATTTTGAGTACATCTCGTGAACTCCTTTTTAATGTTTCTGTTAACGAACCTTTTGCTAGTAGTGATCATGAAATAATTTCGTTTAATTTGCCATTTAATAGCAATGAGGATGAAAATCTAATAACGCTTGATTTCAAAAAGGCAAATTATCAAGCAATTGAAGCTTTCTTGGCATCTGTTGAATGGGAAAAAATTTTTTCGTCTTGTGTAAGTGTTAATGATTTCTACGAGGCTTTTTTGTCCATTCTCAACACAGCTATTTCCGAATTCGTTCCACTGAAAAAGAAAATGCGCAGAAATCTTCTGCCAAATTCTGTACGAAAAATGCAGGCTACAAAGCGTAAACTTTGGAAAAAATACAAAATTAATAGGGATGCTAAAACGTTAGAGAAATGTAAGAAATTGACCAAAAATATAAAAACTTTGATGAATGAACATCTTGCAAATGAGGAAGGAAAGTTACTAAAGTCGAATAATTTAAAAAACTTTTTCTCTTTTGTAAATGATCGATTAAATAATAAAAAGAAAATTCCATTGTTGAAAAGCAACGGCATCACTATTGTGGATGATTTAGACAAAGCAAATGCTTTTAATACAAATTTTGCCAACAATTTTGTAAATGACAATAATGTTTTACCTGTATTTCCTGATAAAATTAACCGTAATCATAGTGTTTCTTGCAAATTTGACTTATTTACAATTTTGGATGCTCTAAATCGACTAAAACCTTCATTGTCACTTGGCCCTGATGGCCTGTGTGCATATTTTGTGAAAAAGCTAAAATTAGTCCTTGTTAGACCTTTGATGTCAATTTTTGAAGTTTCTTACAGGACAGGGTGCATCCCCGACCTGTGGAGGGAAGCTATTGTTGTGCCTATACCTAAGAAAGGTGACTTATCATCCATAGAAAACTATCGGCCCGTGTCCCTTTGTTGTGTTCTGTGTAAGGTCATGGAATCGATAATTAATATTAGCCTAACTACCCATTTAAATGAAAATAATTTGCTTTCTGAAAATCAGTTTGGATTTAGAAAAAATAAATCTTGTACACTGCAACTTTTAAAGTGCAAAAATCAGTGGTCCAAAAATCTTGATGAAAATTGCCCAATCGATATTGTTTATATCGATTTTTGTAAAGCTTTTGATACAGTTTCGCATGAAAAACTGCTTATAAAATTAGCTGCCTATGGCATAAGTGGTTTTTGCCTAAATTGGTTAAAATGCTTTTTGAGTAATAGATCCCAAAGGGTTAAAGTTGGAGATTCATTGTCTCTTCCGCTCCCTGTTTCCAGTGGGGTGCCACAGGGTAGCGTTTTAGGCCCTACCCTTTTTTTGTTATTCATAAATGATTTATGTGATTTTCAAAGTACCAGCTCAATTTCGCTATTTGCTGATGATGTTAAAATATCTAATTCAGCTTCCAATTTTTTGGACTTGCAAAATGATCTAATGCATATTAAGAGGTGGGCTGATATCTGGCAGCTTAAGATCTCACTCAGCAAATGTTTTGTTTTGCATTTAGGAAAATCTAATCCCAAGCACTCTTACGGTATAGATAATTTTGAAATCCCACATGATATATCGGAGGTGAAGGATCTTGGTGTCTTAATAAGTAAAGATTTATCTTCTAGAACTCATTGTACAAACATTGTAAAAAAAGGTATGAGAATTGCAAACTTGATTTTACGGAGTTTTGTTTCAAGAGATAAAACTTTGTTAGTAAAAGCCTTTACAACCTATGTCCGACCAATTTTGGAATATGGTTCGTCTGTTTGGAATCCTTATCTGTTATGTGACATAAATAATGTTGAAAATGTCCAAAGAAAATTTACCAAACGAATTTTTTCTGATAAAACTATCTCCTACAATGCCCGATTAAAGGAATTGGGCTTGGAGAGACTCGAATTACGTAGAATGCAAAGTGATTTATCAATGACACGCTCTATAATCAAGGATAATTTGTTACCTGCTGAAGACTTCTTCACATTTAATGTAAACTCAAATCGTGCTGTAAATTCTTGCAAACTTTACGTTAACCGTGTAAACAAAAATGTTAGAAAATTTGAATTTTGCAATCGTGTGATTTCTGTCTGGAAGCGCTCGTTTTGTTAAAGTTCCTAACGAACTGAGTATATCTGACTCTTTAATTATTGACTTTTTCCATGGTCAGGATAGAATTAGATTTCTTCTTATTTACAGACCTCCTCACTACGATTTAAATCATGCTTTAAGAATCTGTAACTTGATAGAATGGGTAAATAATTGCTCTTATCCCGTAATTATCCTAGGGGATTTCAATTTACCTAAAATTGATTGGACCTTAGGTACCTTTACATCCGATTCTCTTAACGAATTGTTTTACGACTGTTTCTCGTCTACAGGATTAACACAATTAGTTTTAGATCAAACGCATGATACAAATATTATTGATGTTATTTTTGCAGCAAACAATGTTTTTAATGTTAAAGTACTACCCTCCTTTTCCACAAGTGACCACAATTCTATATCTTTTGAAACTCTGATAACTCCACCTACTACTTATGTAGAATCTCACTTTAATTTTCAAAAAGCAGACTACTTTAGTATTGGTAGCTTTCTTTCTACGATTTCTTGGCCTGATCTTTTTTCTACTTGTTTTAATGTTAACGACATGTATAATGTATTTTTAAATGTCTTAAGGCCTCTAATTTTTACTTTTGTTCCCGAAAGTCAAAGCAAAGCCCTCCAAATTTTCATACCCTAAAGTTTTACGAAAATTATTTGCCAAAAAACGGCTTTTATGGCAAAAATACAAAAAATATCGTACAATTATATGCAAACAAAGGTATCGTAATCATTGTAAAATGTTACGCAAAGAAATTCATAATCATTTTTGCTTACAGGAAAGTAATTTATTGCAACATAACGATCTGAAATCCTTTTTTAGATTTGTAAATAATCGTTTAAATAATTCTCGAAGCATTCCACCTATTACTTCCACCGACAATAATGTAGTAACTGATCTTCATTGTAAAACGAATATGTTCAATCATTACTTCTCTTCCGTATTTACCAATGATGATACTAACGGATTCTTTTGTTTTTCAGAAGCGGGGCGATTTTTCTATTTCAAACATCGTCTTTGACGAAAATAATGTCTCACGGGCGATTGCTAAGATGAAAAACTCGACTTCGATAGCGCCTGATGGTTTAAGTAACTTTTTTGTTAAAAATTAGCTTATTATCTTCTTAAACCCTTATCAGTATTTTTACTGTTTCTTTTTATCAGGTGATATCCCAGACATTTGGAGGGAGGCTTACGTTGTACCTATAATTAAAAAGGGTGACCCCTCATTAACTGAAAATTATCGTCCTGTTTCTTTATGTTGCTCAACTTGTAAGATAATGGAAAGTATTATTAATACTCAACTATCAATTTATTTATCTACAAATGAGTTAATATCACCTTTTCAATATGTTTCCAAAAACATAAATCTTGCGAATTGCAACTAATAAATGTAAACATTCTTGGGTTAAATCACTGGATTGTAAAGAAACCGTTGATATTATTTATATAGACTTTGCTAAAGCTTTTGACAAAGTCGACATATCTAAACTTCTTGTTAAATTAACTAGTTACGGTATTCAACAACACCTGTTTAATTGGTTAAAAGCTTTTCTATCTAATCGTATTCAGTGTGTTCGCGTTAATCAGTGTTTTTCAGATTATGCCGCTGTTACAAGTGGAGTTATTCAAGGGTCCATTCTTGGACCTACGTTGTTTGATTTTTATAAATGATATTTTGATAACTTGTCAAGTTCGACTTTTATGTTCGCGGATGACTTAAAAATATTCAATCTTTCCTGCAATTATCAAACACTTCAGACCGATTTGGATAGAATTTCCATTTGGGCCACCGAAATTGTTTACCAATATCATATTCTAAATGCACAGCCCTATATTTGGGCAAAAATAATCCTAAATTGTCATATACACTCAATACACAAGTTATTACGAACGATTCTGTCTATGTTCGCGATTTAGGAGTGCTAATTTCGCACAACCTTAAATTTAAGGAACATTACAACAGTATTATCAAGAAAGCTTTCGAGATCTATCCTAATTAGAAAATCCTTCTTTTCGCGTGATAAAAATAATCTCGTAAAGGCCTTCATTGTTTACGTCAGACCGATCCTTGAATATTCCTGTGCTTTATGGAACCCCTTATATTAGTGATATCAACAGGCTGGAGACTCTTCAGCGTAAATTTACTAAATACATAGTTGGATATCATAGCTCCTCTTTCTTACGACGAACGCTCTTAACCAACTTAACTTGTGTCGATTAGAATTACGTCGCCTTCATATTTGCTTATGTATGATGTATCAAATTATTAGTCAAAAATCTTGTCTTTGCATGACAGATTTTTTTGTGCTTAATCAAAATACTACTCGCTGCACAAATCGTTTCAAGCTAGTTGTTCCTCTTGTCCGTTCTAATTTACAAAAATTTGACTTTTTCTATAAGTATATCTCAATTTGGAATCACCTACCTGATTTTGTAGTCTCTTCCCTAACTTGAATATATTCAAATCTAGATTAATTGATGTCGACTTATCTAAATTTATTATAGGGCGGGCTTAAATCGTCATTTTCATGACTCGCTCGTCGCCTTTTGCTGTACGCTTTTATTCTTTTGACCGTACGTTTTATCACTCTTTTACATCTTTCATAATTGTCGCGTTTCAGTGATAAATTATTTCATTCATTGGCTCATTCAATTATTTGCCTGATGATATCATCTGCTCAGCTAATTCGAACATTTTTACGATGAAATTGAAACAATTTGATTTATCCATTTTTCTCAAGCGGGGCTTTTCTAAGCGCAGTTATAATTCATTGCCTGTACGTACCCGCGTGTCTTACATTTACATTACACTACTTTCTTTTAATCACTTTATTCGTTTTTTTTACAATTAAATACGTGTGTTTGCAATATGTACATGAATTTCAATTATGCATTTATATGACATTTGTCTTTTTTCCTTATTATTTGTATTGTAATGTGTACGTATATTTTAAATTTGTACGTGTATTTTGTAGACCGAATGATCTTTCTTTCTTTCTTTCTTTCAACTTTGAACTTTGTTATTTCTCATATTTGATGAAAAGAATCCATCCGAGATCAGGGTTTCCAAAAGATTACAGTAATTAATTGAGATAGAAGCTTAATTTTGCAAATATTGTTACTTCTAAACAGCAAACACTTTTTAGAAAGATTAAGATTGCAGATACCGAAAACACTACTCTCGTCAATTAACTGATGTGCAATAAACTAAATACAAAAAATACGAACAAACAAACATATTTATTTATAAGTCGACAAAATACACAAATGGTGAAAAATGAAAAAAACACCTAAAAATGAATACAATTTGAAAACATACTGGAAGACGAAACGATCGACATATTAAAAAATTTTTAATGACGCATACAGGAAAGCCAACGAAAGCGGGATAAACATAAATTTCAACTATAGTCTGTCTCATTTCAAATGGCCTACTTTTGCTCAACGACTTATTACTGTAGCGGAATATTTAACGGGTTATATTGTTGTAGCTGTTTATTAGATGCGCGCATGTCAAGCTAGGCACTTCAAACATTAAAAATAGGGGTTTTAAGCAATCAACCGGTATTAGAGCATAATTGAAAGAAGCCGATTCGTTCAATTAAAAAATTGACACTTTAATAGGACTTTTGAAAAAATGGGCCGTTTTGAATGGAACAGACTATATTGATGCAGCAATGCAATTTAGCATAACACAACATCCCTCTTCTTGGGGATATATTCCCCCCCAGAAAAATTTTCACACCCCAAAGAAATTTTCTGCTGTGTGTAGCAGAATTTTTAGGTTGTTGATGTGCACAATAGGTTGTGTAATAGGTAGTTATAGGTCTATATAGGAAGAGCTTGACTTCGGATTTGGCAAGACATTACGCCCAGATGAAGTTATCTCATCTGTAAGTACTGTATGATCAAGGCTTCTTCGTATTTCGTAATCATATCTCTTTATTTTGTTAGCCGCGGAAAATTATCTACTAAGGGCTCTCCAATTTAGCATCGTAATATTTAAATTTTGTATAAAATCAGCCGAATCACGGCTGTGAATTCACCTTAAAAATGGTCAAAGATCATCAGCCAATCCATAATCATCGCCGAAAAATTTGGTGTCATTCTTGCGGATTCGTGCTTCTTAAGCAAATCTCATTTTCTGAATAAAACCTGTGAAGAAAAGAAGAAATATAAATGAAAAATACGCTTTAGATTGTATAAAGACAAAAAATGGAATGTTTTGACCGCGTGCGGGACTAGATAGACTCAAATTTTAATTTTAAAATTCGAAAATTTTTGTGGTTTTGGCTAAAAAAGCAAAGGGGGAGTAGGGGAAAATTTTTTAGCATATTTCATTTTGAAGAAGGCACGTGTCCCCCTATCTTCCCTAGATACGGGCCTGGTGTGGCGACGAGCGCAGTGAGCAGCGTAAGCTGTCACCTTCGTGACTGCACAGCAGCCACACCAATGCCCGATTTCTATTTGCTGATCATCAAGTAAAATTAAGGGAAGTCTGATTAATTCAAAAATTATAGATTTTCTCACTACCAATAGACTCTTATCTTCTTCTCAGTTTGGGTTTCCGAAATCTAAGTCATGTGAATTACAACTGCTCAAATGTAAACACAGCTTGCATCTTTGAGCAGAATTCCTATTGACGGAGCTTGCATTGATTTTTCGAAAGCTTTTAATAAACTTCCTGCGGGAATCTTGGCTATAAGACGCGACCCCTTCAACTTACCGATAAATGTCTGTGGACAAATGTGAAATTTTGTACAAGTTTTTTTACAAATAATTGGTACTTACGTTATATACTTTATGACCCATCGAATTTCTGTGATTTTAGCCATAGGATGTAATTTTTTTCTTTGCCCCAGATCTTCAGAAGTGTATGCGACGCTTGAGAGAAACAAACAGTTTCTCGTGGGTTTGGGTTCGATCCTAAGACCTCTTGTACTATAGATATAGATGAGCCATCCAATCGGCCAACGACCCGATATATTCAAAAATTAATGAGTTGCTAATGAAGCTTTTGTTTGATGAATCTCTGTCACATTGTTCCAGCACATGTATGTGTTCTTGTCATTTAAGGTATATTTTTTTTGAATATGATCAGGAAACTTTCTGGCATTGCTTGAGAATTCAGATTGGTGCCAGACATGGGCTAAGCCTAAAGCATAAGTGGGGCCAAAATTACTCCGCAATTTCAGCCCTATTTATCTCAAGCTTAGTCCATGCGCTGGCAGTAATATGAATGCACCTAAGCCTAGAAGATTGACAACTAAACAACAAGCGCAATTATGAAAGGCATGTCTATGTTCCCAAAATATCATAAGCTGGCCATACGTCTGGCTTTGATGATGTCGCCATAAAACAAGGGCACTGAAGAATAAAGGCATTGTTGTATAGTCGAACTAAATATAGAGACTGGTTTGGTAAGATCGTATTGGTATACTCTGACGTGGAAAAAGTTCGTTGGGTCCTAAAGTACGTAAGTGCCAAATAAGTTTACATTTAAGAGAAGTATGAAGTGCAATGTGCGAATGTTGAGGAAATATGTCATGACACTCGAGAATTCTGATGGAATGCATTTTTCGGCTTTGAACAGTGTGGAAGAGTTGTGTGATAAATATAAAAAATCATTGGAACAAGCTTTGATGACAGATTATTTCCGCTTCACTCCTTGCTTAATACCTTTGGAAAATATTCGTTATTACTGATTTTTCAATTTCTTACAAAACAGCCATTTTTCGGGTTTCTAATCATCGCGAGCATCGCTAGAAACCCAAAACTGGCCGCGGAAACCAGGTTTTGATATGCAAATTAGCCTGATTTGCATAGTATGCAAATTAGGCTAATTTGCATATTGCAAACTTGATTCAGGGCATGTCTTGGGTTCATAGTGCTGCTCCTGATGATTAGAAGCCCAAAAAGCGCTGTTTGAGGCTTCAGATTGGTGTCAGGGGATGATCTAAGCCTAAGCCAAAGATGGGGCAAGAATTGCTTCGCTCGCTTCGCTCGCTCCGCAATTTTCGCCCCATCTGACTCAGGCTTACATCATCCCCTGGCACCAATTTGAAGGCACATAACTAAGCCTAAGCCTAAGCCAGTGCTAAGCTCAACTTAATGATTAAGAAATCATGTTGTTTACACCACTCACTATTCTAATCCTCCAGTTCGTCGGGCCTTTGTCACAATTATCAATTAGCGTAGTGCGATTGGAGCATCAAGTTGAGTGAAATCAGTAGCAGTATAGATTTTCGGGCGCGGATAAAAAAACCGGAACGTTCTAGCTGCTAATCTGTTGAAAATATGATATAGTTAAGGGGCAGCAGATTTCATGGTATTAGCCGAAATTGACGAATCCAAGGACTTTCTATATGGGTATACTCGAATTCTCAAAGAATGCTTGCTGGCAAAAGCACACTCAAACTCGTCCTGGCCGTCGGTGCCTTCCGCTTCTTCACTGATACATGTGCCCACCACATAGCGATTCCTTACATATTCACCCGTCAGTACGTACATTGTATAAACTTTAACAATGCGCGCGGGAGCATTGCATCTTCCTTTTATATGTCATTTTTCCAGTCATGCTAGAAAATTTAGCGCGAATCAATTTGATTTGCTGTTGACGGATTTCGCAGAAGTCTAAAAAAACAAAGTTTTGCGCTTTTTCCTACCAATCGCACGTCAGCCTCTTAAATGTTGTCCAATCCGATCGTCGCCTGTAGTGAATATAGAAAGTAGTTCGATTTCTGTGATACAGTAATATTTGTGATTAGATAATTTTCATAAAGGAAGGTACTTGATCAAATGCGTTAAGGCTTTACTAAGATCAGTAAAAAGACCAAACTTGTGTTCAACAGATTTTCACTAATACCATATTCTATCGTTTCTATAAGTACGTTCCTCACTAATGTTTATGTCCCTCCTACATCCGTACCAATCATTTCGGATCATGTAATCGTCTGTTTCATTGAACTTTGAACGTCCCTTATTTATCCGGACAAACCTATTGGGGTTGAAAATTACCTCCCTCATAATTTTATGTAAATGTCCTTTAAACTAATGCGGTAAACGTGATATTCTACAGTATAATGAGTTACAAGGAGTCAAACACATCCGCCTAATGGTGTTATCAATTACCTACTTCATGTTTATATGTAAATGTCCTTTAAACTTATGCTATTTACTTTATATTCTACAGTATAATGAGTTACAAGCAGTAAAACACATCCGCATGTCTGTTTTTTATTCCATATAGTCTGTTTCATTGTACTTTGAACGTCCCACATTTACCCGCACACACCTAATGGGGGTAAAAATTACATGGTGTTATCAATTACCTACTTCATGATTATATGTAAATGTCCTTTAAACTTATGCTATTTACTTTATATTCTACAGTATAATGAGTTACAAGCAGTAAAACACATCCGCATGTCTGTTTTTTATTCCATATAGTCTGTTTCATTGTACTTTGAACGTCCAACATTTACCCGCACACACCTAATGGGGGTATAAATTACATGGTGTTATCAATTACCTACTTCATGATTTTATGTAAATGTCCTTTAAACTTATGCTATTTACTTTATATTCTACAGTATAATGAGTTACAAGCAGTAAAACACATCCGCATGTCTGTTTTTTATTCCATATAGTCTGTTTCATTGTACTTCGAACGTCCCACATTTACCCGCACCCACCTCATGGGGGTAAAAATTACCTACTTCCTGGTCCTTTACACTAATGCGGTAAACGTGATATGTTACAGTATAATGAGTTACGAGGAGTCAAACACATCCGCATGTCTCTTTATTATTCCAAATAAACTTATCACATGACTAATCGGTTCAGGATCGCTTCACTCTTGCACTAGTTCTGCTTCCCCTTTCCTCTGTCATATTTCCATCAGCTTTGCAGCTTGAACGTTCCGGTTTTCTTTCCGCGGCTGCCACTTGGCTGGTCTTCGTTTGTTCTAACACCTCTATGCTTCTCCTATCGCGGTTCGCTGGTTCCGAAACTCTTTTTTTGTCGAATGATACACATACCTTTTTGCAAGTAAACCATAACGTTGTTTACAAGACACACACTCGGCTATAAGACGCATTTAAATCTGTTTCCTAGGGTGTCTTATATCCGACTTTGACTGTATATACGAATTCAAGTTGCTGTATAGATGACTTCATTCTTTTTTCTATTATTGTCTGACTTTCATTTAGGTGATATGCAGGTTATGCTTATTTCCTTTAGCAGCCTCATTGCTGAGCGTATCGCAATAGCACACGGGTAACTAGAACGTTATTTTTCTTTTAGTATGCTACGCAAATACTTCATTATACTGTGGATTGTTGTTGAATGTTTCGGCCTTGTGTCTCCCACGAACAATCTGTATGACATATTGGGCGTACCTAGCAGTGCATGCCAGCGTACTATACGCCAGGCATATAGAAATAAAGTCAAGGAATTCCATCCGGATAAGAATTCGGAGAAGGGCGCCGCCGAACAATTCATTAAAATAAATCATGCGTATGAAATTTTGTCTGACGAGCGAAAAAAGAAGATATATGATAAATATGGTACTTACGATGATAATAATGGGCCGTCCAAGCACAATGAAGGCAGCTGGTTTGATTCTCATGGACGTGGGGACAATTTTGCTCAATTTTTACGTCATTTTCATGGTTTTCAGAGTGATGACTTATATGGATTTGAGTTCAATACCAACTACGGCTCGAGTTTTTTCGAACGCCATAAATTGACGAACAAGTCAGTCAGTATGCGTAATTATTAGCATCGGAAACGTTATTTAGTCGATTAGGTCAAGTTTTTATTATAAAGCTAAGCTTTATTCTTTACATAAAATATTTGAGAGGAAAAAGAAATGCGGATTTTATTAGTTGAAGAGATTATTCTGCTTTTTTTGGTACTGAAGTGTACGACTAAATTTTGCAGTACCAATAATGAATGTACTCAGCACTGAAGGTACAAAGGTACATTAAATTTAATCAGGTATCTTATGGATAGAATGGCACTTGTATCATAGATGCAGAAGGTCAGGGTCGGCAGGGGGTATATAATCGCAGAAATCTAAACCAGTAAATATAGTGCCCGTGATTTTTTGCTATTCAACTGACGAAAATGGTTAAATAATTCTTTAAAACGCCTTTTGGTTTATAATACGCATTTTTAGAGCATTTTTAGTCCATTTAGACTATATTTTATCACTTTTAACAAAAAGTAGAGGAATTGACTAATTTTAGGCGCTTTTTTTAACTAAAAAGCACAAAAGTAATAATCCGACGCGATGCGCCCGGAAACTTTCATATATTATTTTTTTCCTCAAAAATATTGCAGAAAATGCTCCGTCAGCTCAGAAAAGTAGGACAACCTGTTGAACCTTTCAGCTGGGAGTAATATCCGCCTCACTCTCTTTGTGCATGTGTTGGTGATCTGCATACGTAAATGAAATTTTTTAGTAGTAGAAAAAGCAGTGGCGGATCCAGGATTTTCTGATGGAGGGGAGGGCGGAGGCCAAAATTTTCCTAAAGGTGTTAAATATTGTCCGGAAACTCGTATATTATGCTAAAATTACCGGTTTTCCTTGCGGTCGTTTGATGAGCAGGATTATTTCTGATGCAGAAAGTGCAAAAATTTTCGAAATTTTTATATGCTATATTATTAGAAATTCACAACATTAATTCAGGAATCCACATAAATCGGCGAAATAAACTCGAGAAATCTTTGTACGAGCTACAGAATCTTTGTAAGTACTATCCCGGGAGAAGCGCCGGAAAAAATGTGAAAAATCACGATACAAATGGCTAGAATCATCTAAAAATACATGTCTATTCTTCGTTGCGTCCAAATATTTTTTGACGACAGGGGGCCGCCCCCATTTTCGCCCCTACTTTAAATCTACCAGTGAGACAAAGCATGCAGGTATATGAGTTTGTTCGGTTAATCATTCCATTCATTCATTTCCGAGTGTTCGAGCTCGGGTACACTTTGCATCCCTAGAAACTGTTAACGTACACTTATGTGGGAACAAGTCGTTAGTTTCTTATTTTATTCCTCCGGCAGGATAAAAGCATTGTTATTAAATTAATATTTGCATATAATCTTAAACTATGTACATATAAAGTGCTGTACATGCTTTGCCTTCTGCATTCAAAATTGTGCTATACTTTTAAGGATGTACGACGAGACTATTCTGAAAAACAGCCATACCACGCCATTTATTATATTTATTTACGCCAATTTGTGTGTGCAATGTATGAGAGCGGAAAGGATTTGGAAATCAGTTGTGGAGGATTTGGAACCTATTGGTAAGAGGAAGAAATTATACCACATTGAGTGGCCTTTTGGAGTAACCATTTGTCAAGTCAGGCCTGACTGCTTCTTGAAATATGTATGTGCAATATGCAACGAAAGATATGTGAAATCGCCTTGGTCTGGCTGCAGGCACGTATCTTTGGGTGAAATGGGAGGCTCGGACCCCAAAATTCAGAAAAATCGGAAAAACAGTACTTTTTAAACGTTATTTTGTGCTATTTTTGGCCTTTTTGGGCTTAGTCCCTCCAAAAATTGGTGTTGGTCCCCCCAAACAGGACGGCCAGCTACGTGGCTGTCTGGGCTGGTCTTCTCAGTTTTGTTTACATTGACTTTCCCGATTGGTATCAGGGATTTATTTAAATTTAATTGGAATACTATCTTTTTCGTTATTCTTTGGTTTTAGCCACAAAGTGACGACAAGCGTTGTTATGTAAGAGCATTCCTTGAGGAGCTCTATGCTATTGAGCAACCCAAATATAAAAAAACCTGCATTTTCCTAATTCAGAAACTATAATGTTTTGTTCATATCTGTGAAATTTATTATTTACACCGACTGCATAAATAGATGATTTCTCAATCAGACCAAACTTGACTCTTTAAAATTCGACATCCTGTCCATCTAAACTTAGCAACTCTACGAAATAGCATCGCGAGACATTACTGTTTTTACATTAAGTATACCTTAAACCTGACATTCAAGTAAATGCATATGTATGTACGTTTATACGTATAAATGATAGCGATTTCATTTAAATGCGTCAAACGAGAGTCATGGAGAAAAGTCTTGGCTTTCGCTTCAACCTTACGAGTATGTTGAGTGGTAATGAAAGAATTCATTAAATTTACATGAAGATCGGAAAGTGGTTCCAAAAAAAAGTATTTAGAAATTTTCCACTCGCTCATTTAAGCATCCCTAAAGTTATGACGTAAATTTTCAGTTCATCCACACATCTAGTTCGACATGCTTGAGTTGAAACATCCAGATTTTTCACATTTTATTAACTATTTTATTAACTGGTTGGCGCTTGGCAGGCATTTACAGTAGTAATATTTACTTATGCGATTCATTAATATTTGATATTTTGTTTTCTGCACTCGGGAAGTTTCCCCTTAGTTTTATATACATAGGAACGTAAAGCATTCATTTCCTATGTATTTTTACGATTATGGCGTAGTACATTATTGCTTATGCATTTACCAGACATGCACATCATGGGAATTCTGTGGATGAAACTAAAATTTTAAAGTGTCTCTGTTAGGCTCAGAAAGGATGGGTTTGCGATGCACGTAAAAAAAGTATTGTTGGCGTTTCTGATTATTCTTTTTATAGAACATAAGAAATATTTCAAAAAATCTCGTCTTGTCTTGTGAGGACATAAAAACAAAAGAATTCAAGAAATATGAACAATCCAGTGAATTGAACAAAATATAGTTAAAACACATACGGCGTGAAACGCCGAAAGTGTGATACTTTTGAGCCAAAAGATTGCTAAAAACTCTTAAAACATTTTTTACGACTGTTTTTGGAAAACCTAAAATTTTGGGAGAGAAAAATAAACATGCACATCGTGGTAATTCCAGGTGGGGGAATATAAAAGTGCCCTTTTTGGGTCCAAAAAATAAAGGTTACGCGTCAAAAACGTCGCTTTTTTCGGCGTTTCTAACGGTGCTTTATCTTCCTAGAGCATAAAAACATGAAAGAATTTTTGAAAATATTAAATAGTAGGTATATGGCGCGAAGCGCCGAAAATTTGACACTTTTGAGCACATATATAGATAGCTAAAACGCTTAAAAACAATTTTTCTGCGAATTTTTAGGAAATTCTCGGAAACTTTACAAAAATCGCCAATTCTTGGGAGGAGGGGTGTGTGAAAAAGTTTCTGAGGGGTGAAACCCCGACCTCTACCCCTTCCCTTCCAGATCATGAATGGTTTTGTCACGTAGGCTATGGTGTGGGAACAGTAAACGCGGGAATGGAACGGCAGCTCACTGATCGATTATTAGTGCGGCATTTGCCTGCCGTCGTTGTATTGCTCGACGGTCGCGCGCATCATTTTGACGCAGCCGCGTATCGCGGCGTCCTCGACGTCCGATCGCTGATCAACTTCGCGCGAGACGTTCTGCCGTCAAGTCTGATCGACGGCCAAGATGGCGATGGCACTTTAGCTCGCGACAACGACCGGCGTCGAATTTGTCGGAACGCTATCAGTCGAAATAAGGTGCATTTATGTACATTTACCGGGTCGGGTCCTGTACAGCATTTTTTTGTACAAGGTCCGTTTGTATGTACAAAGATAATCACTAAAAGTCTTTGTACATTTTGTACTCGCATATTTTTGGGTACTATAATATAATACAGTAGCGATTTTAGTGTGGTAAAAACAGGTTTTCCGATCGTTTGTAGTGTATTTTACCTGATTTTTGGGTTTCTGAGGGCAAAAAATACTAAGAATTGTCTCGAAATGGCGCGCAGCGCCGAGAATTTTACATTTTTCCTTTCTAAAATGCAATTTCTGCCATTATATAGATGCATAGGACACCTAATCGGCGCGAAAGCGCTAAATTTTTTACGAAGTTTAGAATTTTTTTTGCAATTTTCGTCTTCTAAAAAATCTTTGTAGATGTACAGAGACGGTCTTAAAAAGTCTTTGTATATCAGGAAAGATTTTTGCCGAATACTAAAAACCTGTGGTCCTGTATAGCCCAGCCCGCCATTTTTTAAGAGATGTATATGTATAAGTGCATGGCACAGATTTTTGCAGCAACGACACCTGTCCGAATAACTGATCTGATTTACGCGTTGCATAAAATGTTGAAGCGATTGTAGGAATGAGGTCGGGTCGGGACCAGTGTTTTTTTGTATTCGGCAAAGATTTTTCCCTATGTTCAAAGACTTTTCGGGACCGTCTCTGTACATGAACAAAGATTTTTGAGAAGACAAAATTGCAAAGAAGGTCTGAAATTCGCAAAAATTTTCGGGAGTAATTGTGTGTTCTACATATCTTTATAATGGCAGAAATCGCATTTCAAAAGGAAAAATGTCAGATTTTTCGGCGCTTCGCGCCGTTCGATTCTTAGTTATTTTTGCCCTTAGCAACCCATAAATCAGCTAAAATACACTACCAAAAGTCGAACAACTGTTTTTTCCACACTAAAATCGCTACTGTATTACATTATAGAACTCGAAATTTGTGTGTACAGAATGTACAAAGATTTTTGGAAGACAAAAACTGTAGAAAGGTGTAAAATTCCAAGAAATTTTCGGCGCTTCGCGCCAAAATGAGTAATTGTTTGTCCTATATATCTTTAAATAACAGAATCTGCATTTAGAATGAAAGAATGTCAAGTTTTTCGCCGTTTTGAGACAATTTTCAGTAATTTTTGGCGTCACAAACCCAGAAATTAGCTAAAATACACTACCAAAGATCGAAAACCCTGTTTTACCACACTAAAATCGCAACTGTACAATATTATAGTACACAAAAATTTGCATGTACAAAATGTAGAAAGACTTTGGGGACCATCTTTTGTACATGTACAAACGGACCCTGTACAAAAAAACACTGGTTGGGACCACATATGGGCGTGGGGGGGGGTTGAAGTGGTATGCACCCCCCAGAAGGCCGAATAACCCCCCAGAAACCGAAATACTCCCCTGTAGAATTCAATTTTTGAAAGTTTTTTTCTCGCAAAATTTTGATATCAATGGATAGAGCTCGATAAAAAACTTTCAAAATCGTGTTTTTTCCGCCATACCACCATTTTTATGACCATTTTTGGACTTTTGAAAAATCTTGCGCATTCTCCCCCTAGAATTTTGATGTTGCCTATACATGGTCGGTAAATCACGTTTTTTGATGAAAACTATACATGATCTTCGGCGGTTTTGTCTGACGGTTTTTACCTACCCTTTGAAACGTTTCACCCCATCCCCCCATTTTTTCCATCCCTCTACAATCCGCGGTTTTCTAAATTTTCTGAAAAATTCGTAGAAAAGGTACTTTTTGAGCTTTTTTATCGATCTATTTGCTCTAAAATGACCAAATTTTCCCCGATTCGCGCCGTTTACTGATTTCTTGACTATATGTTGTCTAATTCATTCGGATTATATATTTTTTGAAAATTTTTCATGTTTTTATGCTCTAAAATGTAGAGCATCGTCTGAAACGTTGTAAACAATGTTTTTGATGCGTATAAACCATTTTTCGGCCCGGAAAGGGCACTTTTAAAAATTCCTCACTCCAGAATTCCCATGCTGTGCATCGCACATTCTTATTGGGGGGGTGAGGGGGATATTACCTCCCCCTCAGGGTCCAAAACTCAAGTCACTATCTGACGATTTTTGGCGAAAACCTTTTTGAATTTTTTTTTAACCTTATGTTTACTATGGCAAAAGTGCACTTGACTATTGGAATTTTATGAAGTGATACAGTATTTTTGAATGCGAGCAAGAGAAAATAGACAAACTATCACTATAAAACATGCATGTAACAGCTCAAAATTTTGGGAGAGGTAGTCCGCAGCATACGTGTAGCGGCTGGGAATTTTGGGTGGGGGTTCTGGCCATTTTTAGAAGGGAGTGGGTTAGCGACTCCAATTTAAGGCCAAAAATGGCAAAAACACCTAAAAATAGCCAAAAAAGCGTGACTTTTCGCCAAAAATGTTGGAGGGTGATCAAAAATTTTCTGACTTTTAGGTGGGATGCGGGGCGTAAAAGCTTTGGTGGGGGATCGCCTAAACTCTCGGTTACATTTATGTTTCTCGCCTATTTTTAGGGGGGTGAGAGGCTCCGATTTTTGGCCAAAAGTGGGAAAAACACCTAAAAATAGCTAAAAAGCGCAAGTTTTCGCCAAAAATGGGGAAGAGGGGTGTGGGGAGGACGTCCAATTTTGGGAGGGGAATCCCCCAAAAGGCTTCTGTTACACGTATTGTTTTAGGCCATTTTGGGGGGTAAATGACCAGTGTTTGGCCGAAAATCGCAAAAAGGCACCTAAAAATGCCCGAAAAGGCAGGCTTTCGCCGAAGATCGATTTCGGCTCGTGCATTTATTTTTGGAGCCATCTTCATACAATGTTCAAATACTTTCTGGGGCAAAGTGATAGTAATTTTAACGTTTTTTTAGTATTTTTTTTGGAAATTTCAAAAATTTTTCGCGCTTCGCGCAAAATATCGCTAGTATACAGTATTCAGCTTCAAGCAGGCATCGAACACTCAAAAATCAATCATTGTGTAATATAGGCTTGTTTATGCAGATTCAAATATCTTTTGTATCTTTTTCAACTGTTTTTAAAAATTTTGTGCAAAAATGAGTACTATTTAATGTTTTTGCACTTTTCTGCCGTTTATTGATAAAATTGACTGATTTATCTTGATGTTACATTGGATATATAAGCGCAGTAGTGCTTATTACAAGATTTAAATGGCATATTACAATTTCTGTAGTATATCTAGCGAAAATTAAATCTGGCCGCCTTTATCGAAAATTTCGTGATCGCCATTTCATTTTGGACGATGAATCTTATTTCACATTGTCATATTCTTACCATCAATGGAAACAATGGATTTTACACTAAGGACATCTCTGCTGCTCCAGCTGGTGTAAAATATTCCAGAAAACTCCAAATTTGAGCACAAAGTGCTTGTATGGATTGCAATTGGCCCCAAAGGTCTTAGCAGTGCATTTTTGCGTAAGTCTGGCTATGCCATTAATGCTCAGCGTTATTTACGAGAATGTATTCAACGCCGCTTGATACCTTATATTCGTACCAATTATGCGCAAGGTTAATACGTCTTTTGGCCGGATCAGGCGAGCTCACATTATGCAAAAATAGTTTTGGAACATTTGCGGCAAAAAAACATTGATTTTGTCGAAAAATTTTATAACCCTTCGAATCACACATTCCCATAGGGGGGTGAGGGGGGTATTACCCCCACCTTTAGGGTCCGAGACTTGAATCACTGTCAGACGATTTTGAGCTATCAAACGTTTTCTGCAATGATTTTTGGGTACGAAAGCAACGCAGATGTTAAAATTTTTCGCGCTTCGCGCCGACTAGTACATTTCTGTTTTATTTACCCATAAAATACCTAGAATGAAGTTAACATGATCTGAAAAGTCTAAATTTTCGATTATTACTTACAAGAGTGACGAAACTAGTCAAAATGGGACAAAAAGTAGTTAAAAATGCAGTTTTTCACATTAATACATGCTATATAGGATGTTTTAAGCGTTTTGCATATTTGACCTGCAAAAAAAGCTAGAAATCTAAATTTAGTGGTCTCAAATTTTGGGATTTCACCCCTCTGAACTTTCGACCTTGGGAAACTATGCTTCGAATGTTCTCGAAATTCGTGTTGTTGAAGACTTTTGGGCATATCTTAAATCACTGGTGTATGCACGAGGCTGGCAAGCCAAAAACTTGGATCAATTAATGACATGTATCAAATATTGTTTAAAAAAGTTGATAAAAATGTTGTACAGAAGCTATGTGCGAGTACTCTTAAAAGTATTGATACTGTATCGTAGGTATGGAGTTATTGAAAGTCGTCCATGATTGTAAATTATTCAGCTTTTTTTGCTCTTTCGACCTATGCATTGGATGTTTCATTTATTCCTTTCAAGTCGTCAATAAAACGACTTTAAAGCCAGTGCAGATTTCTATTGAACACGCGTTACAAGTTGTTTTAGCTTTCTCAGTCGATTTTTATGTGTAAATCCCATCAAAAGCTCATAAAAATTTCGGCGCACTAATATCAACTAGATCCAGGCCGAACTATATTTAATAATATATTTATATAATATATTCTTATCGGAGATTTTTGTACATGCACAAACAAGCTCGTACAAAAAATAGTGTCGGCTAATAATACACCACTTAATTTACTGGTCCCCATTTTGTGATATAACCCCTCCCTCAACTCTGGACCTGGGGAAACTATGCTGTGCATGTCTTATGAAATCTATGAAAAAATTCAAAATTTGAAAATAATACAGGGTTGTTCGAAATTCGCTTTTTTCGTATTTATTCGGTTTCGGGGCGATTCAGCCGTTAATAGAGTAAAAACACCGGATAAAACTACTCACTGACCGATTTAGTTTTTTATGTTTCCTCCCTATTCTGGTCGTTTTATTGATAATTAGGGATCGACTTTGCTTTTTACCTTGTTCAATCGCTATCAATCATACAGGTAACAGGGAGATGGGGGGATTCTCCATTTAAAGTTGATCGTCTTCCCATCCTTCGAAGCCAAAAATTTCTGACCCCTACCCCCGATTTTTGGAAAAAACGGATTTTTTGAGCGTTTTCAGGCGTTTTTTGGCCGCTTTTGGCCAAAAATTGACGGTCATCCAGCCCATCCCTCCACCCTCAACATGGCCGGGGACCATCCCGGAATTTCGAGCTCTTTCGTATACGGCCATTATCTATTAAGTTTATTCGTAAAATGATAAAAAATACCTAAATAAATGAAGGTAAGGTAGTGAAGTAAAAAAAACAAAAATAAATAGTCAAAGTGTGAGTAATATCAGGAAAAAATCTTTTGAGAAAAATAAAGCAAAATTCACGCCATAAACGGAGAAGAATCGAATTTCTCTGCGAAAATGCTCGTAATCGAAAGCGCATTTTGTAATGCTTATACTTCATGAGTGCACATGGCCAGGGTGGTGGGGTGGGGGAGGGGGTAAAGTTGGGAATCTGTGGTCAGGGAGAGATGAAATTCGGGATTTTTACCACATTAAGTTGCATTTGTGAGATATTTTCTGTCAAAATTGCCTTAAAATACTTTATTTCGGGCCAAAATCGCTCTACATGAGCCGAATTTTGGACTCATGCATATAACGCCTAAATGTCGTTTTAGCTTGAAAAAATCCTCCGATTGACCCCCCCTTTTCGCTGGATTAGTCATCCGATGCATCGATGGTCACAACTACACAGGTCCTTATTAAGGATTTTATTTCGGGGGCCGAAAATTTTACGCAACTGATTTCTCATTATTTAATCGACGATTAATTTCCTAGCTTCTGTCTTTGTGTTCTACATGTCTAACTCAAATTTGAGCGGTTTTGGGCGGGCTAGAAGAGGGGAACTACAGATGAACAATAAATTTGGCGCGAAGCGCTGGAAAATTTCGAGTTTACTAACTCGGAAGTACGCTAAAAACCTGTTTTGGTGGTGGGTGATTTAGACCTTCTTCGAGAGGAGAGACTTGTGTGTTTCAAAAATTATTTTTCATTTCCGGGGGGTGGCAACTACATACATATGTATGTATTATGACCTTCATGGTCCTTGGTAATCAGTTTAGGGTAGCAAAAATTAGCGGAATAATTTTTTTGCATTGGGTATTTAATTGAAAATCTATTTTGCATTTTGAAGGTTGCAAAAGGCAATTTCTGTATTTCTTCAGGACCTTGATGTGAAAAAGTTAATTTACGTAATAGTGCATACTTTTTGTGATATAAATCTTTCCTAAATTGCTTCTTAGGAACATATGTATGCTTTGCCTTATTCTTCCGTTTTTAAATTTTGGAAGACAAAAATTGAAGATCGCAAAATACATAAAATAAAATTGCCTCTGCGAACGTTTTGGGGAACTAATTTGCGGATCATATGAAGCAAAAATTGTCAGTTAATTAGCATCGTGGCAAAAGATGACGAAACTTGGTCAATCTTGTTAGCGTTGCTTTGATGGAAAAATCTTTTAGTTGCCAAACGTTTTATCATTCATCTTTCAATTTTTTCTGTAAGTCGCTTGAAACGGATTCAAAACTGGAATTTGTGACTTTCTCGCTGAACATTGACGATAAACTTATAATTCCTCCCATAGGTGCGCAAGTTCAAACTTTCAGAGGGGATCGTTCGCTTTAAAATCATCGTTTGTGAGAATTTGTGGCAAATATAAAGCCTTTTTGAACTCACAAACATAATTATATAGCCTTAGTGAGCTGAAAATATCTATTTAGCAATTTTTCAAGTCGGTGAAATAGCTATTTAAGGTTTCTGAGTGTAAAAAGGCTGTATCTAGTTTTCTGAGCCCAAAAAGACTATAGTGCTATCCTTTTCGGCTAAAATGGCTATAAAGCTATCAGTTTTCAAAGCTTAGGGCAGTGGCGGATCCAGAATTTCCTTTAAGGGGGTGGAACCCAATATTTGTGTCCAAAAATTCGTATATTATGCTCAAAGTACCGGTTTTTGCAGTCTTTCAATAGGCAGAATTATTTCTGACGCAAATAAAGTAAAGAATTTTTAAAATTTTCCAAATTTCTCTTATACTTATAAAAAACTCGAAAAATTAATGCTGTAATCGACACAAATCGCCAAAAAAACACTCGAGAAATCATTGTAAGCGCTATAAAATCCGTTCTGTACAAAAACCACTCTTCCGAAGAAAATTTAAGTTTTTCAGAGTGCCAAAAGAGAGTAAACGTCATGAGTACTATCCGTAAATTAATAAAAATCATGATAAAAATAGCTATAAAATCATTGAAAAATACACATCCATTCTTCATTGCGCTCAAATATTTTATGGTGACAGGGGGACCGTCTCCCCCTTCCCCTCTTAATCCGCCAGTGGCTCAGGGGACTGATTCCTCTCCCTCACGTCACCCCTCCATGCCCATGTATGATTCATTCGCAAGTTTGTGAAGGTTATTTAATAGAGTTAACTTGCAGGTATGCATTATGATCATTGGAGTAAAAAATCGACCCAAATTACGGTACTTGGTTGCAGCGTTCCGATTTCGATCATTTGCCGATTTCGGTTATGTTCAGTGGCTTAGCGATGATGACGTATGGCATACAAAATACGGCCTGAATTTTGGTCAAGATTATCTACTGATTTTTGACGAACACGAACAATACCCAAGGACGAAAATGCTAACTACTGACGCGTCGTTTGACAATTTAGTGACTTTTATTGATGAAAACAAATTTCTCAGGTAGGGCGTTTATATGATCAGTTGAATAATCTTGGATTATCGTCAATCTTTTCCTGCCTGATCACTTATTCCCATAGGGGGTGAGGGGGTATTACCCCCACCTCAGGTCCGAGACTTGAATCACTGTCAGACGATTTTGAGCTATCAAACATTTTCTGCAATGATTTTTGGGTACAGAAGCAGCGAAGATGTTAAAAAATTTCCGGCGCTTCGCGCCAACTAGTACATTTCTGTTTTGTTTACCCATAAAATACCTAGAATGAACTTAAAATGATCTGAAAAGTCAAAATTTTCGATGAATTCTTATATCTTTTACTTACAAGAGTGATGAAACTAGTCAGAATGGGACAAAAAGTAGTGAAAAATGCAGTTTTTCACATTAAAACATGCTAAATAGGATGTTTTAGCCATTTTTCATATTAAACCTGCAAGAAAGGCTAGGACTCTAAATTTAGTGGTCTCAAATTTCGGATTTCACCCCCTTAACTTTCGACCTTGGGAAACTATGTACATATGTGCCTGATTGAATGGTATTTAGCAATTTGATACTGCTAAATATAAATAATGCATTCATTTCTAAAGAATATGAAACCTATATATGAAACTATATGAAATATATAAAAAATATTAATAAAATATAAATATGAAACCCAAAATTTTCGGTCAATCACAGTGGCCCTTATTGCATATTTTATTCAAAACGAACGTGTGCGCGCATTTGAGTGAATGAGATTGAGGTTTTTATTTCCATGAGAATTTAAATAAAGAATCTGCTACGTACATTAGCATGGGAGAGGTGAACGAAGGATTTTACTCATGAAGTCTAAAAGCTTGCTATAGTTATTTACCTATTCTTGATATAGGAAACAAACCATATAGCCTTTTTTCGGAATGAGAAAAACAACCACAAACTTCTTAACTTTTGTATTTATACTCAATCTTTGTATTTCAAAACAAAACAACAGATAATATAAATACTCTGGCGCGAAGCGCCTGAAAAATTTGACATGTTGTCCTGAGCGATTTATAAGGCAAAAAGTGCACATAAACAATAAATCCGACGCAAAGCGCTAGAAAATCTTTACGGTTTTATGCTGCTATACTCGATTTCGCACCTTTTTGAAGAGAAGAAATGTAATAAATTCGATTTTATGGATATCGGAAAATTTTGAAAAAATTTTCAAAGGGATTCTCCCCTCTGGATACGGGCCTGTACATTTGTTTTATACACCTTGCAGTGCTAAAAAATATGATAACATCCCACGTATACGTTTCTTACAGCAGTGATTGGCGAGCGTCGGTAAAATGTAAAGATTACATATCAGGGGCTGAAAAATCGTATCAGAACAGTCCTTTCAAAGTCAGAAGGGTCACTCACTGGTCTCTTAAAATCATAAAAACCGCTAGTTTTAAGTCCAAAGTAGCTGCTCGTTTTTTCGAAGTAAGATAGTTTCATCACAATGATTTATTTGGGTAAGATCCGGCGATCCGGCAGACTTTCGAAAATATTATTGATATGGAAAATTTTTTTGAAATTTCGTTTTGAATTTTTATTGGATCTCATGCAGCTTTATATATGCAGGCCCGTATCCAAGATTTTGGTCGCGTTTGAGCCAAAATTAGGGAAAATACTTCCATATCTGAAAAATTTGAAGATTTCGCGTTCTAAGATATGCAATTTTTCCATCTTGTCGTCCATTTTCTTACCATTCAAAATTTTTTTCGGCATCCCTAAATTCGGCCCTGGCTATGTGTATGTACCTATACCAAAAATGTTCAGAAATGTAAAAAAATGGTTCTCGGCAAAAAAAGCTTAGCTATCTCTAAAATCTGACTTTCACTCATTTCTAAAAGTTCGACTTTGCGCGTGCATCTAATTTTTTGCAATGCTATGAGATTTCGATTCGACCAGGAAGAGTTTACTTCAAAAAAATTAATATTCTGATTATTCAAATGACATATTAATTAGTGTTTTCTTGTAACGATTTGTAGTAATTAATAATCAGTAAAAAAGATGATGACGCGTGGTCTCTGTTGTCGTACTTTTTAGGCAAAATAAATTAAACATAATTTTGTGTGCTTTTTATGTACATTTGTATATACTATTTCTCGTATTTTAGTTTCTTTTTAACTAACAGCATGCCTAATTTATTTACCTTTTATTTATTATTATTTTTTAGGCTGCCTCGTCTTTCCTCACCGAGGCATTTTGACGAACTTTGCCCTGTATCGTCTAGATACCGCTCTAAATCTACACCAATCTGTATATTATTATTGACTGCTAAACGAGGCGACGCTGCTGAAGTCGTAACGGAATTTCGACGTTTTGCATTTAACTTCACGAAATCTCAGCCGAGCCTGGTATGCTTGCTTAATGCATACCTGTTTACGGCATTGTATGTAATATACCGTGAATTAATTTCACACGACTTTTTTTAGAAGGTTTATTTCCATAAAAAAAGGATAAGAACGTGCCATTAGGTCTTTAAATTTGAAAGATCAAAACTGAAGAACATTATCGAATAAATGGCGAAAATCGAACGTATATGTATGTAAGTATAAAATTAAGTTTGTGTTGATACGCCCCTAACAAAGTGATCGAAATCCAAATCAATATTTTTGTTGAGAAAAATTTGTCATTCTTTATTTTAGCTACCTTGTTTACGAAGTCGAATTACCGGTTGTCCGATTCGAAACAAGCAGAATAAGACTGCAAATTATTTCCAGACTTTTTCTTGCCTTTTATTGTCATAAAATTCAATTACACTCTTAAGTGCATGCATTGATTGATCCACATATTAGAATACATTGTGTGTGAAACACTGTTTTTTTGTACGAGCCTCTTTGTACATGTACAAAGATTTCCGGAAAAGTCTCTGTACGAGCGAAATTTTTTTGTACATATAACGTATAGATATGCTATTGAATGTACACATTTTTACATACTACTAGATTGTTATCTGTGACCCGCACGCTTCGTAAAAGGTGTAACTTTGTCCTAAATTCAGCTGCTTATATTAGTTCGGCCCGAAACGCCAGAATTTTCATGGGTCTTAGGTTGAAATTACACATAAAATTCGACTCAGTAAGTTAAATTAACTTGTGTTACACAATTATAAATAATAAAGCGATTGCAATGTGCTGAGTGAATCTCATAATAGACACCAATTTGCTTATGAATTTAATGCAACGCAAAGATAAAAGAGTCAATTTTATCTTCAAAGGCAGAAAACAGTGCAAAGTTGTTTAATATTTCTTTTTTCTGCATAAAATCTTTATAAAACAGTAGAAATAGATGTAAAAGATGCTTAAATCTGTACAAAGATGCTTAAAGATAGATTTTGGAGTGTTTAATGCCAGCGCTTGGAGCTAAATACAATGTAATTATGATATTCGGCGCGAAGCGCCTAAAATTTTTGAAATTTTGCTAAAAAATACTCGAAAAAGTGTTAAAATTACTATTACTTTGCCCCAAAAAGTCTTTGTACGTTGTACAAAGATGGCTCTGAAAATCTTTGTACGAGCCTCAAAATCTTTGTCTCGTACAAAAAAACAGTGGTGTGAAAGTCTTATCCCATTATTTCATGCAAAATTAGTATTCAAATGACTGAAGGTCCTTAATTTCACTCTCTTCTGTTATCCTGACTAAGATAAGCTGTAATAATTGAATGAAAAGTTCAGAATCAAAGTTTGGTCTTACGCATCTGATATCTGATCTAATATTCTGTGTGTAATCTTCGAGTTTATATTCGATTTTCAGCCCTCTTTCACTTCTCGCGTTTCTAACAAAATATTTAAGTAAAAAATTCGAATCGAACTGCAGACTTATTGTCAATTGAGTAAGAAAGTGATTAAATTTATTGTCAGATTAGACTTATTAAAGGATTACCTAAGCTTATTAAACTTACTGCAAGCAAACAAACATTATCCTCGCGAAAAGCAGGCACGTAGCTGGCCGTCCTATTTTGGGGGGACCAACACCAATTTTGGGGGACTAAACCCAAAAAGGCCAAATATAGCACAAAATAATGTTTAAAAAGTCCTGTTTTTCCGATTTTTCTGATTTTATGGGGTCCGGCCGGACCTCCATATTTCCCTTAGAGCTACGTGCCTGGCGGAATGCATCATTTCGTAAAATAAGTCTAAAAATTTTCAGTCGATCTTTCGGCCGCGATTTGTTTACGTCGACGATGGTTCTCAGTCGCGCTTTGTCTCGAGTTTATTAACCAGTGGCGTTGATGCCAGTCTGCCGCCATCCCGCGTGGCTTTCATCAAACGAAAATCTGAAGACAGATTAGCCGTCCGTTTCGCCCGAACGCTTTGGCAAGCCGAAGACGTTGAAGATTGGGACGTAAAAGCGCAGCAATTACAGGTTCAGCTTTCATAAAATAATTTTAAAGTAAATTGTCTCATCATTACAAGCGGTCAACTTGTATTTCTCCACAAACGCGGTTTCCATGCGCACTGATGAGCTGTCGATAAATTTCTTACGCCGCATATATGCATTTAGCTTATTATTATTATTGATGAAAATTTATTATAGAAAGGCTGTGAAAATTTTTTATGAGATGCATCCGATAGATTTTTTTCATGATTGTCGTGAAAATCATGAAAGCTCAAAGAAATGAGCAGAAGCATTATTAGTCGGTGAGCTAAATGCTCAGTTTACTCGGATTCACACGTGGGCGTGGGGGGTTTAGAGGTATGCACCCCGTAGAACCCAAAATACCCCCAAAAACCAAAATACCCTCCAGAATTCAATTTTTGAAATTTGTTTTGTTTTTTTCGCAATTTTATGTTGCCAATGGATAGTGCTCGATGAGAAACGTTGAAAAATGTTTTTTCGCCTTACCACAGTTTTTAAGGCCATTTTTTGACCTTTGAAAAATCCTGCACCCCCAGAATTTCGGTGCAGCCCACCTATGCTCGGATTCTGGTAGATTGAAAGCATTGAGGTATTCTTCGTATGTACTTTATCAAGCGTACAAGTTTATAACACAACTATACAACACAGCTCAAAACTGGGGATTAGCCGACCATCTTTAGATGTAGTCATTTATGTTCTTTGAGGCGATTTGTGGTCACCCTGCATGGCTGCTTACTCCTCGTAGAATTTCAGCTTTCAAAAAACTCAAGAAATATATTATTTTATGCGATTTTCGGCTAAAATTATTAGTTTCTTCAGTCATTGAATTTTTGGACATCTTTTGTCTTTACGTTCTGATGAAAAAGGGCAGAAAAGTCGAAAAATGTTATTTTCGGTATACGTTCAGGGTTTTAAACTTAAGAAAATCTGCGTAGGATAATTTATTTGTGACTGACTTCTAGATTTTTATGCTATGTATATCTTAATGCAGTGACAGATCTAGTATTATTTAATTATTGCCTGGGGAAACGGTACCGAAACTTTTTCCAAAATAGTCAAAACAGGTCCAAAAATCCGCTATTCACGCGCGAAGTAGCGTTTTTCCGCTGTTTTATACATATTGTCTATTTTTACTCAAAATAATTTCTGGTGCAAACATTTTTCGAAAAATTTCTTAAACCTTAGCTGAAACCCGGCGGAAAGTTGGTGTTATTTAGACAGAAACACGTTTAAAGACTTAAATACTTCGTCATTTCCACTGTTTGCGTAATTAGAGGAACGCCTATCAAAGCATTCAACGCGGTGCGCAGAAATTTTTAAAATTTATGCTGAAAATGGAAGGAAACTACAAAAAATTGGCTTCCGGGCTGCCAAGAAAGTGAATTAATGTATGAAATAGTATGATACGGCAGCCGGAAAAATCTGAGAAAATAAGATGTTCGATAGTCGTGTAAATCATTACAAGGTACATATCCATTCTTTATCTCGCCAACTATTTTGGGCCCATGAGGGGCGCTCCCTTTTATCCGCACCTGCCTTAGTGACAACAATTTTAGCTTCGAAAACGCCAAAAAATGCGAACTTTAAAAGCAATTTTTCTTCATTCGAGAAGGAGAATGATAAACATATCCCAGCCCAGCTCAGAAAGTGACATTAAAATAACAGAATAACACGAATAAAACAGCTGAGGTTGCAGCGTGTTCCTGCTGCCGATGATAGGCTTTCTGATGAAATACCTGTATAAATACCGTCACATTTACAGCGAAAATATGAAAATTGTAGCAGTCTTTAGCATACATGATCTTGGGGTTTTTGGGGGTGAAGGTTTCAGTCTCCTCAGAAAGGTTTTACCCTCCCCATGCGGAAATTTGCCATCCTGCTATGTTTGCGATTTTTCCAAAAAAAGCGTAGAAAAGGTGTTGTTTCAAGCGTTTTTGGCTACACATATGTATCTGCTGCTCGACAGTGTACATACAAATTTTGGTTTTGAAATTCTTTGATATATTTTTTCAATTTATTCAGATTTTTTCTGTATTTTTTTATTTTTTCATGTTTTACCTTTCAAAAAGATATAGATCATCGTCAAAAACGCCGAAGACATTATGTTTTTGACGCGTAATTACCGTTTTTGAGCTTAAAAGGGCGTTTTAGAAAGCTTTTTGGTTTCACAATCCCAGAATCCCATGTCATGCATGCCTGATTCTCAGTTGATTCAGTTTTTTCGCTTCGACCCTATATTTTGAGTGCCTATTTTTAATTATTAGTAGATTGTGTGTATGATAGGAGGAAGTGATCCACTTGCTTAGAACTGAGCCGCAGATCGTGTCAAGTTGGGTCGAGGTAAGTGTGGCTTCATTGATTGACGAAAACGGACCGGGCATCTATAAACGACTGGCTTCAAGACTGGCACGATCCGTTGAATCTACTTGGCATCAATTGAATACGCACGACTTTTGGCCGGTTGCGTCTGTACTCGGCACAATGTTAACGATAGTTATGGTCGGCTATTGCCTGAATTATGCGGCGTAAGTTTTTGTTATTTTAGCCAATCAGGGAGTTGTTCAAAATGCTGCATCTATCGTTTTTTTGGGGCGCCAATTCAAACCATCACGCCTCTGTTTGCTAAAAATCAAGAGAACCCGAGTTTTTAGCCTATAATCAGCCACTTTTATCGGCGATGCGTTTTAATTCTACAGTGAACATGCAGTTGAATGAGTAAACCTTAGTAAAGTGGCTTCTAAACCAGTATCAGAAATTATCTCAGCCTGCGCAAAACCGAATATTTCAAATAATTTATTAAGATGTACGTGATACTACATTATGTAAGCAAAGCATTTACAAGACAGATTTTTAGATCAGCATATCAAAAGTGAAACGACTTTATACATGGACGCATGTATGACTTTATTCAATTTTTTCCAAAAATCGGGGGAGTCAAAAATTTTCGGCCTCTGGGGGATGGGCAACAACCGACTTTGGCTGGGGGGTCCCCTGTTTAATGTATACCACCATACATGCACACTGAAGAAGAGGGGTATGGAGGTGTCCTCCCTACCACGGATTTTCAAAGGCATACCCCCTCAGGCCATTTAGGACCAAAATCGGTTGCTTGAATCAATAACGTCTAATGCGAAACGAATTCAGTAAATTACTAATATTTGTGATTGATTCGTCGATTTTGATCAATTTTAAGCGAAAGCGAGCGCAAAGCTGAACACGATAGACGTTACAGGCAGGACAAGGGAAAACCGGTGGAAAAGACCCAAGAGTTTAAAAATTTGGTTCGAGAATTGCGCGCCGAAACCTATTTTGGCCTGGTGCGGCTTTTGCGTCCCGGCTCCCGAACGCTGGTGCTTATTTGTGATCAGTCGTCGAAAGACGTTTTGCTAGCGAAATTCGGTCGGGCCATATGGCCATGGCGAAAGTACATTCGCTTAATTTAACGATAGGCAAAATTTTCTGGTCAAAAACTGAAACTTTAATCGATCAATTAAATTATTGATCTTTTGGAAAATGTACGAAATTATATCTAATTTTTTGCGATTAACGCTTTGTCATTTTATTTTGCCGCTATCATGGCTGTCTATGCTGAAAACCGGGTTGCTATGCTTGTTAAGTTTTTTTAATTTTACTATTATTACTGTTCATTTCTTTTGCTTTACTTTTTTTACTTAGGTACCTACTTACTTTTTATCATTTAGTTGTTTGTTCATAAATATTTTTATTTTCATTCGGTTTACGCGTCTACTTAAATTTATATTTTTATATAAAAACGTATTTACGTACATATGCATGCGAAAATTTTTTGTACGTTTAAGACGTAAGTGTACCTATGAATGAATATCAGAAAGTATTTTATGCAAGATACGAAACTGCCGAGTCAATTACACGCAAAAGGTGTCCCGAGAAGATGCAGTATTATAATTTCACACAAACGTCCAGAGCCTCTCAGTTACTTGATATAAAATCTTTTTTTAAATTGTTTCAATAGTAATGTTTTGAATTTTGTCTATGTTTTAATATGTAAGTGACAATTTTAATAATACTTCTTTTATAATCATTTCGATCATACATACATGCACATATAGGTGGCTGACGGTTCAAAAGTTAGGTACTGTCGAGCGATTCAGGTCAAGAATCGTACATTTAATTTCGGGTGTGGGGGGTCCGCGGTCATTTTTAGGGAGGGGGAATGACCCCAATGTTTTGCCAAAAACAGCCAAAAATACCTAAAAACGGTTTGAAAATTTATTTTTTTCGAAAATTAGGGGGAGTCAAAAATTTTCTGACTCTGGAAGGATGGGGAAGACGAATGTTTTTGGGTGGGGGATCCCCATCCCCCAGTTAATGTATGTCAAGAATACTGTATTTTTGAGCGATTGATCATGTGCATCTATGATTCCGATCCGATTAAACATTGCCCTTACACCTGGGCGTGAGGGGTTCGGGAGGGGTATGCACGCCCCCCTTCGAGAAACCAAACCCCCCTCAGAAACCAAAATACTCCCCTAGAATTCAATTTTTAAATGTTTTTGTTTTTTTCACAATTTTTTGATGCCAATGGATAGTGCTCGGTGAGAAACGTTGAAAAATTGTGATTTTTCGCCATACCACCATTTTTAAGGCTATTTTTTGACCTTTGAAAAATCTTACACCCCCCAGAATTTTGGTGCTGCCCACGTATGATTACCACTCAAACTTCAATTTCATTCATGGAGGAATACGAGGTTTCATGAAATGTGTTTACTTGAATACCGTGCGCGCAAATCTTGGGTAATTTTAATCGTTTATTGAATATTTAGAAATCAGACGTTGATGTTTGCCTATTTAATGGTGGAGAAAAATTTGGATTGGTACGATCAGCTTTTACGACATTTGCCCGGCGGCACTGACGACTCCTCCGTATCCAGTGCATTCATGAAAAGTCGAAAAATAAATCCTAGAAACGTAATAGGAACGGTTTTGTCCATCAACGGATTTCGGCAGTATTTTTGTATCTATCACCCAAAGCACGCTCCGAGCTTATTAGGATATCGAGATAAAAAGTGCGCCAACAGTACTTATCTTTTATGTCATGAAAATCGGCAGTATATGACCAGTTAATTTTTTCTGAATATTAGTTTTCGGCCTTTTAATAAGTTTGGTTACTGACCAGCCATACATTTTTACTAGCAAAGAAAAACGCTCCGTTGGAAGAAAAGGACAAATCTACTTGGAATAGCGGATTATTAAAGACATACATAAAAGGAGGGGACCTGGAAAAAGTCACCTATGCGCGCAAAAATTATCAGAATCTGCTAAAAATCAGATTTATCTAAGCCACACAAAAATCGATGTGTATTCTGCTGCTTGTGCCTCAGTTTGAGAAATAAATAACAGAACAGTTTATTCTTTAATAGTACTGATCATTCTAAATGAAAGAAAACGACAAATCATTTATTTACTAAACTTAACTAAATGTAAGTATGAACGACCGCTCTTGCAATGGCATACATACATACATGGGCAGCGAGAAAATTCTGGAGAGGGGGTGAAATGGCCAAAAATCGCCAAAAATCTTACTAAAAATAGAATTCTGCGGGTCTACAGTAATCTGCGTGGGGTTTTTCAACTTCTGCGGAGGTGTATACCACCAGACCCCTCTACCCTCATGTGTGATGGCATAGAAGTGCGTAAGGCACTAAACATTTGCGAACAGGTTTTCACCAAAGAATTTAGCACAGGGCGCAAGAAGAGTGAGCGAGTTAATCATGCAAATAAATGCAATAGTGCATAAGAATAGACCGGAAATTTTAATAGCTCATTGTAGAATGCCGAAGCAGGAAAAATAACCTGCATCATCTCATCATGCTAGTGTAACATATATAACTGTAGAGCCATACTAAATAGCATGGTGCGAATGTCATAATTCTTCTATTGAGCCTTAACTGAATATGGGTTATATGTGGTCTTAAAAATGCGATACTGATCTCCAAGTAAATTGGCCACTTAGCACAGACTAAAGTTTCCCTCAAAACTGCACTAAACCTGTGAGGAATGTTTTGGGAGGACACCTTCTGTTTTTAGAGGCCGCAGAATAAACTCCGATTTTTGTGTTGCTAAGAGAAATCTGATTTTTAACAGATTCTGGTGATTTTTGCGCAATACAATTGACTTTTTCATAGTTCCCTTCTCTTATGTCTTTAATAATCCGCTAATCCGAGTATATTTGTCCTTTTTGTTCCATCAGAGCATTTTCCTTTGCTTGTACCCTACTTTTAATTAGAATGATTTAAATGAACCGATCATTAAACTCAGAGGTAACTTGCCTAATGAAATACTTGAATAGCACAAGAAGAGTCTTTTAAAAAATTAATTTTAAATTAATTTTCAGTTCAAACTTTACACAGCCATTTAGTCACAAAAAAAGCAAAGTTAGATTCGTAATCCAGATTTTCCGGAGAACAATTTGTAATAAAACTTAGCTCTTACAACAGACAACCTCACAGCAATGAAATTAACCTGAAGCATAAAATTCACATAACTAGAGGGTGTAAAGAGAATTGCAGTCAGGTTAGTATTACAGATAGTACGGAGAAATCTTCATGTTTCGGAGAACGTTTTGAAAAAACTTTACCGTCGGAAATTCTCTGTAGCTAAACTTAATTTTCAGTGTAAACTTTACACAACTGCTAAGTGTAAACAATGTTTAAATTCCGATTCGCAATCCTGATGTTCTGAATAATATTTCACAAAAAATTGACCCTACATTACACTCTGGGAGCAAAGTAAACCTTTTTTACACCTCTATTGAGTGCAAACTTATTCGTCCAGTAGAATGTGTGACCCTTAAGCGTGAAGCGTTCTTAGAGTTGAGATCATGTCCCTACTCATAAAGGACGAAGATCGTGAACAAAACTGATGTAAAAATATATTTTCAATTTCAGACTTAGAACTTTACACCTCCAGAACTAGCTCAGTATTAAGTATAAAGTAGTGCATCTTACTGCGATGTGTAACCCTTGAGACATTCTTTATTTTCTACATAAGTATGGACACACCAGTTCATAGACGGGGAGCTCAGCAGACAGAATAATCGCAATAGCGTTTTTTACCACTGAGCTTTGACTATACACCTTCAGACATAACTCAGTATTGAGTGTAGAGAATTCGACTAAGTGTGGCTTGTAACCATTGACACGTAATTTATTTTTAGAATAGTCCGCACAACTCGACTCATAACCGGAGAAGTTGGCTGACATAAAAATCAGCAAAAAACGCGTTTTTTACATTAGAGTTCAAACTTTACACCTTCACACCTAACTCAGTATTGAGTTAGAAAAAACGCGTCCAAGTGTGATGTGTAACCTTTAAGGTGTACTTAATTTTTAGTATACTTTGAGCGTCTTGTTAATGCAAAATTTAAAAAAAGATTTTAGATAATTTTATTCTTCTACAATTATATACCAGTAAACTGTATTAGGCATTCACATTCAGTTGTGTACGCGGTGGCTGAGAAAACCTTTAAAATAGCTATAGGTTATAACGTTACGTCAAAACTTTACACGCTCATTACAAACTCGGTATTGAGTGTAAACTAAAAAGTCTGCAAATTTTCTTAATTTTTAATCGTTTAAAAGAAACAGCACTTCCTAGATGTGTTCTGTTATAGCTGTAGGGGGTGTTAGGGTACCCAAGTATATTATAGGTACGCGCTAACGCGCTACCTATGATTCCAAATTGAAAATCGATTCACTTTTGATCATGAATTAGAAAATATGTTTGGTAGAGGAGGATTTTTCATATCACTGGTTTAAGTTTTTTTAAATTGCGCTAAACACTTTTTACCAAAAGTTATTAGTATGGAGCTCTTAAACACGGCTTCGCATATTTAGGACAAATTACTTTACCGGAGATTCTTGATTTTATCTATATGTCGCTATCGAGCTAAGTTACTACGCAAAATTCAATTAATGACTTTCTGATAGGTTTTGTCTGTGTACATTGTCTTGTCATTATCTGCTTCATCAACTTTGATGCTTTTGCAAACTTTAATTCGTTCACTTAAGCTTACTCTGTCGATAGATAAAGTAATGTCAAAAAATTTTTTCGATTAAAAATATCCTTTAAAAGTCTATTTAAGGAGTTTCCAATTGCGAAAGTCAAATTAAACCAGTTTATAAAGGCAAAATAACCAATAGCTGTGCAGTGACGTGTAGAGGCGGAATCTTAGCTTCATTTGACTTTCGCGATTGGAAAAGTCTGTCTCTGAAATATGCCTTTAGGTGTATATTGGAATTGTAATAGATCTTAGTTTCCTTTAAAACTGATCAAAAGACCTAACGAATACACTTTTTGAAAGCTTATATGACAAGATGCAATAAATCGTTTTATTGTACTAAATAGGACAGGAATTAGAAACAATCATGGGCTTGGTGGTTTGGGGATGGGTGAGTACTCCCGATAATCCAGAAAACCCTCAAAAATCCCCTTAATCGAATTAATGGCATGTTCTTTTCGCGGATTTTATGCCGGTTTTGCACTACCCAGGCTCCTCAGAATTTGGCTGCTACACATGTACATACATGGTTAGGAACAGAGCCATAGGGTTTTTTTACCCAACAATGCTTGTTAAATATCATTCTCATCAGCGTACTCTTGCTCTCCGATCATTACATCTTTTTTTAGTTTTAAATTACGAATTAGACTCCTATTAATCTTAAATTGATATTTTGGCATTTTTATTGATAGCAAGAAATAAAAAATGACGAAATAATCACGCCTTAAATCAATAGCTACTAATTACTTCAAGTCATTGAGCAGTTGCATTTGATTATTGCAGTTTAATAGAGATACTCTATTTAGTTGTATAAATTTTCTTTTCTAAATTCAGAAGCCGAAATAGCGGCGATTTTTTGGGCTTTGAAGGCGACTCGGATTCGCAAGATTCCGAATCTGATGGCGACAGTCGTTTGAGCAAGTCGGCTCAGCGCGTGTTAAATAAAAAGACTTTGTCGGTGGATGAACTTTTGGATGGTTTGCCGAATTGGCTGGATAGATTGTTTGAAGGTTCGGTGCCTCGCTATTGCGTGCCCGAATGGCCCAAAGAGATGCGTTGAATAACAGCATTATGTATTGATTATTGATATTTGTCGTTTTTCCGCCCCTTTTGCCCTTTTTTACGCATATTTATTCGGCGCGGAAAAGCATAGTCATTTGAATTATATTTCGATATTTTTTCCGCCATAACTCAAACAGTTGTGAAATGATTAATTGTCTGCCTTACATATCTTTATAATGGCAGAATTTGCATTTAGAATGAGAATATGTCAAATACTTAGCGCTTCGCGCCGTTTTGAGACAATTTTCAGTAATTTTTGGCGCCAGAAACCCATTAATCAGCTAAAATACACTACCAAAGGTCGAAAAACCCTCTTTTACCACACTAAAATCGCTACAGTGCCATATTATAGTGCACAAAAATTTGCATGTAAAAAATGTACAAAGGCTTTTGGGGGCCATCTTTGTACACGTACAAAGGAATCCTGTACGAAAAACACTGATACGATGCATGTTTTATATTTCGTGCGCAGTTCTTGCATTCGTGTAACCCTTTTTATCAGATTTTTTTCTGAGAAGCCAATTCTTGCTTCTTTTTTCGCATTTTGTATTGTACGGAAAACATCGAATTTTTCGGAGTTTTTATCGGAAGTGTGGACTTATTTATTTCTAAGATACATAATTTCTGTTCTTTCGGAAAGTTTGAGCGTCACATCAAAAATTTCGAGCCCGTACATCGTTTTCTGTGTTTTGCCTTCTTTCAAATTGTACTTTGACGGCTAAAGGGTGGTGGGGTGGTTATTCATTCTTTTTGAATAATGCAAATGACGTTGCGTGACTAATTTGAAGTACTAGTATACATAGAGTTAGAACTTTTTGTAGCGTATGCTCATGTTTACATGTTTCCTTAAACGTGCCTGGTGAAGTCGTTATTTGTCTCAACCTCCCCCAGATTGCTGCAGATACCCCGAGTTCTACGTTTAGTAACATTTTTAGCAATTTTGGGTGATTTCAACTCCCAGAATTTTCTTGCTGCCCAAGTATGGTCGAAATGCGTTTATTCTTTTTTTGGATTTGCTATCATACCCTAACCCATTCATACATTCACTTTGGGTTTTCCGTGCATTTAATGATTATACTATTTGCGCAGATAACTATTACTGATATTACTAATATTTTTTGTTTGAGCGTTATTTTAAAGTCTCGGTCATTTGCGACCTTCATTTTACCTAATTTCCCCTGGATTTCCTTTTTCAAATTCTAGGGTGATCTAGACTCCCTAAACCGCCATGTGTATGTCCCCTCCCTACCATGTTCTTGACGTTGTTTACGTAAATACGCATGCTTGCCGCTAGAATGTGTCATCTTTGTAAAGCGCGTCAATGGATAAATGTCATAACTTTTCGTTCATCGAAGTGTGTGTGATTAATATATTTGTGCGTTTTTATTTATGCGTCAGCCGTATGCACCATGCGGTATTTCAGGGAAAATAAGTCTATAGTTTCTAATCATTCGTTACTGTGACACGACTAGACCCCCATTTACGCCACGATAATCTAAGAGACCCCCATCATCCATTTGCCCCATCGAAATCCCACCAAAAGCATTCTATCAGCGGTGGCCTGGAGTCTATGTAGACCCCACGTGCATGTCTGCTCCCAACCAGACATGCGCGTGGAGGGGTTTGGGGTACTGTGGAACCCCCAGAATGGAAAAATGGAAAATTTTATGGGGGAAATAACGGCCGAAAACAGGTTAAAATTGAAAATGTCTTCCGGAAGTGCTTCAAATTGACCAGAAACTGTGTAATAACGTAGTTTTACCGCTATTTTAGCGCTAATACCAGTTTTTGAGGTCATTTTGGTCCATAAAGATCAATTTTTGACCCCTCTCAGACCCACTGACCCCCCATATCGGCCATGCTGTGCATATTTGCTCTCAACGTACATATGTACCTACATCAGTGTGATAATCCCAACATTGACCCCTGGCCACAACCATACTTATGTAAGCATCAAACGTATATGGGCAACAACCGCATTCTTGGGGCTCTGATGGGGCAAATTAAGCTTAAAGTGCAGCATAAATGAATGATTTGTTGTTAATGTTTGGAAATTTAAATTTTATCTTCATCGTTGAGAAAGTTATGTACAGAATTTATATGTGTAGAGTGGCCGAAAAGTAAATTTGGGGGTCGATCGATTTTAGGAGGTTTCGAATTCGGGGGTTCATATGTGGTAAGCATGCTTCGTATTTAGGATTTGGAAGTCCAGAACCTGACAGACATACGTGGGCAGCAAAAAAATTCTGGGGGGTGCAAGATTTTTTGAAAGTCAAAAAAATGGCCTTAAAGATGGTGGTAGGGCAATAAAAACACCATTTTTCGACGTTTCTCATCAAGCACTATCCATTGGCATCAAAAAATTGCGAAAAAAAAACGAAAAAAATTTTTCAAACATTGAATTCTGGGGGGTATTTTGATTTCTGGGGTGCATACCCCCCCCCCCGCAAACCCCCCACGCCCAAGTGTGCTGACAGACCTTGCACGATCGACCAGTCCCCTCAGAATTCAAGTTTTGAAAAAGTTTCGTGTTTTTGCAATTTTTTCTCCGAGCGGCGGTAAATCTTGAATAACGATGTTTTCGCCCACGCCATCACTTTTTAATTCTTATGTTAAAAATTTTAGGAAGCCTATCATTCAGACCCTGTTCACGTGTATTGCCGTTAATACCGTTTGGTCTGTTCTTTGCATGCAGTTGATGGCTCATTTAATTTTAATGTTTTTTATTGCCCGCTTCACGTAAAATCGTGCTCATGTTGAACTATAGTCTGTTTCACGCAACTTCGTTCATTAATTTTAAAACTATCTCCGACAATGAGCTGACAGATTGCGATTATAGCACTGATCTGATAAATAATTATCGTAACCCTCAGCTTACTGTCATTATAAATTCTTAGAATTTACGCACGAAGTTATGTGAAACAGACTATAACTATGATGCTAAACCGATTCAATCCTCGATTTTATAGTCCAGCTTTGTGATAACACTTATTTCGAATAAGATTTATGTAAATTGATATATTTATATATATATATTCTCGCTTAACAAGCTCATTTTTACCTATTTCACTGCTCGCTGAAAAGATATGTAGGTTACTCACCATATGTGTAATAGCTACGTGTGCGCCTACGGTCTCCTTTTTAACTAGGTACCTAAAGCCAACTAATCCTTGCGTTCATGCGACTCTTTTAGAACCTCGATTTTTGCGCTCTGTTTCGGTTTTTAATTTTTTTACCTGCTGTTTGATGCGATGTATTTCTCTATCAAAGAGACCATTTATATATAACCTACTTTAATGCTTGCATATGATGCGTGGGTACCTACGTGTAATATATAAGTAGCTACCACACTTGCAGTAGGTACAGGAAGGTATGTCCCTACATCTAATGTGCAAGCTGCGGACATAGTGAATGCTCCGGGTTATCATTTAGGGGTTGTGCGCAGAACTTATAATCTTTGCATGTTTGAAAGCTCTCAGTCGAGGAACTAAAGGGACAGAAAACGCAATTTATCGCCGAGCCGAATAGTGTTGATTTCAGAAAAACACTTGCAAAACTATAGTCCGAATCACAAAACCTTTTACCTTGTTCACAATTTCGGAATATGCAAATCAATTTCAAAAATTGTTTAAACAAACCAAAATCACGATACTGTGCATAGGAGACTGATAAGCATATGAATTTTTGCTGTGCAAAATTGCTTTACAGTAGGCTGCCTAAAAGCTACTTTTGTAGCTACTCGCTTGGCTGCTAAAAATTGATTTTCATGCACAAGGTTTTGTGAAATAGACTAGATTTGGGCCAGGTAGGCGATTAATGTCCTGCTTCATTTTATTAATCGTCAAATATGCTAAATCCTCCATTTACCGTGTCCTATTGAATCGCTTTATCTGATCTATCACATGGCTGCGTCTATAGTCCGTTTCACGAAACCTTGTGCATGGATCACAATTCTCACGTCTCATGTAAATTCATTAAAAAAGCGGTATGAACTAGAGCAGCAGTCACTATATTGTGCATAGCAATTGATAAGCATACGACGTTTCGCTATGCAAAATTGCAGTCCAGTAAGCTGCTTAGAAACCACATTTGTAGGTGCTCGCTAGATCGCTGAAAATTGATTGCCACGAACAAGGTTCAGCGAAATAGACTATAGAACTTTGTCCAGCCTCAATTTGGCTCCAGTTACATCGTTTTTAGTGGTTTAGCTCCATGAGAATTTATAAAGCAGTAGGAAATAAGCATTTTCTGGACTATCTACATTGATATACCAAAAACTCATAATGAGAAAATAAGTTTCTAATGACAAATATAGTGATATTTCTTTCAGCTTTTAAATGCATTCCCTGGTTGTTTAACACACACACAACAGGAATCTGCTTTTCCTTGTTGTTTGCATGGACGTCCACCAGGTGCCTATTCTCACACATGGGCGTGGGGGTATGCAAGTTGAAATACCCCCCCAGAAAAATTTTTTTCGCTTTTTTATCAATTTTTTGATGCCATTGGACAGTGCTCGATGAGAAACGTCGAAAAATGGTGTTTTTTCGCTATACAACCACTTTGAAGACCATTTTTCGACCTTTGAAAATTTTTTCACCCCCCCCCCAGAATTTCGTTGCTGCCCACCTATGCCTATTCTTATGCATTGTGATAGTTTTTCGTTGTTAACTCTTTTAAAAATAATTTTCATAATAAGTGTAACTTAGAGGGGCTTCGCCCTCTTCCTAGTTATTGGAGTATCTTAGCGCGCGCAAACGAGTTGGCTGATTTAGCACTTGAAGTATGTACGGATAACTAAACTGACAGCACGCCGTCAGAGAAGATACCCAACACACAACAACTACGAAAGCAGCGAACCCCGTAAGTACCTTCGGGACTTACCTAAGTACCTATGCTACACCTAGCGCTGGTCAAGAAGCTGCGGTAAAAACCTGCACTCTTCCAAAATGACCCTGAATACCTACTGCCTAAAATCTCCACGGACGTAATTGGTCCGGTACCTATGGAGATTATGGGAAGGAGATGCCGACCGCAGATCTTAACCAGGAGTAATTAGATAATCCCGGTATTCGCCCTAGGTCCTTGGACCTTTTTAGACCAAAAGAATAATTTTTCGCGAAAAGAATCGAAAAGGTTTCGCACCAGATTACCTATGGCGAAACTACTTATGAATTTCTGGTTCCAATAGCACTCTGTACTTAAAACACAACAACAAAGAGCTCTATTCCGGGCTGTCATCCACTATAAAAATTATGTAATAATTTTTATAGATTTTTGGTTTGAAAAAGGAATTATGAATTTTGCACAAAATGATAAATAAAGACTTTACCCAACGAAATCCGGCAAGAAATAATATTACGGCCGGCCTAGTCCCAATTCCTGACTGCTTGCGATATAATGCACCCCTAAGCAGTGGATTTTCGTGCTTTTACCGAGTTGAAACAATGTACAATAAATGGCGCTAATAAAGTCGGAGTTGACACGCCACAAAAGCAAAAGCCAAACTGGCACAAAACAACTAATGATCCTAAGGGGGATTGGCCCACAGTAATAGAAGAAGAAATTATTGTAAAATGTGTTTATGACAAAAATTGTGTGCTTCTTGCACATAGATTTTCCAGGTCTCCGCACAGGCTCAACGTGAATAGCGGTCATGTCGCCTATGTTTTAAATGTGAAAAGTGATAGGGGACTTGTGGGGTGTTCCACAGTAAACAAGGTCGCATCATAGTATCCCTCGCGACACCTAGCGACAAGAGTCCAACCAATTGACACTGCGTGGTCGGAATGCCTCCGCATGTCATATCGTCGATCTGAAAATATGGCTGGGTCGCCAAAGTGGAAACAAATGACCGGATGGTCGGGATTGGTGCACTAAGGTGCACAAAGGCCGTAAGTGTAAACGGCACGTGTAGATACACTATCTACATAAGTAACATGGGTACATATTTAGAAAGAGCATAAAAAATTGCATAAAATGGAAGTATTAATTGGCAGATACAAAAAGTGTATCTTAACACAGACTAGAACGGCGTCCTATAATGGTATGTAGCTTTTTCGACTGCAAAACTATGATGGTAATTGGAAGCTTAGGAAGATAGATGGGCGGCACCAAAATTCTGGGGGGTGCAAGATTTTTCAAAGGTCAAAGAATGGCCTTAAAAAAGGTGGTATGGCGAACACCATTTTTCAACGTTCTCATCGAGCACTATCCATTGACATCAATAAATTGCAAAAAAACAAAAAAAAATTTCAAAAATTGAATTCGGGGGGGGGGGGTGCATACCCCAAACCCCTCCCACACACCCAGGTGTGGTAGGAATAAAAACTTGTCAGAAGTTTATCTCACCAAATCTCACTGAAAAACGGAGTAACGGAGTGGCAGGAAGCAAAACCTGGCAAACTCAACGAAAGCGTAAATATCCAGAAATCCTTTTTCAAAGTTTTCTTCAAAATTTATCGATCAGAGCAAGTTTCAAAGAATTTACGCCAAGGGTGAGAATATGAAGGCATATCTAACGGCCTAATTATGGCAACAGAAAACTGTGTTTAAGGCATTATGAAATTGTCCATTTCACATAAGCCATAAAAGCTCTCGTACCTACCTATTTCCTTGAGCCTTAAATGTTTCTTAGTACGAAATAAATACATCGTTAAGAATACGAGTCTGACTTTCAGGAAAGCAATCGATCACCATACCATAAATATGTAGATACAAACATACATATGTACGTATATATCGTATGAATCAAATAAACCTACATACTTGATTATTCTTTGGTTCTGGCGTTGCCGATTTCAGTCCGCAATTCTATATTCCATGAAATTTGTTTTCAACAAAGAAATATACTCTTACATAGGATATACGAATACGAGCATGTTTCTATTGAGATTTGTTTTTACAATTTGTCAAAAAAATCTTAAAAGGTCTTAAAAGGGGCCTTTTGCAAGCAAATAATTTATTAGAGGTGCTTTAAGTAGGAATAATACATTAAGCAACGACGAACTATACTCTTTGATAGTTATGCACGTTCGTTAAAAGAAATTAAATCAAATCGTACCTTCTTATTACAAACATGATTAAGAAAATCGAGTCAAGAAAATTCAAGCATTCAATCAACGAGACAAGGTAAAGTGAAATTTAAAGGGCAAATGTTAAAAAAAGAATGGAAATATAAATGATAACACATTGTTGTTTCAATCAGGGAAGCATTTGTAAGGATTCAAAATCCAATCCGGGTCAAACAAACGCTTTAAATCGACGCATCGATCGATAAAATGTTTAGGTTTCGCTAAATGTAAGTATTTTCGTTTCGACTGCCCAACGCCGTGTTCCGCGCTAATGCTGCCACCATTTTGGCAAGTCCACTGGTAAATATAAGGGACGATTCTAAATCCAAGAGTTCAAATTTTAAAGACAAGTTACGTCAAACGAAAGCTTCGGCATAAAACCTTCTGTTAGCTTTAAAGAAATAGAAACAGCTAAATTGGAATACAATTTTTCAGCACTGCATATCTTAACTGATAAATTTTACAGGACCGCTAAAACATCCGATTCATAGGTGCCGAAGTTACTTTTCCTGGTCTTGAATTTACATTAAGGAATGTAAGTTTCTAAATGATTACCCAACAAGTCCAGGATCGAAATGCTGAAAAGCCTGGAGAATTCAAAACGCTCAAATGGCAAAAAATTTGATACATATTAAACACTGGCGGATTTATAGGGGGCGGGGCGGCCGCCACTCTTTCGCAGTGTTTTTTGTACAAGGCCCGTTTGTGCATGTACAAAGATGATCCCCAAAAGCCTTTGTACCTTTAGCACATGCAATTTTTGTGTACTATAATATGGTACAGTAGCGATTTTAGTGTGGTAAAACAGGGTTTTTCGACCTTTGGTTGTGTATTTTAGCTAATTTCTGGGTCTCTAAGGGCAAAAATCACTAAGAATCATCTTAAAACCGCGAGAAGCGCCGAACAATTTGATATTTTTCCTCATTATAAAGATATATAGAACATACAATTACTCATTTCGGCGCGAATCGCCTAAAATTTTTGCGAATTTTAGACCTTTTTTGCAATTTTTGTCTTTCCAAAAATCTTTGTACATGTACAAAGACGGTCCCAAAAAGTCTTTGTACATCGAGAAAAATGTTTGCCAAATACAAAAAAACCATGCCCTGTCGTCAAAAAATATTTAGGCGCAATGAAGAATAGATGTGTATTTTTCTGATGATTTTAGCCAGTTTTATTATGATTTTCCAAATAGTACTCATTAATGACATTTACTGACTCCCTTAACGCTCTAAAAACAAGTTAAATTTATGTCAGAAGTTGTTTTTGCACAAAACAAAGATTTTGCAACTGTTACAATGATTGTCGGGTGTTTTTAGGTTTTAGTCGATTCCTACATTAGTTTTGCGAGTTTTTCATGAAAAAACTGAAAAAGTCTAAACGTTTCTACTTTTTTATGTCAGAAATAATTCTGTCTATCAAAAAACAGCAAAAAAACCAGTACTTTAAGCCAGCGTTTTTTTGTACTCGGCAAAGATTTTTCCCGATGTACAAAGACTTTTCGAGGCCGTCTTTGTACATGTACAAAGATTTTTGGCCAGACAAAATTTGCGAAAAACGTCTGAAATTCGCAAAAAATTTCAGCGCTTCGCGCTTAAATGAGTAATTGTGTGTTCTTTATATCTTTAAAATGGCAGAAATTGCATTTCAAAAGGAAAAAATGTCAAATTTTTCGGCGTTTCGCGCCGTTTTAAGACGATTCTTAGTGATTTTTGCCCTTAGAGACCCAGAAATTAGCTAAGATACACTACCAAAAGTCGAACAACACTGTTTTTACCACACTAAAATCGCTAATGTACCATATTAAAGTACCCAAAAATTTGTGTGTACAAAATATACAAAGACTTTTGGGGACCATCTTTGTACATGTACAAACGGACCTTGTACAAAAAAACACTGCTTTAAGCATATTGTACTAATTTTTGGACAATGTTTGGCACTTTAAGGAAAGTTCTGCGTTCCGCCTTACTGTCACAAAATCCTGGATACGCCACCGATATTAAGGACAAAAGCCGCATCCTGACGTCCCAAAATCATGATCTTTCCGTTAACATCGAAAATCGCAAGAAACGAAAAACATTTTTAAAAACTTATGTGTTGTGATTAACACAGATGTGTACATGTATTTATCAGTCAATTAAGATATTACGTACCTATATGATTTTTAGGGGAAACTTTTCTGTTCAAATTTTCTACAAACAGAAAGTCGAAATCCTGAAAAACTGAATTGATTGCAACAACTAAATTGTGCGTGGTCTTGAAAGAATTGATCTGTTAATGACAAAAGAATCGTTTTTTCTATGAAAAATTTGAATTCGAACGAATCTGAAGTCTGAACGAGAAGCCATCATACGTGGGCAGCAAGAAAATTCTGGGGGAGGGGGTGCAAGATTTTTTTGAAGGTCGAAAAATGGTGGTATGGCGATAAAAACACCATTTTTCGACGTTTCTCATCAAGCACTATCCATTGGCATCAAAAAATTGCGAAAAAAACGAAAAAAATTTTCAAAAATTGAATTCTGGGGGGGTATTTTGATTTCTGGGGGGGTATTTTGGTTTCTGGGGGTTGCATACCCCCCAAACCCCCCACGCCCAGGTGTGGAAGCCATTTAATTAAAATGTGATTCACTGATTCAACCAAGTTTTTCATGCTACTGGGTCATCAATGGATAAATAAAAATTCACAAATATACACACCCGTATGTAACCGAGGAGGCTGGGATGCCCCCACTCGAAATACATAAGTCATCCCACCGTCCCCAAGGTTCAGATTTCCTCTTTGTCTTCTTGGAATCAAACCTTTGTTGAAAATAAGCTTGGGCATTTAGGAAGTTATGCATTAAGTCAAAGTTACCAAAGTTCATCAATTCTTCACGGTACTCTAACCACACGGTTTGGGAGCAGTGATCGACCGGGGCGACTTTTTTGGCCGGGGCCGGGGCTGAAAAATCCTCGGCCCCGACCGGGGCCAGGGTCAGACAAGGAAAATATTATTGCATGACACATACTTGGGGTGGGCATAGGAAAAGAAATAATGAGCGACTGCTCCATTCAGTAGTAAATGGCAAGCGCAAAGTTAGGTGCGCCTTTTCATATCAAGTTTTATTACTATTTATGTCACAAGAAACAAATTTAGTCCAGTGTTTCATTGTCTGAATCATCAATAAAGTCTATGTCGCTGCTATTAGCACACTCTATATCATTTGAATCTTTGCTACTGCTACTGTTGCTGTAGCGATTGGATGCAATAGGTATTGGATGTAATAAATGCGACATAACACATTCCCATAAGGGAAAGGGGTATTACCACCATACGTGGGCAGCAAGAAATTTCTGGGGGGGGGGTGCAAGATTTTTTTGAAGGTCAAAAAATGGCCTTAAAAATGGTGGTATGGTGATAAAAACACCATTTTTCGACGTTTCTCATCAAGCACTATCCATTGGCGTCAAAAATTGCGAAAAAAGCGAAAAAATTTTCAAAAATTGAATTCTGGGGGGGGGGGTATTTTGATTTCTGGGGGGGGGGGTATTTTGGTTTCTGGGGGGGGGGGGTGCATACCCCCAAACCCCCCCACGCCCAGAGTGTGATTACCAACCTCAGGGTCCAAGACACAAGTCACTGTCAGACGATTTTTGGTGAAAACCTTTTGAATTTTTTGAACTTAATTTTTTAGTATGGCAAAAGTGTACCTATGTATTAGAATTGCACGAAGTGATACACTATTTGAGAATGTAAGCTAGAGTAAATAGATAAACTATCACTATAAAACATGCATGTAATCGCTTAAAATTTCATGAGGGTCCTCAGTATACAGTGGTCGCCATGAAAGATGACGCGCCATCACCCTCAGAATTATAATGGATGGTGCGTCGCGAGCGCCGCGTTACGTCCATCATGCGCCATCATCTCTTTTTATCTATTAAGCGCCATTAAGCTCCATCATCCCGTTAATCTGGCGATGCGGACGGCGCAATTTACCTATTAATAGCGCCAACAAGGAAGCGTGCACGTGAATGCTGGCGCGCTTCCTTATTGTTGGCGCTATTAATAGCTAAATTGCGCCGTCCGCATCGCCAGATTAACGGGATGATGGAGCTTAATGGCGCTTAATAGAAAAAAGAGATGATGGCGCATGATGGACGTAACGCGGCGCTCTCGACGCACAATACATTATAATTCTGAGGGTGATGGCGCGTCATCTTCCATGGAGACCACTGTACATGCAACGGCTGGAAATCTATGTTAGGGGTCCCTTGCCATTTCTAAAGGAGGGGTTAGCGACTAGATCAAAAATGATAAAAACACATGAAATAGCCAAAAAAGCGCAGGTTTTCACCAAAAAATCGGGGAGGGTGCTCAAATATTTTCTGACTTTCACGGAAGTTCGGGGCTTGAAAGCGTGGAAGGGGGATGGCCAAACCCCTGTCACATGTATATTTCTCGGCCATTTTCAGGGGAAGGGGGTAAGCGGCTCCATTTTTGCAGCCGCTTACCCCCTGAAAATCTTTAAAATTGTAGAATTTGCAATAAGGAATTCTACACCTTTTTACAGTTTTTGTTCTTCAAAAATCTTTGTACATGTAAAACGACGGTTTTGAAACGCCTTTGTACATCACCGAAAATCTTCGCCGAATACAAAAAGACCGTGCTTCTAAATGTGATAATTCGGCCTGAATTTAGTTGATAATATTAGTTCGACGCGAAGTGCCGAAATTTTTATGAGCTTTTGATGGAATTCACACATAAAACTCGACTGAGAAAGCTAAAACAACTTGAACTACAAAATCAGAAATATTACAAAAATTTTAATATGCGAATTAAATTTTGTAATAAGCAACACTGCGCTTAGAATGGAAAAATGGAAAAATGTCAAATATTCAGAAACCCAAAAATTAGCCAATACACTATTAAAGGTCGAAAAACTTTGTTCTACCACACTAAAATCGTTACTGTACCATATTATAGTAAGCAAAAATTTGTGTGTACAAAATGTACAAAGACTTTTGGGGACCATCTTTGTACATGCACAAACGGACCGTGTACAAAAAAAGACTGGTACAAAATGTACAAAGACTTTTGGGTACCATCTTTGTTCATGTATATACAAAGGTACATTGTACAAAAAAACACTGTCACATACTGATAGTATGCGAAAATGTGCATGTTTAAAAATATATTTATATAATATAGCTACAAAAATTTGTTAGCTCATACAGAGACCTTTTCGGAGATCTTTGTAACAGCACAAGAAGCTCGTACAACAAAATAGAGTCGGCTAATAATAGTCCACCACTTAATTTTCTGGTCCTCCAATTTGGGATTTCACCCCTCCCTCACATCTGGACCTTAGGAAACTATTTGAGACATATTTAGTTTATCGGATCGGACGCAATTCTGCAGCGTAGTTTACATTCGCCTATAATTAACCTCCGTCCTAACAACTATTACACAAGAAACACGTTTTAAAGCACGCGGTTCCCATTCAATTAAATGTAAAAGTGTTTTTGTAAAAATAGTTTGTTGAAAACGTACAATTTCCAACTAGAAATAGAACGTATTTGTCAACTCTAAATCTTTTAGCCATAGCTATGAATGAATGAGTTAAAAGTAGCATTTAGTTTAAATAAGTTAAGTGGAGGAATCGAAAAGATGCAGATTTTCCTGAACATTTATTCAGTAAAAGCTCATTTATATACAGTAGCAAAGTTATAACAAGGACTAAGTAAGTAAACATGGTCTAATCAGTATAGTTCTCAAAATTAACACTTGCTCATTGATAAATAAGTGCCAGTATCACAGCCCGTACAAAATACGAATTACACAAAATTTTTCCCGGCCCCGGCCATTTTTTGACCTTGCCCCGGCCGGGGCCGGGGATGCTGAAAAATGGCCGGGGATTGCCGGGGCCCCGGTCGATCACTATTTGGGGGTATACCCCCAGAAATCAAAATACTTCCAGAATTCAATTTTTGGAATTTTTTCGTTTTTTTCGCAATTTTTTCATGCCAATGGATACTGTTCAATGAAAAGCGTTGAAAAATGGTGTTTTTCGCCATACCACAATTTTTTGACCTTTGAAAAGCTTGTAACCGCCAGAATTTTGTTGCTGCCCACCTATGACTCTAACCGTACATACTATCGTTGAATTTAAAAAATGTTCAGACTAATATCTTGAAAGATTATGTAAAAAAATCTATTAAGAAAATCATGATCTAAACACACATAAACATTTCGCATCTTGTCGTGTTTCGCACGATGCCTTTCCCTAAGAAATGAAATAAAATATATTTGAGAAACCTTCCCAAATGTCTAACAAGATGTATACTAAACTTAGGGAAACAAAATTGTTTTCGTGTCCTAGAAAACTCAGCTCAATCTACGACACTGAAACCTTTCGTCCAGATCAGCAGAATGTCGCTCAGACGTAACATTCAAATGCACATTGCCATCGGCTAAATGTCCGAAACCGACCGTTCTATGAGCCAATGGAGCGGAAATATGCCGAGCCAGTTCAACCACTTCGTAAAATTTTTCCGTTGGCAAACTCAAATCCATTCTGTAAACATATCCATCCGCACGAAGCGCCAAGGTCACACTTTCGCGAAAACGCCAAATCTCCTTTTTATATAAGTCATTGTCAAAGTGAATTTAGTCGAAAAATAAATAAATGATGCAAGGTTAGTAGCAAGCAAGGCCCTGCCCTATTTCGGGGGAGCTGGAGCACATACATGGACAGCAGCATAGGTGGGCGGCACCAAAGTTCTGTGAGGGAGGTGCAAGATTTTTTCAAAGGTCAAAAAATGGTCTGGAAATTGGTGATATGCACACATGGGCGTGATGGGGGGTTTGGGGGTATGCACACCGCCAAAAGTTGAAATACCCCCCCAGAATTCAAATTTTGAAATTTTTCTGCTTTTTTAACGATTTTTTGATGCCATTGAATAGTGCTCGATGAGAAACGTCGAAAAATGATGTTTTTTTCGCCATACGACCACTTTTAATACCATTTTTTGACCTCTGAAAATTTTTTCGCACCCCCCAGAATTTTGGTGCTGCCCACCAATGGTGATATGGCGAAAAACACAACTTTTCAACATTTCTCATCAAGCACTATTCCATTGGCATCAAAAAATTGCTAAAAAAACAAAAAATTCCAAAAATTGAATTCTGGGAGGTATTTTGGTTTCTGGGGGGGGTATTTTGGTTTCTGGAGAGGTTGCATATCCCGCGAACCCCCCATGTCCAGGTATGGACAGCAGCCTAATGCTGGTGAGTCACATGGGACAAAATTGCCCAAATCGCACCAAAAATTCAATTCTGGGGGTAATCGATCTGGGGCTTCATATTCTGGGGGTGTAAACCCCCAGACCTTCCACGCCCACATGTGAATGGGAACCGGTCAGCCAAGCCCCTACACTTGGCCGAAGAGGTGTTTAAATGGTACGAGGATACACGGTAAGATGGAAAAACTAGCATCTCATTAGTAGAAAATCTTAAAATTTCAGCGCTTTGCGCCATGTAAGCAGTATTATCTACAATGTTGCCACAGGTACGACCAAAAAACAACACTTTTAACAGCTCATTTAGTAATAAATAATTTTTTATCAGAATTATGGAGGGCGTAAAATTTCAAAGTGCCTTTTTAGGCTGAAAATGGTTGTTACGCGTCAAAAACATAATTTTTTGGGGTTTCTAACGATGCACAAAAAAAAAGAAAAAATTCGAATAAATTGAATAAAATATAGTCAAAAAATAAGTGTATGGCGCGAAGCACCGAAAATTTCACAATACTTTTCAACATTTATATATCTAAAAACGCTTATAAAATAGTACCTTTTCTACGACTTTTTCGGAAAATAGCAGACTCTGGTAGGGAGAATGGAAAAATTCCCGAGGGTTGAAAGCTTTTTTGGAGCTTAATCTAACGTCCTCACCAAAGATGGGCGACACCAAAGTTCTGGGGAGAGGGTGCAAGATTTTTTCCAAAGGTCAAAAAATGGCCTTAAAAATGGTGGTATGGCGAAAAACACAATTTTTCAACATTTCTCATCGAGCACTATCTAGTGGCATCAAAAAATTGCGGGAAAAACAAAAAAAATTTTCAAAAATTCAATTCGGGGGGAGGGAGGTATTTTGTTTTTTTTGGGGGTGCATACCCACCAAACCTTACCCCCAACGCCTAGGTATGGTCCTCACTGAAGCATGGACGTACAACGGCGTTTCATGAAAATAACTACATCACATGCACTCGTTTTAACATTAATAAGTGCAAGATTAATGCTTAGCTCTGACTTCGATTACGTCATAATGAATCGTGTACAACAAGGGACGTTTTTAAGAATGTGCCATTTGTAGAACGATTACTAGAAGCTTTTAAGAAAAGATCGCCGTATGAAATGGGCTCTAATCTATACACAAAATAGGTTGCCAAACTAACCGATTCTTGTTGTTTATCTTCGGCAAGACATCCGTTTTCAACCAATTTCTCTTTCAAACAATAATCCAGAAAATTCTCCAACTTTGATCGGTCATGTTCCGAATTACTTCCCAACGTTTCCAGTAAAATGTAAAAATTGTGCACTTTATTTGTATCAAACGGAACATTTAACCCTAAAAAACAATCAAGCCACATATTCAACCTTAAAAGAATAATACACGTCATGTACCTACATAATATTATTCGAATTAAAATATTAAGATTCCGATTAGAACAAGCGAGAACAGTAAACATTATTCGTCTAATCTGACGTTATTTAATGAACTATTACGACCAAAGACCTTCTGAAATTGGATCACTAATTATACTAACTAACTGCACGTATGGAAAGAAATAAGGCTAACAATAGTACCACGTTAATCATTATTGATAAAGATACTTTATTGAAATCCATATTCTTTCCCTTAGGAGGTGAACTACTGAGTTTGGCGCGTTCTATTGCGTTGGCGTAACACAATGAGTTGGCAAGTTGCAAGTGATAAATGAGGTTAGCCACACACATGTTCATTGGGGGTATTCCCCACCACAATGTTTGAGAAGCATTCCTCCCTAAGGCCATTTTGGACCAAAACTGGTTGCTTGAACCATGAAAAAGCGTAAAATGACGGCTAAGGGTGTAATGCCAAGTGCATGCTTATTTTTCAAGCAATTAACTGTTCAATTCGTTCATCCAGACACTTTTCTTCCATTATTTTGTGTATATTTTACGTTAAATATCATTCCATTGCCCTCACTGTTATTACTTTCATGCAAATTTAACCATAAATATTCAGGAAATATAAAATACATACAACGGATTAAGTACAAAAATCTGACATTAAATAGGTGAAAAATTACTCATTAAGCCCCCCCATGAAACTCGGTTCACCCCTTCCAGAGCTTTAGACCAAGTGCGCGTATGGTTATCCACTTAAACTACAATAATATATGAATGTGTGCGAGGCCGTATTTAAGGGGGGCGACAGCCCCCCCTCGGCCGTAACAAAATTTTAAAAGGTAAGATAACGCATGAAAAGATGGAAACACGTCTTTATCGCAAAATCATCAAATTGTCGGCGCTTCGCGCCGAATGTGAAGTGTTTTTCATGATGGTGGCCCAAGCGCGACCAGAAAACGACACTTTTTATAGCCTTTGAGTTGGAAAATGTTGCTTGAAAAAAGTTCGATTTTATGATCTTAATGGATAGAGCATGTCGAAAAACACCGACGAATTTTCCGAGATATAGACCAATTTATGTTGGGTCCGCCCCCTCCCCCTTAGCCGAATCCTGGATCCGGGCCTGTATGTATGGACATATTACAAATACATACGCAAGTGCAAGAGCATGGGCTCGATAGGCGAATTCATTTTATCACATGTCCCTATATAGCGGTGAGGCCGATGAGTATTACCGCAGCCTACATAAGGATCCGAGAACGAGTGAATGTTAGGCGATTTCGAGCCATCAAACATTTTCTGTATGATTTGTGGGGACAAAAAAGCAGAGTTGTCCAAATTTTTTAGGCTGTTTTGTTTACCCATAAAACTGATTAAATTGTTAAAACTTTTGATAAATTATTGTACTTTTTATCGATAAAAGCGAAAAAACAAGTCAAATGGTAAGAAAACTTGAAAACATGCAATTTCTACCTAAGCCACATATACGTATATGTATGTACTAGGGCTGTATCGGGTACCCGGACCTGGACCCGTTTATCCGGGTACCCGGCTAAAATTCTGGACCTGGACCCGACGTTCCTAAAATTTTGACCCGGACCCGACTGTAGCCACAAAGTTGGACCGGGACCCGGATTCGACTCAAAAACAGTGTCGGGTCCGGGTCCAAATGTATAATGCTGAATGATACAATAATATGTTAAGTTGGAACTTCGTTAATAAACAAAAAAGGTATTATATAACTAACTCAAGATTGTCTTTAGCTCAACAAACTGGAAACACGCCAATTAAACTCCCTAACTTTGTTTGGACATATTCTCAGTTGAACAAATTAAGTCACAAATGGAAAAAAATTAGTTATGGACGGAATTCCTAGAAATTATAAATTAGTTGGCAGCAGAAATAACAGTAAGAAAGCTAAGCTACAAAGGAACATATGTGACAATAAAAACTGACAAGCATCGGTATTATCCCAGGGCGGATTTATAGGGGGTCGGGGGGTCGCCTCTGTCGTCAAAAATATTTAGGCGCAATAAAAGGATAAAAGGCAGATGAGTATATAGTTTCTGATGATTTTGTCATTTTTATCACGATATTTCAAATTTCTCCGGCGCTTACAGGCAGGGTAGTATGCACTCAGTAAGGACGTTTACTGGCTTTCTTAGCACTCTAAAAGCCTTATGTTTAAGTCGAAAGAGTAGTTTTTGTACAAAACGAATATTTGCTAGTTCTTAAAATAATTTCTCGAGTATGTTCTCTGAGCTTTGTGTTGAGTTTTGCATGTATCTTGCGAATCTTTTATAGAAAACTCCAAACATTTTGAAATTCTTAAATTTTTTGCGTCAGAAATGATTCTTTCTGCCTAGTATAAACGGCTAAAAACCGCTACTTATGCATAATATACGAATTTTTCGGGAAATTTTCGACACTATTAGATGGGGTTTCGATCCCCCGACAGAAAATTCTGTATCCACAGCTGATACGGGCGTGTGTAGTAGCTGTAAAACAAGCACATATTCACAAAAGGGGTGAGTAAGATTTCGTATATCGATTGTTAAGAACTTAAAATGACTCAGATATCAAAATTTTTCGGCGTTTCACTCCGGACTAAAGCATTTCTGTTCTATTTACCAAAAAATTGCCTAGACTAAAATCGAAATGATCGAAAAAAATCAAGAATCTTATGAATTCTTCTACTTCTTATCAATAAAAGTTTGAACTGAGTTAAAATGGATGCTCTTAAAAGCAATAGGAAATACGCTCTTAACTCAGTAAAGTCTTTCATACATATATGTAAGCTATTCTGATCACTTTGGCATTTGACTAGAAACACGGCCTAACCCTATCCCAAATTTCGGAATTTTGCCCATCCTTCAATCAGATTTTTCCCGATGTACAAAGACTTTTCAGGACCGTCTTTAAACATGTACAAAGATTTTTCGGAAGGCAAAAACTGTAAAAAGCCTAAATTCCCAAAAATTTTCAGCGCTTCGCGTCGAAATGAGTAATTGTGTGTTATTCATATCTTTATAATGGCAGAAGTTTCATTTGGACAAGGAAAATTGCCAAATTTTTCGACGCTTCACGCCGTTTTTAGACAATTTTTAGTATTCCTCTCGTCAGAAACCCCGGAATTCGCTAAAATGCACTATCTAAGGTCGAAAAACCTTGTTTTGCCGCACTAGAAGCGCTACTGTAAGCACCATATTTCAGTGCATAAAAATTTGCATATATGTACAAAATGTACAAAGACTTCTGGGAACCATCTCTGTACATTTACAAGAGGTACCTTGTACAAAAAAACACTGATTCGATGTAGCTTTTTGGCATTCGTTATCGAATCTGAAAAATTAAATTTTCTGCCCATCATCTGACCTGCTGAACGAACATAGATGCTGGAAGTTTTACTGCGTAAACATGAGACAGGCTGCCTAAAAACGCTTTTGTCGCGATTACTAAAAGTTCTGAGAATGTATGTTCAAAATATTCCTACTTTATCCAAACAAACTATGCACAGCATGGGAATTCTGGGGGTCGAAACTTTAAAGTGCTTTTTTGGGCCCAAAGATAGTGGAACCCGCCAAAAACATCGCTTTTGGCATTTCTGACAATGCCTTATCTTTCAAGAGCATAAAAAGATTGAAAAATTTGGAAAAAATTCAGAAAAGTCGAACAAATCGAACTATATATAGGTCAAACATGAGTATATGGCGCGAAGCGCCGAAAATTTGACATTTTTGATCAAACAGATAGCCAAAAACGCTTACAAAGCACTTTTTCTACGAATTTTTAGAAACAATTTTTTGGAAACTTCAAAAAACTCGCCAATTCAGGCGGATGGGGGTGAAAAGTTTCTGCGAGGGGTGAAAAGTTTCTACAGGGGGTGAAAATTTTTCTGGGGATGAACCCCCAAGATTATATATGAACATAACTCTATTAATTAGCAAATGCCAGTCCTAAAGCAAAGTGTTTTAACCCTAAATTATCTTTAACGCATTGCACAGACTGACGATCCATCAGCTCGAAGCTTGACAGAATTTCCGCTAGCATTCTTTTAGAATGACGCAGGATATTTAAACAGGAGGCAAAAGAATTCGTACCTGAAAGACGAGAGCGCATACAATTGTATTCAGATTTTTTATAAGACTTATGCACCTATATAGCTAAATACGTTAAGCCATCCGAATAACTGAAAATTTTAGCATTCAATATTTCGATTGTGTCCTGATTCTCCGACTACTCATATATTTCTTCTCAATCTTGATTCGTACATATTCGCGACCATTTAAAGTCAATTGTATATTCAATAGGCAGTTCATTGACGTTACCAATCAGAATCAGATTTTTGCTAAGAGCTTTGAGAATTTAAGAATGTGGTGTCTGTATAGACGTGAATCCATAGATGAACTTTGTTGACTTATAATTTTACACCACACAAGAGCGCCAGAAAATTCTGCAGGTTTTTTTAATGGAACAAAAGTATAACAATCAAGTAAATAATAAAAACGCGGTGAAAGAATCTCAAAATCCTTTACCATTAAAAGTAGAGTTTTAAACAATTGGTCGGAGAATCGGAACGGTAGAAGCAACGGGAATTTTTCGTGTTTAAAAATGGTGTTTTACACAATTGGTCTCAAAATCGGGACAGCCGGAGAATCAGGATGGTCAGAGAATCGGGACGGTTGGAGAAACGGGAATTTCAAGAATCTAAAAATAACCTGTTTTATCGTTAGACGGACCCGATATTTCCCATCACACATAGTTCTTGTCACGGAAATTGCAAACCCAGCTGCTGTGATCTGCTACATTGACCAACTACAGTAGAACGTAAGCGCATCAACCGTAGCCACGCGTGTTCGGTCATAGTAAGATTGCGTTCGGCCTTAGTAAATCGCAGCTAGCATATTGCGTTATTTGTCACACAAACGGGAAAAAATTTCTCAATCTGCTTTAATTTTTGCACCCGTGCGTCTCAAAAGTGTGTGCATGCTGCAGGTCCAGTCCGTGAAAAAAGGTAAAAATAGATTGGAATTTTCGTGCATTTCATTATAATTCTCGTTTCCTCCGAATCTCATCTACGAGATAATGGGCATAAAAATGAAAGAAAATAGTATTTCCTGTGTGCGATCAATTGCATATTGCTCTGCTGCGAAAGAGCATTTTAAAATTAATTTAAGGCTGAGAGCGTTCTGCGTTTTAAAACAAATTCATAGCCAATGAAGAGCGAAAGATTCAAAAATCATATAGGCCCAAAATTTTTTTGCCATCAGTTATATGATTTTAAAAAGCGCATCTTTTTGACTAAATCAAAATCAGAAATAAAATCAAAGCAAATTGCTCTTACCTTTTGGAGGGAAGGTTTTTGAAAAGGTATTTTCATTCTTCTACAAGCCATATTTTTCACTATTATATTCCAAATTGGGAAGAGAGAATGAATAGTGACTGTAAGGTCTAGGCTAGATGGAAAATTTGACAAAATAGTGAAATACATATGACAAATACTTTTGCAAATTAATTGTACATCATCCTTAGTAGATCGCGGGATAGTAGAATGAGACGACCTTAATGCGTATTAATACAAACATACAGTATGCGTGTCTTTTTCTTTAACCAATCGAGAGTAATACGACCACGCCGTTATTTGTTACAATGATGACCGTTTTACGCAAGTTGTGGGTTTTACGCTTGCTGCATGCAGCATGGAAGGTTCCCTGTGCGCCTAAGTATGTGCTTTGTGCCTGCTGTATGCAGCATAAATCGGAAAGATACAAATAGCTAGGCTGGCCGTTCTTTTGACGCATGCATGGAAGAACGAAAATCTATTTTGTTGAAAAAATTGAACTAAATAAGCGTCTGAAGTGATTGGATAAAATAATTATAGTGCTGGCCTCTAAAAAAACCAGTCGATTTGTAACCTAAAAAAACCACCCTTTTTCCATAACCAAAAGGAGATGACTGATGATATTATACTGGCGAACAAGCTATGCCGTCAGGATTACAACTGACCCCTGGTCAGCTTTCCGGATCATTCAGAAATTTGAGATATAAAATTGTCGAAAAGTTCCTAAAATTGCCATTTTTATGTTTTTAAAGCATTTTTGAGGGTCAGTATTTCTACCCGTATTCATAGTTGGTGGAATCTTTTGTTTTCACGTTAGGCTCCCTTGCAGACTAATGTCAGAAAAAAATTTAGTTCTCCTATGTCATCCACATAGCTACAGTATACCTTCAAAGCCAAACCTAAAAAAACCAATTGTAACCTAAAAAAAACCAGCGCCAATTTTTACAAAACTTAGCAGGAATGTGCCTCATAGCATCATTCATTATGCCTGATATTTATTTTCCACAAAACATAAGAATCACCCCAAAAACTGCCAAAAAAGTTTGATTGTGACCTAAAAAAAGACCAATGCTAAGTATACGTTGCCATGGCACCGAAATTACTTTTCATCAAGTTGCATAATTTTGCACTGATTTCTTGCAGAGGATGTAGAAGAGACTTACCTAGAGTCGATTTTATCACTTGAAGACTTTATTTGAGAAATTTATATAAATTTTAATGGAATTCAGAAAAAATTATTGATTTTCCTATAAATGTGATAAAATGAACGGAAATATCGTAAAAAATGAATTTTTTTCAAAATTGTGATGATTTAAGGTCAACTAACTGTTTTACGCTGCCAACCATGCGCTTCGCATAACATTTTGGGGGTGGTTTTTTTAGTTACCATGGTTTTTTTTAGGAAAAAGTGGTTTTTATTCAAAATTTCGTATTTCATGCAAGCTTGCTATGAAATATGGCGCTTAAAAATTCTTCCATGCAGCAAGTTATAGGCCTAGGGCAGCTGTCAAAAATAGGTGTTTGTTGACTTCTTCAATGCTATTTGTTCTGAAGTTATACGCCAAAAACATGAAAATGGTTTTTTTAGAGGCCAGCACTATATACTTTTATTACAAAATTTTATATTGATATTTACATAATGATACAATTAGTAATATTAGAGGGGAACTGACATGGAATACAACTAGACAGGAATTTGAAAATTTATATTTAAAATTAATTTTAAAATGAATGAATCAATTAATTAATCATAAATCTTGATTCGATTCTTTTATAGTGCTGAAAAGAATAATAAAATTAATCATATGTCATACCAGCACAGCATGGGGATTTTGGAGGGATGAAACCTAGATAATTTTGTATTAAAAACACCATTGATGCTCCTTCCTTCTGGCCACAAATGGACATGGGGGGATTGTGACACCAGAAGTTGAAATACATACCCCTGCAAATTACTGTAGACCCCAGAATTCTATTTTTAGTTATATTCTTAGCGATTTACCTTATTCTGACCCCCTAGAATTTAGGTGCTGCATATTTAAAATTTTTGTTACATAAAATAAACTAAATAATAAATATCGTTATGCCTTTAAGCCACAAAATTGATAAAAAAATTCCTCATTATCCGCTTTCAAAAATATTTTGTATCTTCGCTTTTTCATTTATTTACGATATGTGCATCAATAATATATTCAGTTCAGAAGTGAAATACATCACATAGTGTCTGTCTCCTCAGGCAAGCATATAGTTCAAAAAATATTGCCCGTTCTATTATTTCGCGCAAATTTTATTCTGATCAGCCAGCTTTCTTTGCAATTTTTCTTGTTCAATTAAAGTACTTATATATGCGTATCTACCATTTTGTATTTATTCTATTCAGCGGACATACGCCTACACATGTAATAAAGGCAAGACTTGAAAACAACAACAAATTTTTACCTCCTGATATTTTAATACACAAGCTCACAAAGATTTTGCTCGCGTTCCCTGGGTCTATATGATTTTTAAATCTTTTGCCCTTCATTGGCGATGAATTTGTTTTTAAACGCCGAACGTTCACAGCCTGTAATTAATTTTAAAATGCCCTTTTGCGGCAGAGCAATATGCAATTGATCGCACACAAGAAATACTATTTTCTTCCATTTTTATGCCCATTATCTCTTAGATGAGATTCCAGTGGAGGAAACGAGAATTATAATGATATGCACGAAAATTCCAATCTATTTCTATCTTTTTTCCCGGACTAAACCTGCAGCATGCACACACTTTTGAGACGCACGCATGCAAAAAATCAAAGCAGATAGAGAAATTTTTTCCGTTTGTGTGACAAAGAACGCAATATGCTAGCTGCGATCTACTAAGGCCGAACTCAATCTTACTATAACCAAACACGCGTGGCTACGGTAGAAGCGCTTACGTTCTACTGTAGTTGGTCAATCGTAGTAGATCACAGCCGCGCTGCGTTTGCAATTTCCGTGACAAGAACACGAAGCAGATGACGTTAGACTCGTGAAACCAAGCTTCTTTTAAGAATTTTTCTATTATTAGTTCAGTCAGTCCACTGTTTTTTTGTACAAAAACTTATATTTTTTACAGTCAAAAATCAACCTAAAAATGCCTGTACTCTGTGTACAAAGATCACTCCAAAATACGAGCCTCAAAATCTTTGTCCCGTACAAAAAAGAAGAATAATTGGTTCAGTCACATTTTCACAATTTTCCTTTTTAATTTCAGATAAAAAAATTTAGCCCCCTTCTCAAACTTCGATCAAAGATGTATGCTTTCCTAGAGCTGTGCCGGGGCCGCCTTTTTTGCCGGGGCCGGGGCCGGGACCGGGGCCTAGGCCCCGGTGCCGGGGCCGGGCGCCTGGCCGGGGCCAATAATAGCGTGCTTTACCATGCTTATAGTACGACCCTGCCCTACCCCTTATATGTACCTATGCATATATTCTTGCTTGTAGATATGCACGTCAATCGTTAATATTTGTTGGGATTACAAGATATAACAGAACATGGGCATCGGGGGATCTAAACCCCCCAGAATTCACTTTCTCCCCCCCCAGAAAGAATCCGCTAGACCCCCCAGAAATTGATTTTCAGAATTTTTTCTGTTTTTCTGCGGTTTTTTTATGCTAATGGATAGCTCTCATTGAGAAACGCGAGAAAACGGTGTTTTTTCGCTCTACCATATATTATCAGGCACTTTTTGACTTTAAAAAATTTTGGATTCCCTTGAATTTTTGAGCTGCCCATGTATGGATTTAACTCCTCTGACTTGGATGCGTTTCTCAATGTGCTTTACATTGCACTTTTTTAGGCTTATTATTCTATTTGTTCTGATAGACGTAGCTGTCTGCTACCAAGCAAGCTGGAAATGCCCGTCTATATGAATTGCAATTTAAAATATGTCAATTTTGATTATTAACTAGAAATTTTCACCAATCTGATGCTTTCAACCACGGGTTTTTTGTATTCATCAAAGATTTTTCCCGATGTACAAAGACTTTTCAGGACCGTCTTTGTACATGTACAAAGATTTTTGGAAGACAAAAAGTGTAAAAAGGTGCAAAATTCCCAGAAATTTTCGGCGCTTCGCGCCGAAATGAGTAATTGTTTGCTTCTATTTTTTTTAAATTTTTTACATCCACAAAATTGCAGAATTTGCATTTAGAATAGGAAAATGTCTAATTCTTTGGCGCTTCGCGGCGTTTTGAGACAATTTTTAGTAATTTTTGGCGTCAGAAACCTAGAAATTAGCTGAAATACACTACCAAAGGTCGAAAAACCCTGTTTTATCACACTAAAATCGCTACTGTACCATATTATAGTACACAAAAATTTGCATGTACAAAATGTACAAAGACTTTTAGGAACCATCTTTGTACATGTACAAACGGACCTTGTACAAAAAAACAATGCTTTCAACATATTCTGAAAAAACGGTTCTTAGTTCTTTGTTAGTAATACTCCCTCTTACTCAAACCCTATTTACGAGCTTGTGTAGACGAAACGCCGATTCAAAAATGCACTGATTTGATCGAAAATTACGGAATAACCATATTGTTTGAATAATTTTTCAATTCATAATTACAAATTAACGAAAAGCTAAGAAAAGCCTCATTCCCTAACACTATCCGAGAAAAAAAGTTCTGAATTTCAGGGGATTGGTTTTTTAGACGTTTTCTTAGCAACTTTCGTAGCACCTCTACTTATGTAGAGTTCAAAAATATGCCTCCGTGAAAAATCACAAGACTGCCATGCTGATACAGCCATATTTATCATTTCATAAAAATAAACTAGCAAAGAGTAATGGGACAAAAATCATACAACGCAAATAAAATTCGCTGGAAAAAATTAATTCTTGCCAACGTTCCATATACATTACTCGTCTGTACCTTTTGGTCAACCTTGCTTCGTATAACAAAATAAAAAAATCTAGATAGTTCAAATTCACTGCTCGAAAAACTGGCAATGACGCAAACTAAATGCTTAAATATGTAAACGCATTCCACAAGTTACGAATCTCAATTCGCGTAAAACCGCACTGAGAACAGGAAGAATAAAATACGATCTAAAAACTACAACGTACATAATAGCATACATATTTGATTCCACGCGTCTTTTAATCGCGCATACATTATTGCACTACATCTTTTATTTAATTTTACATATATCTATTTATTTCTTATCATTATTTAATTGCACATTGAATAAAAACACTGAATTTATAATGATTCAAGGATACTGAAAGGTTGAAAAAGGATAGGATACTAAAAACTATACTTAAAAACTAAAAACTACTAAAAACTACGTGTAAATACCAATAAGCGCTACATTTTGACTAGTTGGCTTGGGTGGACACAACAGGCGCAAACGAGTTATGACGCCGAATTGGCCCTCTGATCCCACAAATAAATGCGACAAATGCGGCCCCATATTATCCTTCCGCACATTGTTCGTTAAGTCGAATGTCCATGCCAACTCTTCTTTTTGTCAGCAAAAAAGATCACTTATTTCCATACATGCACAGCATAAGAATTCTAGGGGGAGGGAGGAATCAAGCTTTTATAAAAAAATTTTAAGGATTCAAAAAAGGTAAATACACGTCAAAAACATCGTTTTTGGCGTTCCTTACGATGCCCTATCTTTCTTAAACGTAAAAACATAGAACAATTCCGAAAAAAATATCGAGAAGACTGAACAAAGTATATTTTATAAATGAGCGCGATGCGCCGAAGCAAGCAGATAGCTAAAACGCTTTAAAACAGCACCTTGTCAACGAATCTTTTTGAAAAATTGAGAATTCTGTGGGGAGAGAATTTCTTGGAGGAGGAGGTGAAAATCTTCCTGAAGGTGAAAACCCCAAACTTCCCCAAGATCATGTATTCATATTTCATTTGATCGTTCTTCAATGTCAACTATGTACATACGTTGAAGATATGTTTTAGCCGGTTTTAAAAAAGTTGAACATAAAGAAGAGATCATTTTGGATGAAGATATCATGAGTACATACATATATACCTACATTGGCTAAATCTTCTGTCATATATGTATATATCAAAAAATAATTAAGCCAGTTTCAACAAGATATGCTTTCGGTTTTGAAACACTATTAATTTTTTATAAAATTACACAAGCTCAGTACCGAGAGTTAAAATTAATAGGTATTGCAAACATGGTAGGAAAGATATAGACATCGTATGTAATGTACATTTCAACAAAAGGCATCCGCCTAAAAGGCACTTTTCAACTGTGGACCGCCACCACAATGTCTGGAAGTTGAAGAGAGAAAACAGATGACCACCATTGCCCAAAAATAAATGCAAAATTTTTTAAGATTCAGTTTCAACATGAAGAGGAATCAGAAAAATCACCAAAGGGACAATCTAGCTTGTATGATATTCACGTATGCACTGGGGATGTTCCGATAAATCGGAATCGGAATCGGTTGGAATCGGTCATTTTTCGTGGGATCGAATCGGAATCGGCGATAATAAATCTTGGAGAATTGGCATCGGAATCGGAATTCGTAGGTTTTTAAAAATCGGAATCGTATCGGAATCGGCTAAAATTGGTCCAATTATAGATTCGATTCCTTTTTATTTTAATTATAGCAGAATTAGAATAGGGAAATACAACTTTAACCTTTAAAACGTAAAAATAAACAATTTTTCCCTCATAGTAAAGTACTGGTAACCCAATTCTCGGCGGGTACTGGTCAAGTTTTTATTCATCTGAACCTCACATGCATACTAATGTCTAATACTGAAATTTAATTTCAGGCAGATTATATTTTAGAAATACTAGTTTTTCAGCCTTTTTGCCTTGCAATCTGTTTCTTAGCGGATCGTATATTATTCTAGCGCCACTAAACAATTGCTCCGATGGGACGCTCGTAGCTGGGGCTGCCAAATATTTTCTTGCTAAAGTCGACATAAGCAGATAGGTTGATCGCTTCTCTTCCCACCAGGGGCGATTAAGGGGGCGGGGGGCCGCCCCTTATTGGCCAAAAATATTTGGCGAGATAAATAATGGATATGCAATTTGCAATGATTTTTGGCCGTCAGTGACCTTAATTTCTCAAATTTTTTTGGCGACTTTCTTGGCGACCTGGAAGCACGGTTTTATTCTATTTGGCAAACATTTTTCCCGATGTGCAAAGACTATTTTGGACCGTATCTGTACATGTACAAAGATTTTTGGGAAGACCAAAAACCGCGAAAAAGGTCTGAAATTCGCAAAGATTTTCGGCGCGAAGCGCCGAAATGAGTAATTGTATGTTCTATATATCTTTAGCGTGGCAGAAATTGCATTTCAAATGGGAGAATGTCAAATTTTTCGGCGCTTCGCGCCGTTTTAAGTCGATTCTTAGTGATTTTTGCCCTAAGAGACCCAGAAATTAGCTAAAACACACTACCAAAAGTCGAACAACTCTGTTTTTCCTTCTTAAAATCGCTACTGTACCATATAGTAGTACCCAAAAATTTATGGGTACAAAATTTACAAAGATTTTTGGGCAGACAAAAACTGTAAAAAGGTGCAAAATTCGCTAGAATTTTCGGCGCTTCGCGCCGAAATGAATAATTGTTAGTCCTACATATCTTTGGAATGACAGAATTTGCATATTTTCAGTAACTTTTGTCGTCAGAAACCAGAAATTATCTAAAATACACTACCGAAGATCGAAAAGTTTGTTTTACCACACTAAAATCGCAACTGTACTATATTATAGTACACAAAGATATGCAGGTACAAAATGTACAACGACTTTTGGGGACCATCTTTGTACATGTACAAACGGACCTTAAACAAAGAAAACACTGATTAGCTTTACCTATATATTTAACATGTTTGCCGCAAGAATCGGAATCGGAATAGGCCGATTCCTGTTATTTTGGAATCGTAATCGAATCGGAATCGGCTGTCTTGAGATTTGCAGAATCGGCATCGGGATCGGAATCGGCTTTTCTGAGATTTAAAGAATCGGAATCGAATCGGAATCGGTCATTTTCAAAAAAGCGGTATCGGCACATCCCTAGTATGCACAAAAGTTCAAGTATATTCAATTCACAATTTATTAATTTACATACACCATCATTCCATGTCAATTTTTATCGTATCCATAATATTTGTTCGAAAATTCAGTAGATAACATTAGAACGAATGCTGGCCATATATGGAGAGCAAGTAGCAACCGAATTCTAAGTGTCCTATGGGGCGAAATCGCGATTAAAATTGCCAAAAACTAAATTCGGGGTGTGCTGGATTCTGAGGGTCTTTTGGATTCTAGGATGTTCTAACCAGACATGCATGTAGGGGAAGGGGTTAGAGGGTCTTAGCTAGACCCACAGAATAAAAAAATGGAAAACTTTGTGGAGAAAAAGAGGAAAAATAGAGGCCAAAAACGGATGAAAATTTAAAATTTTCTCTAAAAGTGCTTCAAATTGACCAGAAACTGGGTAATAACATAGTTTTGACGCTATTTTAGCGCTTACACCAGTTTTTGAAGTCATTTCGGCCAAAAAAAAACTCAATTTTTGACTCCCTGCCTGGACCGGCTGACCACCCCAAAATCGACCAGGCTGTGCATCTATACTCTAACCCCCAGACCCCCACGCCCAGTAAAGCTGCTGACTATTGTTTAATAAAGATTAATAACTATTTTTCCTCTAAGCCTGTCGATTCTGACACCAACCATGCACAACAAACCTTTTTGAAATCCACCAGGTCCAACCACCTCTACGCCGATCAATGACGAGTGCAGAGATCCATAGCGAACGAATCGGACGCCACCAGCTGCCGTACTTAAGTTGCCCCCTATGTGACACGAACCTTTGGCACCCAAATCCACCGGCACTGTAAAACCATGCTCAGCCAATGCGCTGTCGATCGCCTCGAGGATGCAACCAGCTTCGCAGGTCAGAATACCTGAGAAAAGAAGTGTAATTAGTATTATGCACATGACTCCATGGGCTTTAATCGTATTCTGCTTCAGTGATCAATCAAGTAGAATGCTATCTGATGAAGCTAAAAAGCCGAAATCATCATCTAGGTGTAGCGATGTCCCGAACATACATGTAACAGGAGGTCCGGGAGATTCCCCTACCCAAAGTTGGACGTCCCATCTCCTCAAGGTCAGAAAATGTTTGCCCTCCCCACACGATTTTTGGAAAAAATGCGTTTTTTGGCTATTTTTACGTGATTTTGGCCGTTTTTACTCCCCCCATACTGAAAATAACCGGGGCCTCAACCCGAAATTTGGAGCCGTTACTACATGTATAATTCAATGGTTCCAGACCCCAACTCCACAGATGGTAGGTGCACGGCTCGCAAGAGGTAAAATCGAAGGATACGAGACTAGTAGATACATATGTATAGCTTTCATATTTCAAAAGTTAAACAAACGAAAAGCATTGAAACCAAGCTTTTTTAGCAATTTACCCTACTTTGATTATGTTATGACGCTCTTCAAGATGAAAAATATAGAAATTCAGCAGCGTCAGCTGTCTAACCCCTCCGTGGCAGTGAAAGTTCTCATCCCATGGTGCGTGTTCGCGTTCTGGCTCCGGGGCGAGGCTGGAAGATTCGAATTTACTGTAAAATAGGCAATTGAAGAAGCATGTAAAAGCATGTAAATTACCTATGTATAAGAAATACTGAGTATTTGAAACAGAAAAATTAAATGACTGGACTGTTTCAATAACAAAAAAGTGAACTTGCGTTTGAGTGATATAATTCAACTTATCAATTCGTCACTTGAAATAGACAAGAGAGAGAAAACCAATATAGAATTGTTGAGTAGAGGTTGTAATATTTATCTATTTCAAAAACTAAGCTAAATAAGAATAAAATTAAGCTTGGAGTAATGTTTTGTTTCGTTTCAGGTTATTCAATAACTAATATTGGAGTGAAAATTGAAACAACTTGATGTCAGCTTAAGTAACGATCTTAATTATGAAAATGATAAGGTTTGACCGATCATTTTTCGACAAGAAGCATTTAAAATGGCGAGGACTCGCTCCAGCATCTGTAAAAATGTTTTATCGGTCCCCAAACGTTCATACAGACTAGGGTATGACAAGCTATTTTACCGTACAAATAGTCGTTTGCTCTTACATACATGATTTTTCATTGATTTCGGGCGCTTCGCGCCAAATAGTAGGGCATGCCTTTATTTTGGAGTGTTATCTTATGTCATGTATTGTTTAATTTTGAGTTTAGCTTTTATACCTATTATTTGAATATCAATACTGCACAATCCCTACTACAAGCGAATGATTTTCGGTCCGTATAAACATTTTCTCGCCTCCATGATTTTCCGTTTATATTCTAAAGAGAAGTGTTTTGGATGCACATAGTTGGATTATTTTAAACAACAATGTGCCTTGAAATCTTTTCCTGTTCGGAAAAGCCGGTTGAGTTATTTCTCATGCAATGTACTTGCAACGTTCTGCATTGCACTGTCTAACGTGACCCTTATTTCCAGTGCATTAGCATGAACTTAAAAAAATCGTATTTTTACATAGTTTATCGTTTTTGATACCTATAGCTTCTTATATTCAGTCAATTATTTTTCTATTATTTTGCTTATTTGTCATTTAGTTTTGTTTATTTTCATGTATTTGATCAAATAAAGCATTATTTAATTGCCCGCAATAATGATACTGAGATGTTCCAGGCCCCGGCTAGGCCCCGGCCCCGGCTAGAAAGGCGGCCCCGACACATCTCTACTGCTGAGTATTTGCGTTTATTCACTTTGACCATTAACACGCTTGTCACTTGTTGCTTTTGTAGCTGACTGACTAATGAATAAGTAATAAGCATAAGATTAAACAAATTTTCATTTCGTTTTGTGAAATCTTACATATGAGTGGAATTCATAGGATCTGTTTACCCTGGCCGGAAAAAACGCAGAAAAATTGAATATATGATTAGCTTCGAAAGAAAGTAAGATACTATAAATGCAACTATTCGTGTATTGCTTGACGTAAAACCATCAAAACTATTACTGTTTCGCGCCAAGCAATGTTTTTTGGTCTTATGCATGCTCCAAATTGCACGGAATTCGCGGGAGAAAATTGCATTCTCATGGAGATTTATATCAACAGTTAAACGCATACCTGGGCGTGAGGGTTTCGGGGGTATGCAACCCACAGAGCCAAAATACCTCCCAGAAACCAAAATACCCCTCAGAAACCGAAATACCCCCACAGAATTCAATTTTTAAATTTGTTCGCAATTTTTTGATGCCAATGGATAGTGCTCAATGAGAAACGTTGAAAAATGGTGTTTTTTCCGCCATACCATCATTTTTAGGCCATTTTTCGACCTTTGAAAAAATTTTACACCCCCACCCCACGAAATTTGGTGCCGCCCACCTATAGTCACACTTCCTTACCAAGAGATAATGCTACAAACATGCAAACTTTTGATTTTTAAGGCGTAAGAGATTGAAACCATATACGCTGGGCGGCATAAGTGTAGTACCAGGGACCCGTACTTTCTACACTGCACTATAGGTATATAGTATATATAGTACCTGTCCGTCACCCGTACTTTCTTTACTGCACTATAAGTAATAGTACCCGTGACCCGTACTTTCTACAGTATGACTCATACTTTCTACACTACATGACCCGTACCATCAACACTGCATTGCATAAGTGACAAATAAGTAAGGAATCACCCGAATGAAAAATAGGAAATCAACAGGGTTATTTTTCGCAAATACAAGCTAACAAATTAGTGTGCGCCGAGTCAAATCGGAATAAGTGACAAAATGAAAAATAGAAATCAACAGGGTTGTTTTTCGCAAATGTGAGCTAGAAAATAGCTGTCAGCTAACAAAGACTGCTTGGATCTGCAGCCTGGACAGCGCCAAATGAAAACGTTTAATTTGGACTTTTCCTGGATAAGCGAATAATTTTTATCGCACCCCGCACAAAAAACAGATTCATGAATAATGTGCGTTTCATCGAAATATTTGATGATGCTACGCTTATCTTTTAACTGATCTTGAAGCTCAAAAATATTCATAATTCCGATCCGACTGATAAAAATGATCTGACTTATAAAAATATGTTTTGCTGCAGTTGTGTGTATTTTTTATGATCATCTCTTTTATTTTTTATTGTGTTCTTTGTTTGACACAGGTACCGTATGAGCCATATACAATTAGCAGCCAAACGTTACTTACAGAAAATAGTAGCAGCCAAACGCGTAATACCTATAATGCAGTGTAGAAAGTACGGGTCACGGGTACTATATCCTTATAGTGCAGTGTAGAAAGTACGGTTCCCGGGTACTACACTTATGCCCGCTGGGCTAGGTAGATATAAGCAGTGTATATGCATAACCAGCTAGGGCCTTTTTACTTCTGATATCACTTAATCATACGTAACCTTTCTAAAGTCATTTAAGGTGCAAATCAACGTAACGAGGCTGAATCACACTTTAAAATGCATTTCATCAAACAAAAATTTGTTTGTAATTATTTTTTTGCAAATAACTTACTCTTTACCATAAGCTAGTCATGACGAGCAAATAGTCTTATACAGCGAGTAGAGCGAATTTACTGGCTCAACGGTATGATAGAGTCTCTCTTGGCGGCCTTTTTAGTGAGCTTCAAAAATTTTATACTTTCTCTTTGAGGCCTGAAGGGAAATGATATTTTTCATTTCGGGGGAGGGGGCAAGCAAGTCCCACACATTCCTTTGTTTACGGGTCTGATCTTTACGTATACATTGTACACTTATGGATATAAGGTACACTTATGGATATACAATTTACGAACAATTATGGATATACAACTTATGTATACATTGTACACTTATGGATATATATAGTTGTCATGCCATTTATTATATAAATGGCATGACAACTTGAACCGGTGTGTTAGCCAATGGTTTAATGCACTATTTGACGATGCTCTATCTTTCTAGAGCATAAAAACATAGAAAAATTTTTGAATACGCTGAATACAAATATAGTCCAAAAGAGTATATGGCGGCCGAAAATTTGACACTTATGTATGAGCAATTAGATAGCTAAAAACGCTTACAGCACCTCTTCTACGAATTTTTTAGAAATTTTTGGGAAATCGCAAATTCGGAGGAGGTGGGTGAAAAATGTCTGGAAGATGAACTTTTCTGGGGTTATAAAATCCCTTAAGATAATGTATGGCTCCGCCCAGGTTAAAAGTGTGCCAGAACATCATAGTTGCACAAGGTGAGGTTGGTCAGAGTAGAAAAATCGATATTTTGGGGTCAGGGAGGTGTAAAGATTTTTACTACAGTGAATTGAATTTTGGCTATTTTTACGTCAAAATTGCTTGAAAATACACTATTTTTGGCTCGAATCGCTCGACAGTACCTAACTTTTGACTCCTTCAGCGGGGAGCAATACCCACTCTCACCCCTTCCTATGTGCGTGTATGCAGAACATCTCTACTGAAAAGTCATATGGCTCGTCAACAAATGAACAATAACAAAACTAATTATGTAAAACAAAAACAAAAATCACTGCAGCTAAACCTGAGTAGGAGTCGAAGTCAATAATTTTATTCATTTTCGACAGGCTTAATATGATTTCGTCATTGACGGGAACAGAACCGCCAGTCAGACTTGTATTGCCGCCCTGAATACACAGTGCAAGCTTCCTTGATTGACAATACTTAATTATCTCACGCGTTTCATCCGTTGACTTAGGCTTCAAAACCAAGCTACTCTTTCCTAAAACAATAGGTAACCATATTAAAAGCACTAGCCAAATGCAAATTTTGGTCTTGCAGAAAGAGAACATATAAAAGTCAAAGTCAGAGCACAGCCAGACACGCACGTGGGTATTTTAACACAATTGGGATCATTTTCTGGTAAAATAAGACAAAATTAAGACCAAAAAGCGATAAAAATCGCAACTTTCATACAACATTCTTTGAAATCGAACAGAAACTGACAAATACCGCAGTTTTAACGATATTTTTAACCTGAAATAGATTGTTGAAGCCATTTTTGCTCAAAAAACTCTCCAGATCTATTTTGACATTTCGTACATTTATGACCACATAAAAACAATCAGCTGAATCGCATAAAAATTGAAAAGGCAATTAGAAATAGGTCTAAATTTATAGCTAATTCTGAAAATACATAGTTTCGCACTTACCTCAAAGATTCTATCACTAAAATACCGATACCGATTTAGATGAAAAAAATATATTTTAAGCAAGGATGGTCTTTTAAAATGGGATTCTTCCTTCACTAATGCAAGTGAAACGGTACATACGATAAAACACTGTCCATCCTTTAAGTCTTATATGTATATCACAGAGCAGAGGTTCGACACTTCGTGTGATACAGGAAGCAAAACATACTTTAGTGACTGACTAATTACATAATTATACTTAATTATGACGTGCACGTCTTTTGAGTTAGTTTGTAGGAAGTTTGTTGGAAAGTTAATATAGACATTAAAATTATATTTGTAAGCTAGTTGAAGTTAGTCGGACGCTGTGCTTCAAGCAGAAGAAAACAAACATTACTATGCATATACATCAGCACTGGGGCCGATTCATTTCTGCTTGTAAATCCAATTTCCAAAAAAACTCAGAATTTCCAAGTCTCCGAGTCTCAATTCATTTGCTCGCTTAATATTTCCAAGTCATCAACATTTTAAGACTTGTAAAATATCGGTCATTATCCCGAGTCTCCAAATAAATTTTCCAAGTTTCCAACTTATTTTTTAATCCAAAATCGACTCGGTAAGGATGACGCGAGTGTCCTTATAACTTTTTCAAGATAGGAAAAATCTAAGTCAGGAAAAATTATTAGGGAATGAAATGAAGTATGAACCGACTTTTGAAAAATGCGGTTTTTATGAAAACTTATGTTAATTCTAAGTCTTTGAAACGTGAAAAGCTGAGCTGGCAAACAAATTATAACTTGGAAAACAGGTGAAAATGACAGAGCAAATAAACTAAAACTATAACAATCATACATGCACATAGGGGGTAAGGGGGTATTACCCCCTGAAGGTCAGCCGGACAGGTACTGTCCGGCGATTCACAGCTGATGGAACGTTTTTTGCATCATTTTTGAGGTCATAAGCATTGAAAACGTCAAACTTTTTCCGGCGCTTCACGCCAGATTAGTACTTTTAAGTACTTTGTACTCAAAGAGCGCCAAAAATTAATAAAAATTGTGCATTTTTTTGTGTTAAAAGTGATATAATGCAGTCAAAATCTACTAAAATGCCTTTAAAATGCGATTTTACCACGAAAAAACGTTTTATAGGCTATTTTGACCATTTTGATCGTTAAACCAGCAAAAAAATCGTGAACGTTAAATTTACTGTTTTGGATTTTTGAGATTTCACCACCCCCTGCCGACCCTGACCTTGTGCATCTTTGATTAAAATCTAATGTTTTTCGAAACATAGGAGACAATTAGACATGCCAACTTTGCTTTTGTTCGATTCACTTTAACAACTTAGTTTCGATTGTTTATATAGGTACATCAAAATTTTTTCCAATTGTGACCTATGTAGCAATGTTTCGATTAATCGAAACTAGAATCCAAATCGGCTGGGATAAGTAACTTTAACGAAGTCGGTATCAAAATCAGTGATCACTGATTTTAAGAAAATCGAAATCGCAATAATTTATGGTCTTTCAAGAACTGAGTTGCGTAAAAATAGGTTTGAATGGGTAAAAATCGTATTTATTTTTCAAACTATCAAAACACCAATTTTTCGTCGACTTTTATCAAGGCAGGCTTTAATTGCATTTGTTTTTGCCGCAATCACATACAATGAAAGGGCATCACATATATATGAATCAATTATTATAGCTCTCTACTAATCTATTTTACTAAAATTCGATTCAAAAAATTTTGAAAGTCAGTTATCTCGAGAACCATTAGGAGGTAGTCAAAAATAAAGGCATTTTTGAGCGTTTCTCAACGAGCTCTACACAATGATGTAGAAAAATTTTTGAAAAAAATTTAAAAAAATTTTTCAGTTTGTTTCAATTTCATACACAAAAAATCTATCGCATAAACTATCTGCGCAACTGATTTCTCATCGTCCAGTTCATAAACGATTTCTTAACTTTTTGTAAGCAGAAAATTAGCGATTCTACGCGAAGCGCCGGAAAAATTTGACATTTTCTTCATGTCTAACTCGAATTTGAAAGCTTTAAGAGACAAAGCTATACAGAAAAAATTGATTCGGTGCGAAGCGCCGCAAAATTTTGCATTTACTGGCTTAGAAGTACGTAAAAAACGCGTTTTGGCGACCTTTTAAATGCACTTCGAGAATTTTTCATTTCTTCCTTTGGGGGACTCTAGTGAGAAACAAAAATTTATTTGGTTTCGGGGAGGGGGCAACTGCCTTTCTTGCCCCCCCCTGGCTACGGGCTTGTGCGTAGGTATGTGTAATTTTTAAATAATTTTTAGCTATTCTACAGCATTAATTTCGGAATTTCTGGGTGTAGGACATTACCTGAAAATTGGCCCTGCCAATCTGTGTTGTATGCGCTTAGATCGTGCCCTTTCGCCGAGCCAATTAAGGAAGCAGAGCCTACAATACCCTCGAACGAATGAATATCTCGATCAGTCAAGAGGGAATAGCGATGACCTTGAAATGTTGAAAGCTTGCAATGGGTGACATCGACAGGAGCATAACTGCAACGAAATACTGCCCGTCGACAAGAAATCATTGAATGCCAAAAACTGACTAGCCTAACCTATATATAAGTTTATACATATGTAAAGTATAAAGCGCTAGCATGGAACAAACTTCACCTGTAGCAGCTCCATTTAAGTCATTGAGTATTAGATATTTTAGAATAAAACTTTGTCGTTTTAAGGACACGCCATTTGTCTGACTAACCTAAAAAAATTAGCGTCCCACTCGCTTTCTCAAGTGGAAAGGGCATCTTAAACGCATTATGGTGTTCCATGTTAGTCCACAATCGAATCGTACATATAACATTTTCTCTGATTTTTAAATAATTTCAAGTACCTGAAAGATTTAAAACGAAATTCCTAACCATCTGAAAAACCAGCATGAATGAATGAATACAGAATGCTAGTTCTGTCTGCCCTGAATAAGATGCAAAATAGGATAAAGCTAAAGTGGTGAAAATGGTAACTTACAGAGATAAGTGAAAATGGCTTATTGAATGTCGCGATTTTTAGCAAAACGTGCAGATAATGCGAAAAAGAAGCGCAGAAATTAATTTTAATGAATATAGGACTAAAACTGATAGAGTTACAGGGCCTTAAAGGTAACCATTCCACAATTCTTAAAAATTAGCAGTTTTGACACTTATATTCTATAAGTAAATCTTTTGACTAGTTTTAAGGCTTAGGCTTAAATTTAGATCAAATCAGACTTTAGGCGGCTTAGATCGATTCGAGTCCCTCGTCAATTTAAGTAGGTATCTTAGTACCTATACGTAGGGTGTTCAAACGGAAATTTGCATATATTTTATTTGAAAACAAGGGATTGAAGAAAATTTGTCATCATCAAACCAGAAATAACCAGAAAAAATATTTTAATTATGTCACTGCACTTTCAAAACTATAACTGCTATTTATACCTTCCTTACTAGCTAAAAAAATTATAAAAAATACGAATTTGCAGTCTATGAGGTTGGAAAGCCCAAGTAGTTATGACAAGGACATTTTCTAACTGAGTTTGGGATGGGGAGTTTATATTTGAAAGAATTAGGTGGCGGTGGGCATTATTGACCGAGTTACAGGCTATTGAAGTTCATGTGTTTAAGGATAGGCGAAAAGTAAGCTCTGCCTTTGGGAATGTTTCGGATTAGTCTCCTAAGCGTCGGGGGACTGTGACAGAGCGGGGTCACCAATGTCTTAGGCTTAGGCTTAGTTATATGGATTCAAATTGATGCCAGCGTATGGGCTAAGCCTGAGATAAATGAAGCAAAAACTGCTCCATTAGCTTCGCTCGCTCCGCAATTTTCGCTCCATTTATGCCTTAGGCTTAGCCCATTCTGGCACCAATCTGAATCCGCAATCAATTGCTGTCGCCACAAATTGAAAACAAAAAATACCCCAAACGTCATTTTTTCCCATTTCTCGCCTATCCTTGAGCACGTGAATTTCAACAGCCTGTAACTCAGTTAATAATGCGACCGCCACCTAGTTCTTTCAAATATGAACTCCCCATCCCTGAGTCAGTTAGAAAATGTCCTGTTTTCAAAAATTTGACATTTTCCAGTATTGAAGATTCCGCCCGAGATTTTTTATCGTCACCCGCATTTGCGCGACCAGTAATGGCCAGCAAAGAGCGTTTGCGCAAGCCTTTCATTGGCGCATCGAAAAATGTATAATTACTAGGAGACAGGCAAAATTAATGACATTTTTGAGAAAAATTTTGTTCTACTCTTTTCAACACATATAATTCTGTAATTCGGCGCAAAGCGCTGAAAATTATTGAGATTTTTTGCTAAAAAAGCAGAGGGAGTAGATTTAAAAAATGTGGGAGGGAAAATTGAGAATGTGGAAAACATGGCACTTGTACAGTTTAACACCTATGAAATATTTTCCATCTTTTTAAACATTACGGTATATACAACAATGTTGTGTGTTTGGAATACTTTGCCCCAAAGCATTGTTGATTGTGGATCTTTTAAACGGTTTCAAGATTTGATTTCTAAACTTTGCTTAGATGAGTTCCTAAAGGGGCGTATATACGCGAGGGCGATCCGCCTGGGTATTACCTTAATATGTCAACTTTTTTCGTTTTTGACCAAAAACGATAAAAAAGCAACTTTTCTGGGTATACCGAGGGCGCTGATCGCGAAAATGCAGCTTATATGACAGTTGGAGCACTCTTTGACTTTCTAGATGAAAGCAGGGTGCCTCAAATAGTAACATAATTATCCTGTTTTTTAAGTGAAATATAACGCGAAAGCACATTGTTTTATAATTAGACAATGGGTCTTTTCAGGAAAACAAAAGCATCTTTAAAATTTATTCATTAGATTCCAGCTTTTTGAGAACAAAAACGAACATTATTTATTTTGAGATACTCTGCGTGCTTTTAAAAAATCACTGACAATCTGATTTTAAAATATGTTTTTAGGAAAAGTACGAGTACATAAACAGTGAACAAAAACGCCCAAACGTTTTCTAGCAGGAGAAAAGCAATTGCTGATAAATTGTTTTATAACTGAACTTGCAAAATAACAAACATAATTCGAAACTTAATCGCTAAATTTAACAATCGGATAAACAATCTATCTGAAAAATTTAAAAAAGAGTCAATGACAAGGGTCACGAGTCACAACAGAGGAAACTGTCGAGAAATTTCTTGCAATATATCGGCGAATGGTGATTCTTGGTGCATTTTTAGCCACCAATATTCTGCTAAATGACCAGTAAGTAAATTGGGTGAACTTTCACGCATTTTTCTTAATATTTGCGTTTTCACATGACCCCAATAGCTTTCGATCCCTTGTGTATGCGCGCCGCTAATGGGGTTAAACAAATTTTGGTCGTAATTGACGATTTGGTGAATGTAATTGAATACAGGCCAAACAGAAATATTTTAATAAGCTGCCCACTGGTCGGATAAAATCGTTGTACCAGGAGCGATGTGATGCTGAATTATAGCGGATAATGTCGCCTCGTTTCTTTGGAGAACGTGAAACATGCGCAGGTTTTGTGTACCATCGAGCCTCCTCCACACCATGCCGAAAACCCATGGGCCAACAATGCGATTACCACTGTTTTTTTTGTACGAGCCTTTGTACATGTACAAAGATCTCCGGAAAAGTCTTTGTACGAGCGAAAATTTTTTTGTACATATAACATATAGATATGCAATTGAATGTACACATTTTTACATACTCCGTGACCCACACGCTTCGTAAAAGGTGTAACTTTGTCCTAAATTCAGCTGGTTATATTAGTTCGGCCCGAAACACCAAAATTTTCATGAGTCTTAGGTTGAAATTACACATAAAATTCGACTCAGCAAGTTAAAATGACTTGTGTTACACAATTATAAATAATAAGCGGTTACAATGTGCTGACTGAATCTCATAATAGACACAAATTTGCTTATGAATTCAATGCAACGCAAAGATAAAAGAGTCAATTTTATCTTCAAACGGCAGAAAACAGTGCAAAGTTGTTTAATATTTCTTTTGCCTGCATAAAATCTTAATGAAACAGTGGAAATAGATGTAAAAGATGCTTCAATCTGTACAAAGATGCTTACAGATAGATTTTGGAGTGTTAAATGCCCGCGCTTGGAGCTAAATAGAATGTAATTATGATACTCGGCGCGCGAAAATTTTTAGAAATTTTGCTAAAAAATAGTCCAAAAAACGTTAAAATTACTATTACTTTGCCCCAAAAAGTCTTTGTACATTGTTCAGAGATGGCTCCGAAAATCTTTGTACGAGCCTCAAAATCTTTGTCTTGTACAAAAAAAACAATCAGTGGCGATTAGCATAATTTTGGCGAGGAGCTGGAGCTCTGTTACCTTGAAGAAGCCTACCACAATTATATTTCCGACGACCCCTCATTAGGCTTTCATCGATTTGCACCACTTCACCAATACCGCCCATTTGAGTTGCGTCATTTAAAGCTCTGTAACAAACATCGCGAATATAATTTGTCCAGTCGATGTAAGTGTTAGATCGCCAATTAAATTTTTTGACTGAAGAATAGATAATTTGTTTGCCCATAAATAAATGATGGTTAATGCGGCTTTTAATGAGATTTTGGTGCGAGATTTTCCATCTTGACTAAAGGAAGCAAAAAATGAATGCAGGTCCTGATTTGCTCTAACACCACGGAACTCGCCTTGAACCACAGCATTCTTGGCGCTACGATATTTGGCGCATCCATTACAACGCATAACACTATAATTTTTTTGTCGCCTCGCGTCGTAAACGGTAGTTTCATACAAATGGCCATTGCAATTAGCTGTTCCCATGAGGCATTATCCGTCTTGCTGCAGCTGGACTTGGTTCGCTGATAGGAGCAAATTGTGCTGCCTGGCGAATTCTGTTGCTAACTCTTCCGTATGCGTTGCACTGCAAAATTCGTGCATCGTAATATCCCGATTAGCCATTATAGGGACGTTCAAGGCAATATTCAAACGAATTTTTTAGTAGGCGGAAAAAAATGTGTAATAAATCGTAGTAGCGCAGCAACAATGTGTAATAAATCGTTTTAACTTACCTTATGCCATGAGTGGAAACAATGTGTAAATCGCAGCAGCACGGAAATAGTGTGCAATAAATTGTTTAAACTTATTTTACGCAGTGAGCATTAATGATAATTTTGTTTATATCATGACAACTATGCTCATGCACCATTTTTATTTTCAGTGAGTTGTTATTCAGATAGAAAATCTTGAAAGAAATACCGAACAGTTTTCAAATTTGGAAAGGTTTCTTTTATTTACAAGAAGCATGGCTACTTTCGGAGGTTAATCATGACCAAAATTTAAAACGAACGGATTGAAAGATAACGAAAAGGATAGTGATGTTACTATTTGAGGCACCCTGTTCGCATCTAGAAAGTCAACCAACGCTCCAAATGTCATATAAACAGCATTTTCGTGATCAAAATTCTTAATATACTCAGAAAAGTTATTTTTTAATGCTTGTAGTCAAAAACAAAAAAGAAAGTGATGATGTTACTATTTGAGGAACCCTCTTTGCATCTCGAGAGCCAACAAGTGCTCCAATTGTCATATAAGCTGTATTTTCGCGATCAGCGCCCTTGATATAACCAGAAAAGTTGCTTTTTCAGCATTTTTGGTCAAAAACGAAAAATAGTTGACATATTAAGCCGTCTAAGCCATTACTAGCTATGCTAAAACTTTCTTTCGTTCTTTCGACATCATCCTTCGTTAAATCCTTCTTTCATGTAATTTTTATTACATTTTCTACAGTAGTAATTGGCTGATAAATATTATTATTATTATTATTATTATTATTATTATTATTATTATTATTATTATTATTATTATTATTATTATTATTATTATTAATATTATTATTATTATTATTATTATTATTATTATTATTATTATTATTATTATTATTATGATATATTCCTTCATTTTCTCCAGGCTTTGCTTACGATGGCTTTAGATTTCGATGGAATTCATTTTACCAAAATCTACTATTATCTCTGACTGCTGTGTTAATATCACATGCTTAGGCTTAGGCTTAATTATGTGCATTCACATTAGTGCCATTGCATGAGCTAAGCCTATGTTGAATGGGGCAAAAATTGCTGCGCTCGCTTCGCTCGCTCCGCAATTAGGCTTAGCTCATGCACTGGCACCAATTTGAATCCTCAAACAGCGCAATTTTTAGAAAGCGGCAGTAATTATTTGCAGTCAACTGCAAGTAATTTAGCAAACAATGTAAAATTATATGCAGTCAAAAACTAGCGGCCTAGACTGCAGGTAATATAGCACACAGCGTGAAATTATATGCAGTCAAAAACCAGTGGCCTAGACTGCAGGTAATATAGCACACAATGTAAAATTATATGCAGTCAAAAGCCAGTGGCTGGACTGCAGGTAATATAGCACACAATGTGATAGTATATGCAGTCAAGTTGAATGCTTACTGATATGGGAAGCTGGCGCGACGCTCGCATTTCAACCTGTGGTAGATGATTTTAGAACGCACTTTTATTTGAGATGGTTTGGCAGATTTGCTTCCTCAATCCTCATCAGGGAATGTTTTTTTGCGCTGCATGGGTAGCAGCCTCAATAGCTGCTGGGCCAGCGTAAGCTCTGGTCCTGCTTGATGGATATTGAGTAGCTGTTGCTATTCTTGTCCTCATTCTGGGGAATTGATTTATTGTAGTTAAAATGAAATGCTTCGAAAACATATATGTACCAACAGGAAAGTATGGTACATGCCTATGCTGTCTACAAACTTTATTTTTAGCCATTTTTGCCCTTTTCTTGCGTTTAAATGTAATTTTATGGCCGGCTAAATAGCCATTGTGTCAATTATTAGACATGATTTGACATCGTAAGACTAATTGGCTGTGATATTGCTAGTCTGTTTATTATGATCTTATGTGCTCTGTTTGAACCACCCTGTAATTGTACAGTTATAAATTTATTCCGGATTGATCAAGCATGTGTTTGTATGCCCCAGAGCTTACGCTGGCCCATCAACATGCGCTAATGGGTGACTGACTGGGCACCTATTGAGGCTGCTACCCATGTAGCGCAAAAACATTCCCTAGAGAGGATTGAGGTAGCAAATCTGCCAGAACATCTCAAATAAAAGTGCCTTCTAAAACCATCTACTACAGGTTGAAATGCGAGCGAAGTGCCAGTTTCCCATATCAACAAGCATTCAACTTGACTGCATATAATATCACATTGTGTGCTGTATTACCTGAAGTCCAGGCCGCTGGTTTTTGACTGCATATAATTTCACATTGTGTGCTATATTACCTGCAGTCTAGGCCGCTGAGTTTTGACTGCATATAATTTTACATTGTATGCTATATTACCTGCAGTTGACTGCAAATAATTACTGCCTTAGAAAACCCCTCGTACCCTATTTTTTAGGTATTTTGTGTTGATTCTGAGACAAAGGTATTTTGTGTTGATTCTGAGACATGGACACAAATATCCGAACTTTCTATCCCGTTTTTTAGCTGTTTTGTGTTGCTTGTGTGTGACACATGAACGAAATAGGTAAGTAAACCATTCCTTTATTACTTCGGTTCTAAATCTTAGGAGTAGATGGCTTGGCCGATCGGTTAACGTGTTGCGCTATAGATTGAGAGGTCTGAGGATCGAAACTCGGCAACTGAAAGTTATTTTCTCTCACGGAAAAAGCATTGTATATACCCTAATATTAATGGAAAAAATTCGATAGATAGAAGTTAAAGTGTACAAATACCGAAAACATTTTAGTTCCGGTCACTGTTTTTTCTGGTTGTACAGACTCATACAAAGGTTTTGGTTCTCATACAAAGGTTTTTGGAGCGATCTTTGTATATCCTCGCACACAAAGTATAGACAGTTTTTGGTCACTAATCAAAGCATTTATTGCAACGTCCGGGAAAAGTACACAAATACAAAAAGGAATGCAACTTACGATAAGAAAGGACAATGAATTTTTAAATGGATTTGAAAAACTTGAAAAATCGATGTTCAAATCAAATCAAATCAAAATCAAAAGTTTATTTGTCATCAAACAAAAAATTGGGCAAATAATTTAAGTAAATCGACATCGAAACACGCGCATTATTTTTCAAGTGCACGAGAAAATTTTTGATACATACATTATATAATTCCAAACGATACCCAAACAACTACCTGCGTGCATAAATTACGGTTTTAATAATGCGAAATACGAGTAATATTAAATCTGGACCAAAAACTTTGATAGACAAGGACACGTAAAGGCCAATTAGAAATGCGCTTACTTAAGGCCCTGAAGAAAAGCATCAAAATCAAGGGTTTTCAATCTCATCATAAACGCTTTCGAGTTAGGAGCTTGTATAGCTTTCGAGTTAGGAGCTTGTACAAAAAAGAAATTAGTGGTTCCGGTAAATAACGTCATCCAAACCGGTAGGAAAAAATGTGGCCTGGCCGGTGTCGGGTGGTAGGAGCAGTGTTGCCAGGTCAAAATTTTAAAAACTACCACTGTTTTCACAAAAAACTACCAAAAACTACCAACTTACAGAAAAACTACAAAGAAACTACCTCATTCAAAAACACTAATGTTCAAAACTTTCTAGCAGTCCAAGCATCTTTATTCTGCTCAAGAAAGTATATACAATTTATGTAGGAGATATAAATTTTTCACTGAAGAATATTGGGGAAAATAAATTCATTTTTAATAAATGATCAAAAAGGTTATGTACAGTGCAAAATCTTATCATGTTATTCGGATAATAAGCGATAAACAAGTATGAAGAGAGAAGAATACAAATACAAATACAAATTTTATTCGCTGATCCGACAACAAACCAAGTAACATTAATACATTGATAAGTAACAAAAAAGATCAAATATAAACATACACAGAAAGATATGTCAATAAAAAACATAAATAGTTGAGGAAAGCGGGATAATGTAGGCAGCACATGAACTGCGCTTATTTATGCCCCTGACCCTTTTTAATCTATTAAGAAAACATTTCTATTTGGAGCACTAATAACTTCCTCAGGTAGAGAATTCCAAACGGAGATTTACTCGATTATAAAATTCAAATTCTCTGCAGTTTTTCGTTTGCCCGATTAACAAAAAGCTTACAAGAATTCATTGCTCGATTTGAATTAGTATTAAATGTGAAGAAATCCTCAAAAGGCAGAATATTAAATCTAATAATAGAAAAAGCTAAAGTGAGGTCATTATATAAACGCCTTAATTCAAGTCTTTCTAATCCAAGTTGAACCAATCTCTGATCAGATGAAAGACTTTTATCATTGAAAAGTCGTTTTGTAAACCTACATTGGACACCCTCAATGGAATCTGTGTTGCAATGTAGAAAAGGGTTCCAAACAACCAATCCGTATTCAAGTACAGGTCTCACATAAGTAACAAAGGTTTTACAAAGTAAATATTTATCTTTAGAAACAAAACTGCGCAAGATTAAATGGCCTGGCTGCAATCCTTTTTTCACAATATTTTCGCAGTGTGATCTAGAAGTAAGGTCAGAGTTCAGAAAGACACCTAAATCTTTAATGCACGTCGTATTAAGGAACAAGATGAAATCACTTAAGTACGTCTATGTAGTTAAATTTGTGTGGCATGACCGTGCTGGCTGGGACCACCGTTTCTTTTCCCAGCGATTTGGTTGACATTATAGAACAGACCCAAAATTTTTTTCCAATTTTTCCGACCTTTTGCCACGTTTTTTGGAAGGTCTAAAAACGTTAAAAATAGAGCACCTGTGTTGAAAAATCAGTGTTTTTTAAGTAGAAAATATCGTACACATGCAATAGTGGTGTTTGATGCGCATTTTGTATAAAAATTTTGCGCTCTACAAGAAATATCACGATCAGTATACGTTATTTCTGTTGAAACTTGAATTTCCTTCCTTCAGTAAAGCATTTTAGCCAATTCTGAAATCGCTTTTGACAATTAAAACTATAATTTATCAAATGGCGCGAAGCGCCGAAAAATTTAAAAAATTTTACCGCTCTAAAACTCAATTTTGAAGAAGAAGAAGAAGAAGAAAGAAAGAAATTTTATTACTAATACACCAACTGATAAAATGCAAAATGACAAAATACATAATACACGATTACGAATTAGTAACGGGACATGCGAGTCAATGGAATGACAAGTTTTACGCGCGCCCACAAGATATCTAGATAAATCAAAGTTTGCTAATCTAGATTTAAATATGTTTAGGTTAGGGGAAGAAACAATGAAGTCAGGTAGATCGTTCCAAACTGCAATGTATTTGTAAAAGAAATCAAACTTTTCTAAATTAGAATGTACAGCAGGTATAACTAATTTAAATCTATTAATGCTGCGGGTAATATTATGATTAAATACAAAAAAATCATCAGCTTCCAAACATGATTTGTGACAAATAATCTGATACATCATACACAGACAAATTTGCAGGCGTCTTAATTCAAGTCTGCACAATTTAAGTTGTATTAAACGATCCTAGTAAGAAAGAATATTATTATAACCGAAAATATATTTAGTAAATCTACGTTGAACAGCTTCCAGTCGATCTATATCACTAATATAAGAAGGGTTCCATACACTACAATAGTACTCTAATAAAGGTCTAACATAACAACTATAAGCTTTAACAAGGTTACATTTATCACGCGAAAAAATGATTTGCGTATTAAAATACATCTAGAGAAAGCTTTTTAATCAAAGAATTATAATGTTCCTTAAATTTTAAATTTCGGGAAATCAAAACTCCGAAATCACGGACAAACGAATCATCTAGGAATAATTTCCCCATTTAGTCTATAAATAACTTTTTGATTATTATTACCCAAATATAGAACTTGACTTTTGGTTCGTGAAATAGGTAAATCCCAGGTAATTGCCCACTCAAAAATCTTATCTAAATCAGACTGTAATAATCTATAGTTACGACTAATATTGAAAATTTTGATATCATCAGCAAACATATAAACCGTGCTATAAATATTATCACATATGTCATTGATAAAAATCGAAAAGAGCGTAGGTCCAAGGACACTTCCTTGGACGACAACGCTACTAACAGGCACGTAACCTGGAAAAGACTGATTAATGCGAACACACTGAGAACGATTGAACAAATAGGCCTTTAACTATGTGAAAAAATTGCCCTTTATTCCATATCCGTTTAACTTAATGAGAAGTTTTTCACTATTTACTTTATCAAATGCTTTTGAAAAATCTAAGTATATTATATCAACAGTTTCTTTTTTAGCTAAGGACTGAATCCATGAAAACTTACATTTTAACAACTGTGTTTCACAAGATTTATTCTTTTGAAAACCAAATTGAAAAAGGAGATATTAGTTTATTAACCTTAAGAAAGTTCAACAATTGAATATTAATAATTCTCTCCATTTTTTTTGCAATAGAACAACAAAGAGAGATGGGCCTGTAATTTTCAACTAATGCTGGGTCCCCCTTTTTCAAAATGGGAATAACATGTGCCATGCTCCAAAGCTCGGGAATATTTCCAGACAGAAAAGATACAGTGAAAATAGAAACTAACGGCTTTACCATTTGAAACGACAATTTTTAATAAAAAGATTACAGATTCCATCTGGGCCAACTGCAGTAGAATTATTCAGATGGTTAATGGCTTCCAATACGCAATTCTCACTAAAAATTACATCAGAAAGCGAAAAATCACAGCGATTCTGAAAAAGAAAATTCGCGTTAGTAATGTCGCTAGAAAACACAGAAGCAAAATAATCATTAAAAGTGTTAGCCTTGCGTATTGAATCGGTTATAACATTATCAGAAAATGTTAGGGGAGGAATTTCACTGCGACTTTTTAACCTATTATTTACAAAAGTATAGAAAGCTTTAGGATTATTATTCTTAAGCAATTCGTTTTCTTGAGAAGAGAAATAACTATGAATAATTATACGTAAAGCTTCACAATGATTTTGCATTACAAAAGCTAACCAAAACCGTGCATACTATAAGGATTTTCAATCGTACTGAAGTTCTAGACCAGATTGCCGATACAAATGCTGCAATTGGCGTGGTGTGGCTTAAAGATTAATAAAAAGTAAGAATTAAATCAATTCTGCGCGAAGCGCCGAAAAATTTTGAAGTTTTACCTCTCTGAAACGCATTTTTAACATTACAAAAATTTTTCACAAATGCCAACCAAGCCCAAAAACTTTGGTTGACAAATAGAACAAAAAGTGGGAAGAAACGGCGGCTAGGACGCTTAAACAGTGTTGCCAGGTCCCAAAATTCACATTCTCCTACACAGAGGTAAAATTGGGGATAAATTCTCCTGCAATTATCCTGAAAATATTTTAATTCTCCCGAAAATTCTCCTGGCTCATATTTTGCAGGAAAGGTTGTACAGCAGATCTACAATTGTATGTACACATGCATATCAAGCATGCTCAGGCCAATTTACCTTGGTTCACCCAACTATTTTATTCTGATCTCTTGCCTGTTAATCCAAAGGACACTCAAGGCTAAATAGTGAACATTAATTCTCTCACAAAAAGCTCATGGAGCATATCTGCATTATACAGGCAGATGCAAAAATAATGGAAGACTAATGCTGCACCACAAAGTATAACATTTTATTCAACATCAACAGCTGACAAACGTTCAATAACAGATTCCTGATCTTCATCAGGATATACTGCTCAAGGGCCTAAGCTAAAGAGGTCGCATTGTTTACAATACACATTATACGAAAAAACAGTTTCTGTGCTTAAAACAGTGACCGCCAATTTTCAGTTGCACTTACATCATCAAAAATTTCTGGAAAGAGCCCTATTTGCAATGTCTTTCGAAAAAATAAATAATACTTTATTACTAATTGTATATACTTCAGTAGCAAGCAAATCCTTACGTTTTGAAATATATCAAAAAAATGTTTATAGGCGCTTTGCAAACACCGTTTTTTTCCCAGCGATTTGGTTGACATTATAGACCGAACCCAAAATTTTTTTCCACTTTTTCCGACTTTTTTCCACATTTTTTGGGAGGTCTAAAAACGTTCAAAATAGAGCGCCTGTTGAAAAATCAGTGTTTTTACGTGGAAAATTTTATGTACACATGCAATAGCGGTGTTTGATGCACTTTTTGTATAAAAATTTTGCGCTCTACAAGAATATCACGATCAGTAACGTTATTTATGTTGAAACTTAATTTCCTCCCTTCAGTGAAGCATTTTAGCCAATTCTGAAGTCGTTTTTGACAATTAAAATTATAATTTATCAAATGGCGCGAAGCGCTAGAAAATTTTGAAATTTTAGCTCAAAAACTGTGCAGAAGGTAAGGATTTTCAATCGTAGTGGAGTTCTAGGACCAGATTATCAATAAAAATGCTGCGATTGGCGCCGCGCGGCTCAAACATCAATAACAAGTAAGAATTAAATCAATTTTCAATCGTAGTAAAGTTCTAGATCAAATTTTCGATAAAAATGTTGCAGTTGACGCAGCAGCGGCTCAAATATTAATAAAAAAGTAAATCAATTTGGCGCGAAGCGCCGAAAAATTTTTGTAGTTTCATTTCTCTAAAACGCATCTTTGCATTAAAAACTAACTGAATCCGTGCAGAAGATAAGGATTTTCAATCGTAGTAAAGTTCTAGATCAAATTTTCGATAAAAATGCTGCAGTTGACGCGATGCGGCTCAAATATTATTAACAAAAAAGAATAAATCAATTCGGCGCGAAGCGCCAAAAATTTTTTGTAGTTTCTCACTTCTCTAAGACGCATTTTTACATTAAAAAACTAACTGAATCCGTGCAGGAGATAAGGATTTTCAATCGTAGTAAAGTCCTAGATCAAATTTTCGATAAAAATGCTGCAGTTGACGCGGCGCGGCTCAAATATTAATAAAAAAAATTAAATCAATTTGGCGCGAAGCGCCGAAAAATTTTTGTAGTTTAACTTCTCTAAAACGCATTTTTGCATTAAAACTAACTGAATCCGAGCAGAAGATAAGGATTTTCAATCAGAGTAAAGTTCTAGATCAAATTTTCGATAAAAATGCTGCAGTTGACGCGGCGCGGCTCATATATTAATAAAAAATTTAATCAATTTGGCGCGAAGCGCCGAAATTTTTTGTAGTTTTACTTCTCTAAAACGCATTTTTGCATTACAAAAACTAACCGAATCTGTGCAGAAGATAAGGATTTTCAATCGTAGTGAAGTTCTAGACCAGATTGTCGATAAAAATGCTGCAATTGGCGCGGCGCGGCTTATGGATTACTAATAAGTAAGAATTTAAACAATGCAGCGCGAAACGCCGAAAAATTTTTGAAGTTTTAACTCTCTAAAACGCATTTTTAACATTACAAAAAGTTTCCACAAATGCCAACCAAGCCCAAAAATTTTTTTCCATTTGCCAAAATTTTGGTTGACAAATAGGCCAAAAAGTGGAAAAAACGGTGTTTGTCTATGAAACTGATAAAAAACAATTAGACGGTATGTAAAGCTATGTATTTCTGCACTTCGTGATATTAAGTGAATAAATAAATGAATGAATGAATGATTTACTACGGAAGCAAGAAACTTATTTGGATATAGTTATAACCTAACACTTAGGTCTTAACTATGAACGAAATAAAGTCTTAATGTGAAACAACTAACTAACTACAGTAAGTACAGTAAGGAGGTTAATGTATGATAATCATTATAACTTGCTATTTAAGTTTCGAAAATTCTCCTGAATGTTTACAACTTCTCCTGAAATTTCTCCTGAAAAGCCCATTCTCCTGCTCCTGCTCCTGAAAATTTTAGATTCTCCTGAATTCAGGAGCATTCTCCTGCACCTCGGCAACCCTGCGCTAAAACATTAGAAAACGATCGCTAGATATACATTGCTACAGTAATTACGGCTCTTATAGCAGTTACAGGCTGCTTTTAAACTTGTGGATAAAAACTATCAAAAAAACTACTAATCCGTTCAAAAACTACCATTAAAAACTACCAAAAGTAAAAACTACAAAAGACATACCAAGGGCCTGAAAAAACTACCAAAATGGTAGGAATACTACCAACCTGGCAACACTGGGTAGGAGTTAAGGTTCACAGTAGTATATGGAATTAAAATATAATTTACAACAATTTGCACCTGCTTGAAAAAACAACCCTCTAATAAATAATCGATATTGATTGTGCGCGATGAATCGTAGACATGTATTATTTGTGAACCTAATTTTGCAAACATTCTACAAAGATCTATTATGTCATTCAATAATTGTTAGCTATTTGAATGCATCACGTTCATGTAAAGTCTGATAACAGCCGCAATCATTTATTGATTTGCATAAGTAAACAAAAAATACATAATTATTTGTGGAGCTCCAAATAATACGACAGGCTTTGTTTATTTATCTATGTAATACTATAGAACTATATTACTATAATATACTATATTACAAATTTTCGTGTATTTTTCTAGACAAAAAATATTTTCTTGTCAGAAGAAAAAAACTTTTAGAATAACACTAACGTACTACAAGCAGGTTTACTAGCTCGCATAAGTAAGCAATGCTTGATTTTTTACTGTATGGCATGCACTGGTCGATGACTGTAGCAGGGTTGCCAAATAAAGGTTGGATATTCCTCTTTGGTTGACTGACAGTAGAAACCTAAAAATGCTTGCAATTGCATTGCGCGATAAATCTAGTCTTTTTCCACCCGGTACTTTCTTTATAAACCCTTACGTTTCTGATGATGTCCAGGAACATCTAATTATGATTCGCTGTTTAAAAGGCGGGGCTTAGTTCTGATTAATCAGAAATTGATTGTTCTAACACATCAGCAGGAGACGTACATACGATAAAAAATTTGAGTGGTTTCATACGTGTCCACTGGCTATGGCTAACCTCAACTCTGTGTTTATTTTTTGTTGATTGAATACTTCGTAATATTGTTTTTAGGTGCGCATATTGTCATTTTGGCATTGGTGTAGCTGGTTCACATCCGCTCGTCGCATCCCATTACTCAGGCTTATTTTAAACGCTGGCACCAACATTTTGGTCAGTCCATGATACTCAAGCCTAAGCCTAATCAGCTGGTAAACCAACAAAACATCACGAATAGCTTGCAATCTTTATCGAAATTAACCAGCGATAGTCGATTGGTTATGTTTCTTGACTTTAGAGCAAGGGGTCCACGTTTCGAATCCGACTGCCAGCAACTTTCTCTCGTTTCCTCAGATGCTATCGACCGCACACATATATACGCCCTTATAATATGACTATGTTAATACATATGTGAACCAGCTACACGAATGCCGTCATTTTTAGTACAAAAAATTTAATTGTGTTTGTGATTTATTGTAAGTGGTATTTTATTAAATCGAGCGTTTTGGGGCGTGGGTAAAATCCGGAAATGGAAATGGAAAATGGGTAAAAGCCGGAAATGGAATGAAAAATGGGTAAAAGCCGGAAAATGGAAAATGTAAAAGTGGGTAAAAGGCTAAAAGGTTCAAAATGGTTCATTTTCAAAATTTTCGGTCCTAAATGTCAAACTCATGTCGTTTCTCACCAAATTTCTCTATTTTTGAAAAAATTTCGAAAACGTAACTAAAAATGGAAAAGTCTACAAAAATGGAAAAAAACGGAAAATTGTTCATTCCATTTTTGTTGAATTTTTTCCATTTTTAGTTGCGCTTTTGAAATTTTTTCAAAAATAAGGAAATTTGGTGAGAAACAACATGATTTCGACATCTCCGACCGAAAATTTTGAAAATTAATCATTTACCGTTAACAATAAAGGAAATGGAAAATTTTCCATTTTCCATTTCCGGGTTTTACTCTATTTTTTCAAGACACTTTTTCTACCAATTTTCAGGTAAGTTTAGGAAACTTTTGAAAAATCGCCAATTCTGGGGGTGAAAAATTTTTTGCAGGGTTGAAAAGTGATTCTGCGGGGGTTGAAATCCCCCAAACCCCCCCCCCCCCCACAAGATCATGTATGGTCTCGGTTATTTTTAGTAGCAGGGCGGAAAGGTAAATGACCTCATTTTTGGCCAAAAATAGCAAAAAAGCATCTAAAATGGCCTAAAATAGCAAATTTTTCCTCAAAAATGAGGGAGGGATAAAAAATTTCTGACTTTAGGGGGATGGGAAGACAATGACCAACTCTGGTGGAGGGATCCCCCATCCCCATGTTACATGTACGTTTTTGACCTCTTCATTGTTTTGCAAAATATCCGTTTTGAACAAACAGGCTTTTTAAAACATATTTCATTATGTCTCAAAACGATCCTTCAAGAAAAATACGAATAAATCGAAATGGTATTCAGCGTGTAGTCGACGTAAATGACCTTGTTACTGAGTTTGGCCTCGAGAGTAGCAATGATTATCAAAATGATGCGGAATTCGATGTGCAGGAAGAAGTAACACATATGTATAATGAAGTGGTCAACGTTCAGCAGCCTCAGGAAGAATCTGAATCCGAACCAGAAGATGTGCTGCTAGCTGATTTAGCAGCTCAAAATAGGTCAAATATTCCCCTGCACACTTACGTTGGCGAAAACGACCCCCAATTCCTGTTGACGCTGTCTTCACAGGAAAAAATTTTCAGCGCCACCTCCAGACTTGCCATCGCCTTACGAGCATACGTGGGCAGCAAAAAAATTCTGGGGGTGCAAGATTTTTGAAAGTCAAAAAATGGCCTTAAAAATGGTGGTAGGGCAATAAAAACACTATTTCTTGACGTTTCTCATCAAGCACTATCCATTGGCATCAAAAAATTACGAAAAAAATGAAAAAAAATTTTCAAAAATTGAATTCTGGGGGGAGTATTTTGGTTTCTCGGGGGTGCATACCCCCAAACCCCCCATGCCCAGGTGTGCTTACGAGTATCTTAAAAGTTTATCGATCAGGACATGAATGAACACTGTTGTGAGTAGGGATCGACCGGAGGTCCATTTTTTCCTCTAGGCCGGAGCCGGAGCTCCGGCTATCGTCACCTCCGGCCGGAGCCGGAGGCTGGAGGTGAACTTAAAATTTTCAGTGAACTAGAATTTTCACAAGCCGTAAATATAATTCATATGATGTACAGTATATAGGTTTGTATAAATACATTGCTCACGGATAAGTAAAAGATTTGTAGAAGTGAATGTTTATTATCTAGCCATGCATTTATATGCACTAAAATATTGTGACCATATTAATTATTTTTCAATTAATTGTCATCAGCGATTTCTTCATCTTCCATTTCCATATCAGACGAAGCACTGTCACTGTCCGATCTTAATTAGCATATTTCTATTTTTAGCTCCAATCTCACCGCTTTCTCGCTTGCCCTTATTATCTGGATGCACTTATACTCGAAAGTGCCCAAATAAACATAGCATAAAGAGCTTAGCAATGTGTCTGTATGTACTTATATCTACAATCTGTAATAGCTCAAAAAGTAAGTGAGCAGACTACGTCCCACCAAGTTTGTTATTCTGTCACTCGAAAAAGATTTATATCCATTTGTGCGCTGAATTAACGCGGACTCGGCTCGCTTTGCAATCTGAAATATTCTCGTTCATTATTAAGCAAAATATATGATATATCACAATGCCACATTAGTGTTCACATTCACAGCTTCACTTATTAAAGCTGTGTTTGTACAAATTCACAAAATAGGCAATCTGAGTGCTAAGCTTCAAAAGAAAAGAAGAGCGTTAAAGCATTTAATGATTCGGTTCAAAAACCTCCGGCCTCCGGCCCCTTTTGTACCTCCGGCCGCCGGAGGCCGGAGGACCAAAAAATGGCTGGAGGAGCCAGAGCTGGAGCCGGAGCTCCGGTCGATCCCTAGTTCTGAGCAAACTAATTTGTATGCAGCTCAAAAATCAATTCGCAAATCAGGCTCATTGCCATTTTCGACTACATCTGCAAAAATTGAGATGTTCATTTGAACCTTACTGCACACGGGTGTGACAAAATTCCTCAGCTACCAGATGCATTGGGCGTCTGAGACTCGAATTCCTTCGGTTGCTGACACTATGAACAGAAACGACTTTGATTTGATCAAGGCAAACCTTCATTTCAACGATAATTCAATGATGCCAGAGAAGGATGACTCAAACTATGACCGCCTTTATAAGATTCGTCCATTCATTGCCAAGCTACGCGAAAATTGCCCGAAAGTTGAGCCCGAAGAAAAGAATTCTGTTGATGAGATGATAATCCCCACTAAAACCCTTTGGGGCATTCGTCAATATAACCCTAAGAATCCAAGTAAATGGGGAATGAAGGTCTGGTCTCGGTGCGGCATCAGTGATATTACTAACGATTTTTCTGTTTATGTTGACCGTAATAATAATTAATAGTGCAACTTCTGAGGAGCTTGGCGTTTCAGCATCTGTGGTCGCGGATCTCTGTGCTACTTTGCCATCAAATGTTGGTCACAAAGTCTACTGTGATAATTATTTTTCAACGCCGGATCTGTTCATTACCCCAAAACGTGGAATTTTTAGCTTAGGCACTGTGCGTGGAAACAGGCTAAAGGGTGCCCAAAATTTGGTCAAATCGGAGAGAGAGTTGAAAAAAGAAAGTTGCAAATTCTAATCTCTGCATAATTCGGTGGCTTGACAATGGTTGTGTCAATTTATATAATGTCGAGCTTTATTGGAATTAGTATGGCTGAACCAGTCAGGCGATGGTCATTGAAGGACAAGGATTATATTCATATTTCAAGTCCAGACATTGTTGGACAGAACAATTTGCACATGGGCGGAGTGGAGTGTACCTAGCTGACATGCTGATAGCTTTGTACCGCATCAAGTGTGGTTCAAAAAAACCTTATATGCGCCTCATCTACTTTGGCTTTAACCGCTGTCGTCAACGCTGGCTACTGTACAGGAGGCACTGCGAACAGTAAAAAATCAGTTCAAAAAACGTTCTAATGCTTGTCAATTTTCAAGTTCAAGTTGTGGATGGTCTGCTACACGCAGGAAAAGCTCCGCCAGTTCGTCAGAGGGGTCGCCCCTCATTACCTTCTGCTGGGACGCCCCCTAAAAAGCGAAGTCGAAATCTGATTACACCATTCCTCAAAACATTGTTCGATTTGATAATATCGTACACTGTCCCGAGTACAGGGAAGACCAAAGGCGTTGTTGTTTCTGCTTTAGAAATGGAGCTCAGAAGCACACATTCCCATAAAGGGGTGAGGGGGTATTACTCCCACCTTAGGGTCCGAGACATGAATCACTGTCGGGCAATTTTGAGCTATCAAACATTTTCTGCATGATTTTTGGGTACAAAAGCAGCGAAGATGTTGAAATTTTTGGCGCTTTGCGCTGACTGATACATTTCTGTTTTGTTTACCCATGAAATACCTAGAATGAATTTGTAATGATCTGAAAAGTCAAAATTTCCGATGAATTCTTATATTTTTTACTTATAAGAGTGACGAAACTAGTCAGAATGGGACAAAAAAGTAGTTGAAAATGCAGTTTTTCACATTAAAGCATGCTATGCTATATATGATGTTTTAGCCATTTTTCATTTTTGACCTGCAAAAAAGGCTAGACTCTAAATTTAAGTGGTCCTAAATTTTGGGATTTCACCCCCCCCTTAACTTCGACCTAGGGAAACTATGCTCAGAAGCCTGGTTACACTCATGTGAAATGCTCAAAATGTAACGTGTACCTCTGCTTGATCATGAATCGCAACTGTTTTAGGGATTTTCATAATGTGCCATGATTTTTTGTTTGCTTTTACTTGTTTGTGTACTGCAATGAAGAATTTCACTGTTAAGATTATTGACATTCTATCTTCCCATTGATGTTCCTGAACATCAAATCACCCCAAGTCACCAATCATGCTTAGAATGAAGCGAACACTTACATTATGCTTAGAATGTGTTTTATAAGTGAGAAAACTGAGCTAAAATTTTTTTACTAATGAATTTAATAATTCGGGAAGGTAAGGGTTAATTATGCTAAAAGTCAAATTATGCGGAAATCTGATAAATTTGTTTTATTTTCGCTAAATTCCGCTAATTTATAGGTAATTTCGCCTCAGCAAAAAAGAAAAAATTTCTACAATTGTGGCAGATCTTCAAAGAATAATATAATCGACCCAAAAAACGCTCCAAATTCTAACTGTGTAAATAAATTATGTTCTATTTTGTTTAATTCGTGCAGTGTATGTAACAAAATTGCTGATTTGCATTTGCTCTTGAGCCGAAACGCTATTCGATCGTTTTTTAGACCATAAACAGCAGCCAAACGAATCGGTTATGATATGATTTTTATTACTGAAACATGGTTGACTGATACTTTTAGTGATTCTTTGTTAGTCGCAAATTTTGCTTATTCTGTTTTTAGAGACGATCGTGAAAAAAGAGCAGGTGGAGGGGTCTGAATTATCTTCAAAAAAATTTGTCTCTGAGATGAGTTAATACTTTCTCAATTAACTGTACTTCTGAAATTATTGCCTGTGGTCTTTTTATTGGTTCAATTACATATAGGTCCATTTTGTTCTATAGACCTCCTAATTATTCTCTACACGACAAACAAAATCAAGATTTTTTAAATCTTTTAAACATTGCTCGATTGTAGTAAACCCCTTATTGTTTTAGGTGATTTTAATCTACCGGATATTAAATGGAATAAAACTGATGTATTATCTGAAAATAGTTATGTCTTTCAATTTTTTTGAAACCGTAAATAGCTATGGATTATATCAACATGTACATCACCCTATCTGGGTCGAAATATTCCGGATTTGATATTCACATCTGATAAATCATTGATTGTTGATTGCATAACAAGGCCTCCTTTTGCTACAAGTGATCATGATTCTGTTATTTTCAAAATTTTACTACCTTTGAAGTTAGGTGACAAGTAGCTTTTAAATGTAATTTTGCAAAAGCTGATTATAAATCTATGTCTACTTTTCTTGCCAACATTCAGTGGCCATTGATCTTTTCTACTTGTGTGACAATAGACGATTTTTATAATCGTATGCAATACCTTATAGATTCTTTTGTTCCGTTTTCCAAACCTGGTAGAGTTAATAAATATCCCAAAAATATAAGACGACTGTTGTCAAAGAAATTAAAATTCTGGGGAAAATCTAAATTTGATCTTATGTTCAGGAATACTTACTTTAAATACAGTAGACTTGTAAGGATAGCTATAAAGGAATATTATTGTGCGCAGGAACATAAAGTGTTAAAAAAAGGATCCGATCCTAAGCATTTTTATCGTTTTATTAATACTAAGAAAAATCCTTCAAATAATATGCCAGACATAGTTGTTGACACCTATTATCAACTCAGACTTGCAAAAAGCGAATGTTTTTAATGAATTCTTTGCATCTGTGTTAACAGTTGACAATGGTTTCCCTATTAACACCACGAAGTTAAGTCACAAAGATATACTTGATGTTAAGGTAGATTTTAGTTTTGAATTTACTGAACTCCATTCAAAATCTTGAGCAAAGTTTCTCTATTGGGCCTGACGGTATTTCTTCATATTTTATCAAAAGATTATGCCCATTTCTTGTTGAGCCACTTAGTTCTATTTTCGAAGTTTCTTATTGAAGTGGTGAAGTACCTTCTTGTTGGAAAGATGCGATTGTAGTACCTTTTTTAAGAAGGGTCAGAAATGCTCTTTAGTTATCTTTTCTGAGTTTCAAAAAGATATATAGCTATTTACATGACTGCAAAAGGAGATTAATAGCTTTTTCAAGTCCAAAAGGCTATATAGCTATGCTTGTGAATCCTAGAAGGCTAAATAGCTAGTTTTCTGAGACCAAAAAGGCTATATAGCTAATTTTCTGACTTTCCGGCCCCAAAGGAATATAGAGCCGTTTTTACGAAGCACATAGCTATCTAGCAGTATTTGGTATTCACTAGGGTTGTGCCGGGTCCACTTTTTTCGAAAATTCGGGTCCGGGTCCAACATTTTAGGAAAGTCGGGTACGGGTCCGGGTCCGGGTCCAAAATTTTTATCAACCTCGGGTCCGGGTCCAAAAAAGTTGGACCCGGCGGGTACGGGTCCGGGTCCGTTAACATAACATTGTGTTGTACATACCAAACCACCATATCCTATGTATCAATTTTTCCCACATGTCCATATGATTGCACATTTATTTGTTAGTTTCTTTGTTCCAGGAAAGGTTCAGTTCAGGAATGGTGCAACAAAGGAATAAGCAAACAAACAGCAGTGCACTAAGTGGCGACTGTGTGTCTGATGCCTGTTGGTGTGTGCAGCACGACCCCAAAAGAACGTCTCCATAAACGCTTGTAATATGCTAACGCGCAGTGGCGGATCTAGGATTTTTCTAAGGGAGGGCGGTATCCCAACCAGGCATGTATCTCTGGGGGGAATGAGGGGGCTGGACTCCACTCAGAAAAATCGGAAAAATATGACTTTTTAAACATTATTCTGTGCTATTTTTGGCCCTTTTGGGCTTAGTCCCCCCAAAATTGGTGTTGGCCCCCCAAAATAGGACGGCCAGCTACGTGCCTGATTCCAACTTTTCCAAGAATAGTCAAAGATAAGTCCAAAAATTTGCTCTTAATGCGTAAAATAGCGTTTTTTCGGAATTTTACATCGTATACTTTTACAAAAAATCACTTTTGGCGCAATATTTTTCTAAAAATTCTGAAATTTTCGACAATTTTGTGTGAAAAAATAATTAAATTTTATAGACTTTAACAAAAACCCGGCGCGAAGCGCCGGAAAATTTGTGAAATTAAGGCGGATAGACGTCTAGAAGCATGATTTACTACTTGATTTCCTGTATTTATAGCATTTGATGCGAAATATCGAAATTTTTAATTGAAATAAGAAGAAAACTATGCAAAAATAGCCGTTTATGCAGTTAAAATCGATTTGAAACCTATATGAACAGAAAATGACGTCCAGACAGTGTTTTTTTGTACAAGGTCCGTTTGTACATGTACAAAGATGGTCCCTTAAAGTCTTTGTACATTTGAACACGCAAATTTTTGGGTGCTATGATAAAGTACGGTTGCGGCTTTAGTGTGGTAGAGTTGTTCGACCTTTAGTAGCGTATTATAGCTAATTCCAGGGTTAACGAGGGCGAAAATCATTAAGAATCGTCTTAAAATGGCGCGAAGCGCCGAAAAATTTGACATTTTTCCTTTCGAAATGCGATTTCTGCTATTATAAAGATATATAGGACACACAATATTACTCATTTTGGCTCGAAGCGCCGAAAATTTCTGCGAAGTTTAGACCTTTTTTGCGGGTTTTGACCTCTCAAAATTCTTGTACATGTACAAAGACGGTCCCGAAAAGTCTTTGTACATGGGGAAAAAATTTTGCAGAATACAAAAAACCGTGCTTCCAGATCGCCAAGAAGGTAAATAAATGTCATTAATAGGTATCATCCGGCTCGTAGCGTCGGATAAATTTGAGAAATTATGGTCACTGACGGCCAAAAATCATTGCAAATTGCATATCCATTCTTTATCCCGCCAAGTATTTTTAGGCCAATTGGGGGCGGTCGCCCCCCCCGCCCCTGCTAACGCGTATTGTTACTAAAAGTGCATCTATAAATAACTTAAATCATGCTTTATATTGCTATTGTTTCGCGCCCAAGAGACATGGCTTCAGCTTTAATATAGCGCCAATATTTGTCACATTATTACTATTTGTCACCTTAAATTTTAATGTTTGATGAGGCCATCAGTTTGTTGCTGAGTTGATTAAAATGTTGAAAATGATCAATTTGCCTGTTTTTAAGCCTACGTCATTTTTCGTTGTTTTCCAATATTTCTGCAATGCAATATGCGTGCATTATATATTTGGACCCGGACCCGGCACCATATTGAAGGCGGGTCCGGGTCCAAGTTTATGGATACAGCCGGGTCTGGGTACGGGTCCGGGTCCAGAAATTTAGGATGGTCGGGTCCGGGTCCAAAATTTTAGCCGGGTACCCGGCTATTCGGGTCCGGGTACCCGGCACAACCCTAGTATTCACCCCTGAAAGTTTGACCTTGCATGGCTGGAACCATCATTCGCAACATAATAGAAAGTCTCCAAATGTTTAGGCATTTAAGTGAAATTTAAAATGATTGTGTTCAGTAATTTTTACGATGGGCACACGTGAGAGTGCAATTGATTAACTGTCTGTGTTCATGACTTGGCTTAGGAGGTGTTGTATATATTGTCTTTTTAGTGTAGAAACAACTGACACTATAGTGACTCGCTTGTCTCCTTTTGCATGTTTTTCACTTGTTTCAGGTAAATTATGACAGATATCGTTGATTTTTACGATCAAAGGTCTGTCCTGATAACGGGTGCGTCAGGATTCCTTGGAAAAGTTTTAGTGGAAAAGTTATTACGAAGCGTTGTCAATATTAAGCGATTGTATTTGCTAATTCGACCGCTCAATGGTGCAAGTGCCTCTCAAAGGTTGAAAGATATATTGCGCAATCAGGTCAGTATACTTTAAATTAAGAAGCATAACTGTGTCATATATAGTGCTGTCTTCTAAAAAACCATCTTTTTCCTTTTTTTAAAATTTTTCTTCTTATCTAACCTCTGGCCCTTGGTTTTTGGGCTTGTTTATCGTAGCTTCCTTTCGTAGTCTCGATATTTTGAAAAAAATTGCAACTTTAAAAAAACCACTGGTTCCCAAAAACCCATTGTTCAATTTTTTTCTTGAGTTTAATCAAGCATTCATCCGAGGTTGTCAGTCTTATAACGTTTTAATTAAGCCAGGAGAGTGGTGAAAAATCTAAGTATGTATAACTAGCAAGAAATGCTCCGGTGGAACAAAAAGGACGAAAATACTTGAAATTACTTATCATTAATGACATAAAAACAGGGGACTATTGAAAAGTTACCCATATATGCCTGTGAAAGTTGTAGGAATCCACTAAAAATTCGACTTCCGCTGGCCTGCAGAAGGGAGTTGCACCTCCAACGTAAAAATAATTAATATGAATAGCTTATTATTAGGAAAGAAGCGATCACTTATCAAAAAATCACCTAATCTGCATTCTTACGCTAGCATGGCACGCATTACAATGGGGCAGCAATGAACAAGATGGTGTGCTTGTCATAATTCATTCATGAAGCCATTGACGATTGAATAAATATTGGTTGTATAAGAGCTGTGCCGGGACCGCCTTTTTTGCCGTGGTTGGAGCCTAGGCCCCTGGGGCCGGGGCCAATAATAGCGTGCTTTACCATGCTCATAGTACGACCCTGCCCCACCCCTTACATGTACCTATGCACATATTCTTGTTTGTAGATATGCACGTCAAGCGTTAATATTTGTTGGGATTACAAGATATAACAGAACATGGGCATCGGGGGATCTAGACCCCCCAAGAATTCACATTCTCCCCCCCAAAATCAGCTAGACCCCCCAGAAATTGATTTTCAGAATTTTTTTGTTTTTCTGCGGTTTTTTGATGCTAATGGATAGCTCTCATTGAGAAACGCGAGAAAACGGTGTTTTTTCGCTCTATCATATATAATCAGGCTCTTTTTGACTTTGAAAAATTTTGGACCCCCTAGAATTTTTGAGCTGCCCATGTATGGATTTAACTCCTCTGACTTGGATGCGTTTTTCAATGTGCTTTACTTTGCACTTTTTTAGGCTTATCATTCTATTTGTTCTGATAGACGTAGCTGTCTGCTACCAAGCAAGCTGGAAATGCTCGTCTATATGAATGGCAATTTAAAATATGTCAATTTTGATTATTAACTAGAAATTTGCACCAATCTGACATAGTGAAATGAAGATTTGAATTAGCAAGATCTGTGGTTTGCTTGAAATTGAGTTTGAAGGTAAATCTGCCCAAAACATTATCAATTTTCTACATTATAATCAACTCTAGCATTGGTCCCGGCCCCGGTGCCGGGGCCAGCCTGGCCCCGGCCCGGGTTGGGGCCGGGGCCTGGCCCCGGCACAGCTCTAGGTTGTATATTGATTGAGAAATTTGATATTGATAAGAAACTAAATCGGTTATCAAAACACATCACAGCTTCCTCATAATCTCTTTTTCTGTGCTAATTAGCAATGTTTTATGAAAGCACGTTTTTTTCAGAAGCCGCATAATATACTTCGATTTTTGCGTTTTTCAGTGTAAGGCGTGTTTTCAGTAGATTCTAACAACTTTTACAGGCATATACATAAGTAACTTTTCCCTAGTCCCTTGTTTTTATACATGTTCCTAATGATCCCTAATTCCAAGTAAATTCGTCCTTTTTGTTCCACCGGAGCATTTTTCTTTGCTAGTACCTACCCTACTTCTAATAAGCATGATTTGAGTTTAAGAGTCAGTAAACACATATATACGGTAACATGCCACAATAATGACAGCAGTCAAAGAACGCGGAAAACAATATTATTCTGAACATCAGCATTATCTTTTTTTTAAACAAAACAACCCTACCTTATTCAAACAGATCAAATATTTTCAGCGTGAACTTACGCAACTACTGAGTGTAAAGAATACTAACACTCCGATTCGTAATCCTGACGTTACATGGAAGATTTTGAAAAAAGACTTGTAATGCTATGGAACTGAAGTTAATTTTTGCTGTAAACTTTACAATAACTATGTATAAAGAAAACATGTAGTCAGATTCATAAGTCTGACTTTATGGTACATATTATGAAAAAATTACATTTTTCAACGCTCTGTAAGTAAAATAAATCTTTAGTGTAAACTTTACGCATCGACAATAAATGAATAATGTAAACTTTACATAATTACCGGGTTTAGAGAAAACTTTTTGACAGATTCCTAATTCTGACGTTACCTGTAACATTTTGAAAAAACATAAGCTTTTGCAACGCTTAAGAACTAAAGTTCAGTGCAGTGCAAACTGTATACAACCATTGATTGATAAGAAGATTTTAGTCGGATTCATAATTATGATATTACCATGACATTACGATCAATATTTATGAAAACGCTAACTCTCTGCAATGGTCTGAAGACAAATAAATATTAGATATAAACCTCTTTACACTGTTGAGTATAAACAAACGCTCCTATCTGACGTATAACATTTGACCGCTGATACATTTTGAGACGTGTGATCATGTCCAGACTTATAACCAGAGAAGTTCACAGAATAAAACAAGACAGAAACACGTTTAGCACCCCTAGTTTTGACTTTAAACCTCCCGAAAAAGCTCAATATTAATGTAAATTACACAATTTTCTGCAACGTGTACCCCTTACAGAGTACTTTATTTTATTTTATTCGACTTATCCCGTCTTCTAAGCGGAGAGATTGGCGAACAGAAAAGGGACAAAAACCTATTTTCCCACCATTCACAAGCTTCAAAAATCTGAACTTATTTTTCCCATTGATTGTAAAGAAATTCGGTTTGGGCCAGTTTGTAGACTTCGAATCGTAGTACATTTGTGTGTGAAAAACTATTGTTCTGCATCCGATTTCGATAATGACCAATCAAAAAATTGAAAAAAACGTGTTTCTTCGCGCAATGTTTCACTTCTGATTTTGAACTTTACACCTCCATAATTAACTCAATATAGCGTTTTTCAAACGCGATTTTCTTTGACGTGTAGTCCTCAGAACGTATTATTTTTATTTTATTCAATTTGTCCCGACTCTAACCTGGAGGAGTTGACGGAGAAGTCTTAGACAAAAGCTATTTTTTACATTATATGCTAGAGTGTAAAGTTTGAACCCCTAGATCTAACTCCGCATTGAGTGTGAAAAGTTTGCAGGTAAGCTGAAAGTAGCCCTTTGGCCGAAGTACATTTCTGTTAAGAAGAATTTCTCGGGACTCGTAATCGGAGTTGTTGGCAGACAAAAAAGTGGCCAAAATATGTTCTTCACCCTCAGATACTTTACACTCTTTACACTGCCCCTCGGTGAATAAGTCTTTGGAAAAAATTAAGAAGTGTCTAGAGCTTACTCAATTGTCAACATTTCAAAAAACCAGATTAAACAGAATGCAAAACGGGTTAAAAAAGTCGTGTGTCCAATTGAAATTTAAAAAAGGTATATTATGACGTTAACTCCTATTTTGCAATATTGTACATACTTGTGTAAGGCTGGATAATGTGAGGCAAAAGCAAGTCAAATTAAGGGGGTGATTTTTATTAAAAATGCTATTTTTTAGTACAATGAAGCATATGAAATCGTGCCTTGAGCAGACTACATTAGTGCAACATTGCAGAATAAAAAGCATGCTTCAAGAAATATTTTCCAAATGGTACAAGCCATATTCAAATGGATTTTTTTAGTTAGGCTTCAAATAATCGAAATTTTCTTAATTTTTATATGCAGTGCGATCCTCGCACCCCCGCAAAAATTTTTCCATTCCCCTTAGAATTGGCGATTTCTTGAAAGTTTCCTAAAATTTTCCTTAAATTTGTTGAAAAGATGCTTTTTTAAGCATTTTTAGCTATACACTCATACCTGGGCAATGGATTTTGATTCTGAAGGTACCGGGTTCCCTTTTGTTGAGGTTGGTTGTTTGGTTGGCTAGTTGGCTGGTTGGTTGGCCGGTTAGTTGGTTGGTTGTTTGACTAGTTGGTTGGTTGTATCATTTTCTCACTTTTTTATTTTTGGGTCAGAAAATTCCAACCCCCCCCCAATCAAAAACTGTTTTTTCAGGCGCCACCCAGCTGGGGTTCTGAAGGTACCGAAGTGCCTTCTGGCGCCACCCGGTGGCGCGGGTGGTGCGGCATTGCCCACCTGTGTATACACTTGCTCGAAAATGCCAACTTTTTGGTGCTTCGCGCCATTATACTCATGTTTTTACTATATTTTGTTCAATTTGTTCCGACTTTTTTGGATTTTTTTCCGAAATTTTCTTATGTTTTTATGCTCTAGAAAGATTGAGCATCGTCAGAAACGCTGAAAAACGATGTTTTTGACGCGTACCTACCATTTGTGGACCAAAAAAAGCACTTTACAATTTCATCCCCCTCCCCTAGAATTCCCTTGCTGTGCATTTATGAGTGTGACTGATCCTTTTATCATACTGAAATGTGCGGGTCAACCTTTTCCGGCGGGGTTAAGGCCTGAACAATAAATTTTTTTGACAAAACTAATCGATTAAACGTGCTTAAATCACTTTAGAATAAATAAATTGAAAATTAGTTGATTTATGAATTACGATAATTTAAGAGGATTTTATTGAATAAATAAATATCGCGATGTATGTATAATTTTATAGAAAGCTTAATTTTCTGTATTTTACTAAAAAAATTTCTTTCGTGGACCCGATAGCGGGACCAACCAATCCTCTGGCCGAGATCTGACCCATATCTACTCTATGAAAAATGTGTTATTATTCATTGACGATTTGACATCTACATTTCTGGGAATTTCACTTTTTTGTTGGTTGTGTAAATTTTGAAGAAAATAGGAAATATGCAGGCGGGGACATTCATTAATTTTAAACTACTCAGCATGGAATGCCGCGTCGCAGAAATTCGAAGTCTATGGTATCAGCTTATATAAATTGTCTGATGGTCACCTAACCCAGCAAGTACGTATCGCCTATTACATACTCTATCCTGACTATTTCTGCACGATGTGTATTACCGAATGTGTTTTTAATTTCATTACACTGTTTCAACTCTTAAAAATCAGCTAAAGATGAGAATAACATTGATAAAGCAAACCGGATTTGAGTATAATGCGAATGGTTTCCAAAATCTTCAGCTCGGACCATCGCACCAAATGCTTAGAAATGTGCACTTTCCCTTGCCCTTATGCATCCTTGTATTTCAGCAGCACAAGATGTAGGAGATTATCAGTTTGCGAATAGTTGAATAAACCATCAGCCAGGCACAAAATGTGCTTACTTATTAATATTGCATGCTTGGTCTTGGGAATAGTTTTCACTTTTTTTCAATTTTTTTCACTTTTCTCATGATCTTGGGAATAGTTTTCACCCCCTCCCCACTACTATTTTTTTTGTACTCGGCAAAGATTTTTCCCCATGTACAAAAACTTTTCGGGACCGTCTTTGTACATGTGCAAAGATTTTTGGGAAGACAAAAATTGAAAAAAGGTCTGAAATTCGCAAAAATTTCGCGCTTCGCGCCGAATTGAGTAATTGTGTGTTCTATATATCTTTATAATGACAGAAATTGCATTTGAAAGCGAAAAATGTCAAATTTTTCGGCGCTTCGCGCCGTTTTAAGACGATTCTTGGTGATTTTTGCCCTTAGAGACCCAGAAATTAGCTCAAATGCACTACAAAAAGTCGAACAACTCTGTTTTTACCACACTAAAATCGCTACTGTACCATACATATTATATTACCCAAAAATTTGTGTGTACAAAATGTACAAAGATTTTTGGGAAGGCAAAAACTGTATAAAGGTGTAAAATTCCCAAACATTTTCGGCGCTTCGCGCCAAATGAGTATTCGTTTGTCCTATATATCTTCAAAATGGCAGGATTTGCATTTAGAATAGAAAAATGTCAAATTTTTCGGCGCTTCGCGCCGTTTTGAAACGATTTTTAGTATCTTTTTTTGCGTCAGAAACCCTTAAATTAGCTAACATACACTACCAAAGATCGAAAAACCTGTTTTACCACTCTAAAATCGCTACTGTACTACATTATAGTACAGAAAAATTTGCATGTGTAAAATGTACAAAGACTTTTGAGGACTATCTTTATACATGTACAAACGGACCTTGTACAAAAAAACACTGCTCCCCGCGATTTGTTTCACCCAGCCCATCTCCAATCGCGATCTTTTGAAAGTTTTTGGGAAATTTGTGGAAAAGGTGCTTTTTTAAAGAATTTTTTAGCCTATATATTCGCTCAAGGATGACAAATTTTTGGTGCACTAATTTTTGATTATATTTTGTTCAAATTGTTCGATTTTTTCCGAATTTTTAAAATTCTTTCTTTTGTTTTTATGCTTAACAAAGATAAGGCATCGTCAAAAACGTCTAAAAACGATATTTTTGACGCGTATATAATGCGCTGGATGGGCACTTTTATATTTCACCATCCGCCTCTCCCCGTCTCCCCCAGAATTCCCACTCTCTGCATGTCTGGTGCTTATGGAGAGGAGTGACATGGAGTCTTACCACGCTAAGGGATTGAAGAGTCAGGTGCCTGTCGAATAAGCGGTCCTGTATCATGAGACACTATTTAGGTTTATTTATTGAATGTATATTATCACACCATTAAATACTCTCAACATCCATATATTTCAATTCAGCTATTTGACACATTGCGGCGCTCACCTCATGTTTTCGATAAGCTTACGGCAATTAGCGGCAATATTGTTGAGGAAAACTTAGGATTATCAGCCGAGGATGCTAGGATCTTGCTAAATGACGTATCTGTCGTCTTCCATTGTGCTGCCACAGTCAAATTTGATGAACCTTTACGGTGCATTTTAGTGTATTAATGTTGAAAGATTTTATTTACATAAGTTCTTTAGCATGCACTATGCACAGCGTACATGGACACGGGCTAAGCCGCATTTAAGACAACCAGAGAACGTTTCTAAGAATGAAAAAATTATTTTTCGCATGGGTTTTCCTTTCTAAAAAAATAGATTCGAACTTCTCGAACTGCACTTTTTAGGATAGGTATCTTAATTTTCCATAATAATTGTCGCTTGAGAAACCCTGAAGTGAGTTAGGCATGGCTAGCGTAGACAACGTATAAAAATTTGTACGCGTCGTTATCAAATTTTCGTAGCTTTCCTTTCTCAAATCCCGAAAATAGGGTGCCTATTGGTATCTATGTACGTTGACAAAAATCTTGAAATCTTTCAGTTTAACTTGGGCTATAAATTGAGGAATCACTTATGCGGACTGCTTTTGCGATAGATTTTTTGTATGTGAGTTTGAAGTAAGAAAATTAACTTGAATTTATTACAATTTTTTGCTTTATCATATTGGACTCGTCGAAAACGTGGTCACGAATTTTTACCTTATTTTCACCAAACGATAGTTTTAAGTTGTCGCACAAATTTGCTATTCGCATTTGAAATTGTCTCTATCGTCGTTTTCTTCCAATAATTTAATTCAGGATCATTTTTGGGGCAGCGATTTCCGCAAAAAGTCACAAAATTCTTGAAAATTTGATGTTCAGAGAAACTTATACTGTAAAATTTCTATTAAATATTACTGGGATTCGCTATGCATACGCTGCTTCATTACAAATTTTGTTATATATTTGCTAAAGTCGTTGTGTCACTTTATGATCCTTAATTTAGATGTCCAACCCTCAATCCTCCCCTATCCTTGAATTCAACGAATGCTCTAGTTCAGCATGATGTTTATTCTTCAGTATGTTTTTTTTAAGTTTCGCCAGTTCTTAGATTTATTTCTCAATTGGTTTGACAGTAATCGTGTGGATCGCTTTTTTAACAAAATCAAAGGCATTCATTGATTTTCCAATTTAAAATAAAGAAATGGTCTGCTTATCCCTTTACGTAGCCACTGAGCTGACCAGCTCCAAAATTATGACCATTTGACTTGCGTATATTATCTACTATGACTTTTAGGGTCTCAGTAGATATGAATGTGGTGGGCACTCGCCGGCTGCTTGAGCTTTGCCGTCAAATGAAACAAATGACTGTGAGTTACAGCAGAAATTCTGTTATTTTTATGTATTCTGGTTAGAGTATAACTTACCATGGTACCTATTTCTTATGCTAGCCGTTTTACTGATTCCGAAAACTTATGGCTTTGACCAGATATGCACAGCATGAAAATTCTGGGAAAGTTGAAAAATGTTGGGCTCAAAATTCGTAAATACGTGTCATAAACATCTTTATCGGCAGGTTTGATGATGTTCTAACTTTCTGGAATGTGAAAATAACATTTTTTCGTGAAGATATCAAAAACATTTGAATGAAATGAAGAGAATAGAGTCCAAAAGAGTAACAAAATTTGAATGTTTTAAGCCAAAGATCACTAAAAACGCCTAAAACAGCGCCGGTAATACGATTTTCTTTTAATAATCGCGAATTCTGGGGTCTAAAAATTTCTGGGAAGGGTTAAACTCTTTCAGACAATAAATTCTTTCGTCCTTAATTTCTGATTAAAAAGAGGAAAGCCGTGAATTTTTCAAAACTCGGACAAAGTTTTTGGAATACGGAGAAATAAATCTCTATTCAAAATCTCGTGCATGGTTTTTGTGTTCGCAAAGATTTTTATGTAAGTGACAAGACTTTTTAGCGGACAAAAAGGTTTGAAAGTATCAATGATTTCTTATTTTTTATTGCTTTTGCTTTACCCTTTCAATTCTACATTTTTTAAAAAATAGCTCAAGCGTACAATAAAATATTACACTTTGCTTTTCTATTTCTGTAGCCTCAACATTACATTTAGAAGCCTAAATAGGCCAACGTGTTTCAGAGCTTCTTTCTAATTTTAATTTATTGATTCATTTTATTACCTACATATTACGTACTTGTCGTTATGTTTTATAATAATGGTCTAAATATATCGCTGGTGTGAAAATTATTTTGTTCTGACTTACTTTGTGTTTCGCTTTTCTTCGCAAAGTTTGGCATTTTTCGCGCCTCTATGCTTAAGCCGCAATTTGACTAGTAAATTGTCGGGAATTTCCATATTTTCGCGTCTTCGTTTTTGGTGCAGAAACTTAGTCACTGCGAAAGAGTTTAAAGAGAATTTTTACATCATCCTAACGATTGCTGGAAAGATTTGTACGAAGTTCCGTGACATATATGTGAGTACATGCTATGCTTTTGGATTCATGATAAAAAATCACCCTGAAATAAAAATTTTGTCCGTGTAAAATATTCCAATACGATTGCTAGCTATGCATGTACATACGTACTACATATATAGCGCTTGATTCTATGCTGATATTAGTGCAACATTAGTCCGTATTATTAATGTAGAAAGTTGACAAATTAAATTTTGCAGGTCTTTGTGCACACTAGTACAGCGTATGCAAACTGCGATCGGGGCCATATTTTGGAAAGCGTTTACACTTCTCCAATTGAACCTGCTAAATTAGTTGAAGCCTTATCGTACGTTTTTATTTACGTGACAGATTTACGCATGTTTAGTATGTTGTGGATAGAATAATATTTTTTCGTGATTATGTAATTATAATTGGATATCAGAAGTTGTGCTTGTAATGAGAGGAAATTCAAATTAGAAACATCGTCTAATATTAACTTTAAGTGATCTAGTTAGTAAAATTTATTTAAAAAATTCAATCTGATTTGAATCTGGCTAATTTCTTGTGAACTTAAGTAAGTTCGTATGAACTCGTACATACGTACCGTTCTCATGTACATACGAGTATGTTGCAATAAAGACTTCAAGACTAACTATTCTCTATTTAAGTGCGTTTAAGTTCATTCTAGAATCGTAATTATGTATTAACTCCAATGATGAAATTTTTATACATACATAGTAGTGATGTCCTGGGCACCGGCACCGGCGCCGGTGCCGAAGCACCGGCACCGGGCCGGTGCTAGGCTGGTACCGGCGCCGGTGCCGGTGCTAGATAAAAGAGAAAAAATTAGTGTAAAAAGAATAATTGAAGCTCATTTATCACCAATTTAATGAATAAAGGCGCAAAAAGGTAGCATTTTGTTAATAAAATCTTCTGATTAGCATAGTGAATCATTTTTACTGAACTTCAGAACAAGTCTTCGAGCTTTAAAAATGAATTATTCATTTAAAGAAACACATCTTATTGAAAACATCAATTAACAGCTAGAAGCGTGGACACTAATAAATAAAGTAAATTAAAATTAAAAACATCGACATATAGAGTGGAAAGTTCTTCTAATTCTACCATCTGTAGGCAAGAAGTATGAATACTACAGAGTAGTTTTCAACTTAATTTCATCAAATCCATTCTTATTTTTCCATTTCGTGAGCAGAAGACCGTAAACGCAGCTAGAATTTTAAAATAGTTTTTATGCAAAACTTTTTCCTGCAAATTATTCAGAAAAAGCTTGTTAAAACTTTTGTAAATAAACTTCAATGTAAGTCTTTTGCATTACTAATATATCCTATGTTTGTTTTCAGAGGCTTTTGAAAATGTGAAATGATAAACTCAAATAATTTAACCTCAAAAAGTTTTTGTGGCTATTTTCATGTTTGTTTCTTACTAGTTGAATATTTAAGTAATGCACTAAAACCAAATTTTGCTTGATTTGACTAAAGAATCAACTACTGCACAAGCCGATCTTGATTGCGCTACACTTAAACTTATAATACACTATTATGTAACTTTAATTTTTCTTCGAATTTCAATTTTATTACAATTTTTTGTTTGTTTAATGCTTAATGAGGAAATTAATATATATTCATAAATTAAAAATAATGAAGTCGTTACTAGCCAAATGAAATTTTGCCCTTAATATGTTTATCCGGTGAAAAATAGGTACAAATTGAACTCCTTTTGAAGAAGCATAGTACACTATATAATATGCTAATGTGGCACCGGCGCCGGTACAGGGGGTACCGGCACCGGTAAAAAAAGCGGCACCGGTGACATCACTAATACATAGGTATGATCAGGCCCATATTCAGGGTGAATAGGGGGCACATCCCCCCCCGAAATGGATTATAAGAATAATTTTTCCTATACTCCCCTTTACTTTTTTAAGCCAAAAATCGCAAAAGAATTCGGCGCTTCGCGTCGAATTTTAAATTAATATTAGAGTCTATTTAGTCTCAAGCGCGCGCTTTGAACACTCAATTTTTAGTCTTTATACAACCTAAAGCGTATTTTGCATCTATGTCTTCTGTTTTACACAGGTTTTATGCAGAAAATTAGATTTGTTCAAGAGGGTGTCCATTGAATCCTCACCATATTTAAGGCATCTGGGTAGCAAAATGTACAAAATGTACAGCTCTAGTGGTCGTAAAACGTTTTTTCAATTCATCATTCCCCCTTCTTACGTTTTTGAAAAATTTTTGTCGTTACCCATCCCCTGAAACAAAATCCTGGATACGGGCCTGGGTATTATCATCAAAATAAGTGCTTAAATTTTCGATTATTTCTCGTCTATGTATAGCATAATTCACATCTCAATTCACGTACAAATTTGACGAGCTCTAGTCTCTCACATAAAGTGCTAGGAACATCAGGATTTTCTAGAACGAGTGTTGAAAAGTACAATTTTCGTGAACAATTTTGAAGCCGTATGTGGAAGTTGATCGCGGCTGAGTTGCATCTCATTAACACTTTAAGCACTCAGAATGGAAATTGGTTAGAGAATATATTTGTTTGAAGTTTGTCAAAATATTCTCAAACGAATTATAGGATAAAAAGAAGTGTTGTCGTATCTTAAATACTGTAGTTACATAATAGTATTTGTGTATGTCTTGCAGTCAATATTATCTTTGTTACATATATGTGGCATCGGTGGTGCTTAATGTGGCCAAAGCTTCAATAGGGGATATTAATGAAAGTCGGGGTGGGTCTAAAGGAGCTTAATCAATCCGGCTGCGTTTCTTTAACGTCTGGAGGAAAATGAGTTAGAGATGATTTTTATAAACTTAATCTATAGTAACTGATGCGATCAAGTTTGTAAGACCATTTCATTATTTTCAAAGTAATCTAATTGTGAAACTCTTTGGTTTGAATTGGTGGGAAACAAAAAGGCCTCAAACCGAACCATTAGTATGCAACTCCTTGATCAATTAGAGAATTCCTTGCAGTACCAGATATCTCGTGGCTACATAGATATGCTTGCTAGTCTATAAAAAGTACGCATAGCCGCACTAAAACTTACAAATGAATCTTATGCGAAAAGTGTCTTATGAACCCAGGCATGCCGTAATGAAAATTCCGGATGCTTAAGCCTTCAACTGACCCAGATTCTAGATTTTATCTGCCCCTCACTACTCTTATCCTGCGTATCTGGCTCTCACGCTAGTATCTGTCGACCTACATATAGCTATGGAATGCATGTTTTACATACATGAACACGCTCAGGTTTTTCGAGGTTAAATGGCTTCCTTGGAACCTGGGGGTTGGTAGTGACCATAGATGCATGCAGAGTATGGTCGACCGGGGGTGTATAAAATTGAGCTTTTTTGGACCTGGATGACCCCAAAAAACTCACTCAAATACTAAAATAGAAATAAAACTACGTTGAATTTTTATGCATTTTCGGCCTTGATTTTGCCTCACTTTCTCCAGGAATTTTCAAAATTCTTGCGGGGCTTGTCCGTTTTCGTCTGCGGGGTTGCGGCGTTGCTCAGCCACCAGGGTCAAGTCACTTGAACCTGCATTGACACTGTGCCCATGTATGCATGATGCCGTAAGTTAGCAACGGTGATTTACAACTTATAAAGCTGAATGTGAATAAGTCTTTTACTTAAAGTTGGATGGATGACGATATGGTTCGCACATTAACTCCGAAGTTGATAGGTCAGCGTCCTAACACCTACACGTACACAAAGGCTATAGCCGAACATGTGGTAAATCAGGAAGCGACTCATTTGCCTGTCACCATTGTGCGACCTTCTATCATTGGCGCGATTTGGCGTGAACCGTTACCCGTATAATTCAATTTTAACTGACCGCTTAAATACTTTTAAATCATAATGCTATTATTTTTAGGGCTGGACTGATAACCTAAATGGTCCGACTGGCTTATTCGCTTCGGTAAGGTTGATCTTGTAGCTAATGCTCATTTCACGTATGAATTTAATCAATAAAGAATGATAATTTCATAAATCTTGCATGAAGTCATTTCTGACATTACCGGAATGACTATGGCTTCGGTTGAAATCCCGCCCTCTTAATTTTTTGTATTGAACAGTCATTTAAATAAATAGTTGAAAGTGATCATATACGTACATAATTTGTCAGTGGAGAAGCGGATTTAAGATGCCCTTATTTTTATATCGAGATCTATTAGGTAAAGAATATTTAAATGACCATTCAAAAGCACCGTTGTTAGTTCATTTAAATGATATAAATTTTTGAAGACCTGAGAAAGGCGTTCGCCTCCACACCCTCAAATATGACTGAGTTAGAAACTCGGGCGTTCAAGTTGGCAAAAATTGATTTCACGCTTGCACACCGGGTGTATGGGGGGTTTTCCCCTACCATAACCTTTGAGAAGTGTACCCCATCAGGCCATTTTTGACCAGAACTGGTTGGTTGAACCATGAAAAAAGCGTCAAATGACGGCTTATACTTATTTTTCGAGCAATTGGCGGTTCAATTCATTCATCGAGACACTTTTTTCCATTATTTTGTACATATTGTATGTTAGAGATCATTCCATAGCCCTTACATATTGTTATTGATTTCATGCAAATTTAAGCATAAATATTCATGAAAAATAAAATACGACGAATTAAGTACAAAAAGTTGACATTAAATTGGTGAAAAATTACTTATTTAACCTCCCCTCAAAGAAACTCGGTTAACCCCCTCCCAGAGTTTATGATTCTGACCGTGTGCATGTATGATTGGTTTGTGAACGAGTGATCGAAAATGGCGCATTTTTATTGATTTGTAAATGAAGCAATTTTATTTGTCGATTGTTTTTACAATGATTTGTAAACTTTTTTAGAACGAAGCTTAATTTTAAATTAAATATCGAAAGCTTGTCATGAGAACACTAACCAGTTTAATGGAAAATCTTGGGGGAAATCTGAATCCTTATGAGATAAAGATGGAATTTGGGTGGAATGGAAATGATGTCAGTTTCCTGTGAGGTGTATGACCTTAGTTTATTCCTATTTTTAACTAGTGGTTTTCTTATAACTTATTTTTTAATCAGAATAACGGCTTTTTGTCACCTAGATGTACGCGAATCTGCTTACACAACTATTACAATAATATTTAACTTTTTGACCTATAGTATTTCGGGTGAATTGCTCAAAATACAATTGTCTAGCACGCTTATGTACGCACCGCTCGAAACAGACGAATTTGTTCCAACAAGACTTTTCATCTGGCATCTGCCCAGTGCCCTCCTTCAAAGTCACTCTAATCATCCTGCGAGTCGGTAAACCGCTTTTTTGAAATTAATTAGCAAATAGTTTTGATTAGAAGTAGTTCGGTCTAGCTTAAACGATTCGCCGTTGCATCTTAGTTTTAGCTTTCTGCTTGGGCTCGTATGTGTGTAGCTGTAGTCAATTTAGGACAAATTAGTCTACTTTATTTGCATGCTTTTGCTTATTCTTTCTACCTTTTCAACTGTTGTTTTTCAAATGCGATCAGGTTGGCAAAGGTCTGCTACGGACAATGTTGGGTGACGATAATGCTATAGCTGATATAGTGCCAGTCGACGTAGTTTCCAATGTATTAATTGCTGCCGCGTGGCACCGAGCTAATGAATCGTACGTTTTTTGTAGTTATTCTTCTATAAATATTTACTACATTATGTTTTACCCATGATGATTATGAGGCAGTTTATTTCTGATGAACCATGAGTTAAACAAAACTTCCTTTTAGTATGCGATAGCTCAAGAGCTAACGTCTTATTCCGTATGAATTGGAAAAATGAAGAGTGAATTTTCAAATTTTTTGTTGAAGATTGGAAGCCATTTCGTATAAAGCGTACAATTTATCATTCATTGGTGAAAAGCTAAAAAAATGATCAGTGTAAAGTTAAGGATTCAGAGAATTTTGAATTTTGAGGGTATTGACTGACTGGTAACCATACCGATTCAGATGCCTCGTCTACTTCTAAAAATCCTTAATTATGTCCTATCGTTATCTTAATTTACTCAAGTTTAAGCTTCATTATTCTAAACTTTATCAGATTAACAAATTTAGAGATAATAGCGCAGAGCACATGTGGGCTCGACATGGCACATCATAGTTTAGGAAGACATGTTCTTTCAGTAACCTCGACCAGAGGCGTGATTAGGATTTTATTTCGGGGGGCCGAATTTTTTTATGAAGTCCTGTATCTCGAGAACTATTGGGAGATACGTGAGAATAATGACATTTTTGAACGTTTCTTGCTTTGAAAAATTTTCTTGCTTAATTTCAAACTTGGATATCAAAAATATATTTTTAACCTATCGTTATGACTAATTTCTTAATATCAAGTTAACGCTTGACTCTAAAACATTTTGAGATTCTTGTCTTTGCATTTAATTTTGTAGTTTCGCAAAGAAAACTAATGCAGAAAATAAGAAATAGCCGCGAAGCGCCGAAATTTTTTTGACATATATGCTATTTTTAAATCAATTCTAGGCTTCTAAGATAAGAAATGAGATATAAAATAAGAAATCCGGCGTGAAGCGCCGGACAGTTTCGAGTTCAGTAGCTCAAAAGTCTGCTAAAAACGTATTTTGACTGTCCTGTTAGAAGACTTCGAGAATTTCCAATTTTGTCCTTTGGACACCCTTGTGAAAAATAGAATTATTTTTTCATTTCGGAGGGGCCCGCGCCTCGCCCCCTCGCTCCCCCCTCCGTCACCCACCCGCCCCTTTCCCCTTCAACTGGTTACGCCCCTGACCTTAACGTTAATTCAGTGAATTTCGCGATTAGATGATGTTTAAATTATGCTAATTATAACCTAATCATCAGCGATTAAACGTTGTGAAAATGAGTTGATATACCGAATATGTGTTGTTTGTCTGCTATAATCTGGAGGGGTAAATGAGTGATTATTTTGCTATTTAATAACAAATTTTGGTTCAAATTTCGATACATAATTTGTTGTATTTTATTCTTAATTGATATTTGTGGTTAAATTGCATGAAAATAAATGACAATAAGCTCGTAGAAATGACCTGTTGCACTAAATTTATACGAAATGATGGAAAAAATGTCCGAATGAATCAATCGATCAGTCTCCTGTTCGAAAAATAAGTATACGTACTTGAAATTGTACTTTTAGACGTTGTTTGACGCTTTTGCATGGTTCGAGCAGTAGGTTTTGACCCGAAACGGCCTGAGGTGAGGTATATGCTTTCCAAAAATTCCGGTAGGGGAATAATCGTACATCTAGTGGCTCGAAATTTTGGATATTTTTGGCCAATAACGTCCAAGAAAACACCTATAAACGGCCAAAAAATTCAATTTTCTAAAAAAAACGGATTGGTCAAAACTTTCCTGGCTTTGGGGAAAGGGGGACGACCAACTTTGGGTGGGGGATCCCCATCCCCTGTTACATGCATAAGGATGATACCCCCTATATACGCCCCAGTCTGTATGCGTGATATAAAGCATTGCTATGTAAATCATAACATCTATTGGTGGAGGTGTAATTGTTTCTAGGAATAACTGTTGTCCGGTGATCAATTGCTGTACAGGACAGCTAAACGTGCTGAAATGGCGCGACATTTCGGAGTCGATGAAATATTTTGAAAAGTATCCCCTGGAGGATGTGTTTCGAATTCCGCGCCCCCGTCTAACTATGAGCAGGTTAGCTTAGCTAAGTTCCGCTCTTCTCTTTTGCGTCATTAGCATTTCTTCGCAATAATTAGTCGAATTCCTTGTATTTTTTCAAAAAATTTTATCTCTACTTGAGGTTTTGTGCGTTGTATGTAAATCAATTTCGTTGTTATTGTTCTCCATCAATGTGTTTACAATTCAGAAATCTTACCATTTTTAAAAGAGTTTTAGTTTTTGTCTCAAATGTTTTATTCTATTGGGATTTTTAGCCCCATGGGTCAATTAATTTTTATCTTTTTGCAACGAAACACTGAATTCTTTCGTTTATTCATGTAAAAAATGTGCTTAAGCATAAACTTTCGACATTCGCTGCATGAAAATTCTGGGAGAGCTGAAATTTCAACTGTCCCTTTTTCGGTTCAAACATGGCGAATACACTTGTAAAACTTCGTTTTTGGCGTTTGTGGCGATGCTCTATCATTTAAGAACGTAAAAATTTAAAAAGATTTTGAAAAAATTTAAAAGATCGAGTGAATTCAACGAAATATAGTCAAAAAATAAGTAAATACATATTGCGAAGCGTTAAAATTTTGGCACTTCCGTGTAAGCAGATGGCTACTCTTTCTTCATACTTTTCGGAAAATCGCTAATTCCGAAGGTATGAAAAATTTCTGTGGGGGGGTGAAAACCCTCAACTTCCCAACATCATGTATGGTCTTCATGATTAGAAACACGTGTTTCTAAATGGTGGTCAAGTCTGTACATAATGTGCTTCTTCATGTAAATAGATCTTCGTGGTAAAGTTTTTGGGAGAGGCTAATATCAGATTTTATAGGTCAGATATGTAGACCTTTCTTAGAAAACCATTTTGCACCGGAAAAATGACTATTAATTCAAAACAGCCGGTTTTGAATAGTTTTAGCGTACCATTATGATGTCCAATAAAAAATTTAAAACCAGATTTTAAGAGGATTAAAGGCTTGAAACTGTGGTAACCTAGTTCCTCTCTGATGACCTCGTTTTTTTCTTTCATTCTATTTTTCCTTTTTCTTTTCTAAGTAAGTTTTCGTTTTATAATCCTACCTATTTTTTCTTTTCAATTAGACTTTTGCGCCTCATAAAACATGTGATCTCTCATAATATAATTTTTTATAGGTACACTTGTGCTATTTCATGCGTCTTTTTTGTTTCTTTCTTACTAATAGCATGATGCACCTCCATATACATGTCTTTCTTTTTTCTCTTTTTTCAACTTTTTCTCTTTCCTTAGTATTTGCTGTTTTATTCATCTATTTATTTAATTATTTATTTTTCTCCTCCTTTTATTTATTTGCATCTTTCTCGTATCGATGACTTCTTACTATTGTAGTGTAATTTTTTGCATCAGGTCAAACAGAATGTATGAGTATAAATTGAGCACTTCATTCTATTCACACTTTTGAAACATGTTTAAAATAATCTAAGGTTCATTTATTTATAGGTATCAAAAGCATTTTCTAATAGGTATCAGTTAAATTTTACCAGCATTGTTGTATGAGTAATACATCAAGAAATATCTTAAGGGAACGGATATTAAACTAGCTATATTTTTACTCTACAGTTCGCAAGGTCATTTAGCGACGTTCGTGTATTCGGAAGACGATATACGAATAGCTGCTTTCTAAATTCAAAAAACATAGAGTAGCGATTTTCTGTGTTTTAAATGGCCCTGTATTGATTTTTCTGACTGCCTAGACGTATAGACTGCTGACTTTGACTTAAAAATAGCGATTTTATCAGTTGAAAGAATATAACGTGATTTTCTCCTACTCTAAGAGGGAGTATACCATTCCTTAAATTTAAAAACACTAAACAGTGTAGCTCTTCTGTTAGTTACATAAAAAGGCTACATGAACTTTAGTTCTGGAAAACAAACCCCTCGCTTACCCTCTCCATGCCCTTGTCCTGTAACACATGATTCATTGTTGTAATGTTTTTACCAATGTTCTTTTTCTTATTATGGCTGAAATTTTGAAAATGTACATTATTTGACTATTTCTATTTTCTCAGAGCAAGTATGGCCGACTTTTGAGTTTTGGCCGAAAAAATCAACCAGCGGATGAGTTTCTTCCATGAGTCAACAATAAGTCGAATTTATAATATAAAAGAAGGGGGAAATCAGAATAAAAAGATTAAAAAGTTTGATGGGTAAAATGCAATTTTCGGACGAAATATTGAAAATGCGCTCAATGCAGCAATCTCCTGTAGAACTACTGTACACCTCACATACAGGCCCGTATACAGTATTCGGCCGGGAAGGGGGGCGGAACCAAAATAAATTGGTCTATATCTCGGGAATATCGTAGGGATAGATCGCAAAAACCACATATTTCGACGTTTTTGTTTTTCGACATGCTCTTTATAGTGAGATCATAAAATTCGAACTTTTCGAAGAAATTTTTTTCTAAATCAAAAGACTGTAAAAAGTGTCGTTTTTGGTCGCGCTTGAGCCAAAAGTATGCAAAATACTTCACATCTGGCGCAAGCGCTGAAAATTTGAAGATTATACGTCAAATACATACATGCAATTTTTCCATTTTTCCGTGCATTATCTTACCTTTCAAATTTTTCGGTCAGGGGCGGCCGCCTGCTCCGCCCCTCCCTTAAAATGGCTCTGCCTACATATATAACGCAAAGAAGACCAATAATGTCACAGATAAGTTATTTTATTGCAACTTGTTTATTTAAGGTACTGGAGAGAAACCATGGTCTTCGTAGATCATCTCATGCCCGCCTTCCTAGCAGACATATGTTACCGTCTTTTCGGCCTCGAGCCCAAGTAAATCCTTTATTTCTAAAGTTCGCATTAAGCTCACCAAGCTAAGCAAATTAATGAATTGTAATTGATAATAAAGCGTTTCCAGTGCTGCTTCCTCGTATTAACAATTTTGTGTGGTGGTATTAACAAATGAAGGGCATACACGACGGCTCGAAATTTTTGATGGAGTTACCGGCTCTTTTTAGGGGGAAGGGGTAAATGACCCCCAATTTGTGGTAAAAAACGCCAAAAAAACACCTAAAAACGGCCAAAAAATTTGATTTTTCTCCAAAAATCGCTAAGGGGGGTCCAAAATTTTCTTGTTTTGGGGAATGGGGGTACGGCCAACTTCGAGTTGGGGTTTTCCCATACCCATGTTGAATATATTTTGAGGGTTGTTCAGAAAGTTAATGGAATTTCTCTCACGATTTTGCTGAAATTTTTAATGCTGTTGATCTTGGTATGTTAGGGTTTTATGAACATCTACGTTGAGAGGATGAAATTGTCATAAACATGCACAGTTATGCATGGGGTAGACTTTCGGGGAAAAAGCAAACTGAATATTGGACAGAAATTAAAGCTTCTTTAAAAAATACCTGAAATCAAATAGGGGTGTTCAAAGTTGCAAAAGGAAAAAAATAAAATTTTATGGGGCAAGTGAGACAAAATTGGGATTAAAAACGGATATAAATTAAGGTTTTTAAATGCAAAAAAACTTGAAATAGTGATGTCCTGGGCACCGGACCGGTGCTGAGTTGGTATCGGCGCCGGTCCCCGTGCAGAATAAAAGGCAGTAAAGTATTGCATTAATAAATATATAGATTCCTTATCATTGTTAGAATACACAAAATGACAAGAAAAAGCTTGTTTTAAATTAAAACCCTTCTGGCTAACTGAAGCATTTTCGACAGAAATGCAGGATTAGAAGTCTTGAAAATTGTTTTCAAAATGCAAAATTCATCGTTTAAATATATTTCGACCCAAAAAACTGTTTTGACTGATTATTTTATTCGTTCAAGCTGTAGGTAGAAGTTGGCGCATCCATTATGCAAGTTAATTTGAATTGAATACTTCATTTACGTCAATCTACATATGACTGTCAAAAATACCTTTTGCACGAGTTACTCGTAATTTGGCTACATTCAAAATAATTTAATGCAACACACACACACACACACACACACACACACACACACACACACACACACACACACACACACACACACACACACACACACACACACACACACAAACACAAGCACTTCCACTTTATTTCGCTTTTTCTTCGCATTCCTTGTTTTCTAATACAGATTAGTAAAATTTGTAAACAATGAAGGAATATTAATGAAGGAAATAGTGTACAGGATGTATCTAGTGAAAAACTAGCACAAAATTGTCCTTTTGAAGGGACGTAGTGCATTATATAATATGCTAATCTAGCACCGGGACCAGGCAAAAAAAGCGGCACCGGGACGTTACTAACATAATGGTCAACATGAGGCATCCTTGAGAAATTCAACTAAATGGTATTAATGTGAAAAACTTCTCTGCTTCTGGGAGTTAGACCTTTTATACTCCCACACATACATATTATGTCGTGGCTGCTTGCTGTATATAATCTGTTGCCTGTCTGTACTAAAATAGAACAGATGAATGCCATCGTTTTTTATGCGCTCTCTTTTGTTATATCTTTTAATACACATATGTACCATAAGAATGGTGTGCTGACAATTTTGCATATTGCAGGATAATGCGACTACACCGCAAAATATTCCGTGCTGTCGATACACTGGAATATTTCACTTCTAGGGAATGGCATTTCCAGTCAAAGATGATAGTTAATCTATATAACGATATGTCTGCTGAAGACAAGCAGGTTAACAACATGTGCACACGATGGATTCTTTAAGATTTTCGGGTCCTACATACATAATCTCGGCTTTCATACATATTTCTCTAAATTATGAATATTCATGATATAAGTGCACGAAAGTTTATTTGAAAACTTATCATCTTTTAATCTATCCATTTTTATCCAGTATGGGTCTGCTAGGGAATGCCTGTACATGTATGTACATATTTAACTTATAAAAATGTAGCTTTAACAAAAAATATCACACAAAATACTGCATACATCGTATATTTTGTTTTCGATATGTATATAATTTACACCTAGAATAGTTACTTTATTTTTTCATATGTATATGTATTTTGTCACTTGCCAATATTATCTTTACCTGTCAGCAGCAAAATTACATAAATTGAGAAACCATTAAATTAAGAATTCTTAATCAGTCTTTTTAGTTGATTATTCTAAATATTGATTCCTTTATTCAATATTTTCAATTGTTTTGTAGAAATAATACGTGATCTTATTGGAATGGTTCAAATAACACTCATTGTATGGGATTCTTTTCGGGCACTTTGTAGAAGGATTTCGATTTTTGTCCCTTTTGACTATTTTTCAAAGTTTTCTTTCAAAGGTCTGCGCTAAAGTGCAAATTAGGCTTTAGGGCTTCCTTCATACCTGCGTTGCGTGTGAAGAAAAACTGGAGAATCCCGACGTAAAATAAAATGAAGTCGGGTCCTGACATGCTTGTTGGGGGTATATATACCCCCACAGAATGGAAAAATATAAAATTTTATGGGGAAAATGAGCCAAAAGGACAACCAAAATGGATGAAAATTGAAAATTTTCTCCAAAAGTGCTCGAAAATGACCAGAAACTGTGGATTAAGGTAGTTTTAACTCTGTTTTAGTATGTATACCAGCTTTTGACCCCCCCCGCTCGCCAGATTGGCTAACCCTTCTTCCAGAGCCATGCTGTGCAACTATGGTCGGGTCTAAAAACGAATTGTCAAATTTTCTAACGGTGGCTTTCTGAATCCCCGTCAGAAAAGTTGAAATTTAAATAATCATCGATACTAATACTTTTTGCACTATTGCATTCATTTCTAAACTCTTATTGAAACTTTTGTAGTGTTAAAAAGCTATGTACATTAGATTTTTCTTTGGCTTATCTCTACTCATGCTATGCACCTCTGGTCGCTCATGTCCACACATGACTAAATCGCACCGCCCATTTTATGAATAACTATATTGTTCTTATAATAAATGAGCAGCAATATTTTATTCGTTCAGACGTTCAACATTGACGTAACCCAAATCGATTGGAATCATTATTTCGAGATGTACATTGTTGGCATTAAGAAGTACATCCTCAACGAACAAATGTCCACTTTAGATAAAGCAAGGCAAAAATATAGACGGTAAGTTTTATTAATATGTAGGTTGTGTGAGCCTTTAAGATGAGCTGCCTGCTGTATTCCTCCGTTTCGCTGCATGCAATGCGCTTGTCGAAATATGCATATGTGTATTTACCTAAGCTATATAAAAATCTCATTTGCAATAAAATCGAGATTTTTTGCTCTATTTTTTGTTGAAGATGTCTTTGTAGCTTTATCCGTCAGTGGTATATTAACTGAATGAAAGTTGCTTGTGTGAATGTATAATTAATAAAAACAGCTTTAACTCCTTAATTGCATTGTAATACGTGATTTATATGTGCTTACATAAACGTGTGTACTTACTCGCTTGTTCATATAGCATTATGTACCTTTCCATCTGTTTTCCATTGCATAAAAGTGCATAACTCTAGTAAACATAGGGTTCGGGCATTTTTTGTACATAAGTCAAATGCAAAATACTCAAAATAGCGTAGATGTGGTGGATGAGACAGAAATTTTTTCCATTTAATGTTGACGTATTTACTCCTTGCGCGTCTCGAAAATTATGCAGCAGATGTTAGATGGCACAAAACCTTCTTACATTGGCACGGTTCTTGGACTCCGGGGAGGGGTAGTTAATATTCTCCTCATCCTCCTGTTGGAATGCATAGTGCAAACGAACAAGTGCAAGCTTCTTATACGGAAAAATCACTTCTACTTATATTTTGCTATATATATATATATATATATATATATATATATATATATATATATATATATATATATATATATATATATATATATATATATATATCAATGAATTATTCCATTCCACTTATCTAATTTAGTTTAATTCTAATCCAATTTACGCATTTAATCCTTGCTAGACATTTAAAATGATAGAATTCATACTCATTTCAATCAATTTAGCCAGCAAGTTTGCAGCCAGAGCTAATAACAATCATTGTTGCATACTATTGAGTTATAACCTTTAGTCTCATTTGCATTCGAATAGCGTGGCCGATCTGGGATCTGTATAATCTGGCAGAGCTTTAAAGAGCGTTATAAAAAACATTAGTACTTTGGTTCTGGTCGGTTTTAATCACTTCCGCGAAGAAGCCTTAACTTTTGTTCGTTTATGGCCTTTGTCTTACCATATTTTCACCAGCAAACTTCCCTTTTCCCTTAAACCCCGTGCACGTCTGCTTGCCGTTATAGAAGATACTGTGTGGAACCCTAATTGCGAATTAAATGATTTTCATATAATGCTTGAAAAGCTAAAATTAAGTGAATAAAGTTGCAATGCAATAATAATGATTTAACTTACAAGTATTCACCCTCAGGACGATAAAATTTTCTAATTCGAATATGATCTTACCTTGAGATAGGTGCTATGCAGATAATCAAATATTAATATATTTATGTTATTATTATTATTTCACTTTTTTTATATCAGTATTATTAAGATATATTTGTTGAAAAGAGCCGGGCTCATGTATTACATAGCAAATGCCAGCGTGGGAATATCATATGACTGTATTACATGGTATGTTTTCAGGCCCCGAACTCGGTCCCAACGCCAGGGTCTAGGCCCGTCTCTGGTACACCTCTATACAGACGTTAACATAGGTGCGTGAGGTCAAACTTTCAGTGAGGAGGGGATGAAAAGTAAAAATCGGTAGATAGCTAAGTGCTTCATAAAAATGGTTCTACGGCGAAAAAACGATGGTATTGCTGCGAGCGATTACGGCAAATAAATAGCGTTTTGCGCCCACAAACAGCTATATAGCCTTTTTGGACTAAAAATAGCCATTTAGCGCTTTTTGGAGTCGAGAATATTGCTACATATTCTTTGAAACTCAGAGCAGATGACTGCATAGCTTTTCTGAGCTCACACGGTATGTTTTTCGGGTCCGAAAATGGCTATGTATATAGCTAATTTTCTGAGCCCAAAAAAGGCTATTTAGTATATAGTAATGCTTTGCGGCCAAAATAACTACACATAGCTATCAATTTTTAAAGGCTCAGGGTTGTAATACCCCCTCACCCCCACGCTGTTGTGTGGACGTTAAATGTAAAAACATATTTATGTTTCCAGAAAACGATTCCTCATAGCCCTACTTGACATGTTCATAAGTGGAGTTCTTATGAAATTCGTTCTTGGTCGCTATCGTTCCACGATTCGTCGATTGTGGTTCTACGTCTTGTCAGCTGCGTTAGCTTTACATCGACTTTTTCCGGTTTTAATCTGTGATCCGTGCAACGTTAGCGTCAGAAAACTCGGTTCTATTGTGGACCAAAGTCCTACTTTTTCTCTGTCATGGTTTTGCCATATACTTGATGGAGTCATAGTCGAAAAATAATGGTGATTTTACAGTGTTGATTACTAATTCTTAGGTGTTGCATTTTTTCCCATAGTCTCTGGAAGGTTACTTATAGCGAGAAGAAAAAATAAATTTTTATTCTTTTTGATATTATAATTTAAAACTTCAGAATTGTGCAACTAAGGCTTAAAACTCGTTCAAAAAACAACTCTATGCCGACTTAATACTCATTTAGAATAATTAAATGTTATTGTGTCCCAGAAACGTATAAATTGAAATGAGCTGAGCAGACAGCTAGACAAGATTCGATGCAAAAAAGTTATTGTTTTTCGTTGATTTAATGCAAGATTCCTTTCAGTTTATCACTTCTACATATGTAGCTATTCATTTCCTGTTGGAGTCTAGGCATTTTTAGAAGTTTTTATTTAAAAAGGAAAGGTCCACTGTGTCTTCTGTAAATTGGCCGGCTATCTTCACCTAAATTCTGAATTCTTGCATATATGACTGTAATTTTATTGCCTTGCTACTGAGTTAGGTAGCAATTAAAAACATTTTTGTTTAGTTAACGAAGGTATTCTACTCAAAACAATATTGAGAACGTCTGCGTTTTAATAGTTAACTGAGGGCACAGCTTAACTATATAAAACTGCCTCAATTATATCCATGCATGGGTTTCTGATATAAGTCGTGCTTTATGCATTTATTGGATTACTAATGAACATTTTTTCTGGACCTTTTTTGCACACGTAAGACATAAATATTTGGTCAAGGTCGGGGTGGCCAAATAAGGGGAAAAAATCAGGGAAGACGGTCATCATGCAGTAAATATTATTGCTAACACGCGCTTTTTACAATTTAAAATGCCATTTACAACCTTTTTCATTCTCTTGAAATGTCACTTTGGACGGATTAAGCACACGTGGGCGTGGTAGTTGATGCCAAAAGATAGTGCTCAATGAGAAACGTTGAAAAATGGTGTTTTTTCGCCATATCACCATTTTTAAGGCCATTTTCCGACTTTTGAAAAATCTTGCAGCCCTCTTCCAGAATGTCGGTGCTGCCCACATGGGATTAAGGCGACTAAATTTAATTCATTTTATTTTATCGAAAAATGCCAATCCTATAAATTTTATAGTTGAGTACGCATTATTTAAGAAAACTTTCTAGGATAAACATTGGAGACCAGTTGCCGAACAGTAGTATAATTTTTATTATTATATTTATGATACTTTCGAATTTTAAACTTCACTAACCAAGACCTTGTATCATCGGCCAGTGGTGTATACTTTTATTTTAATGACTAATTACTTTATGCAGTGTTGCTCATGAATCGAACAATAGGCGCAAATTAATGTGCCTCTGGGCCTTAACCTCGCAACTGTGAACATGACATCTCGTTCGTTCCGTTGTTATTCCATTTTTTCGTTTTGCGTCTGTTATAAGTGTCGCAGTTTCTCACATATTGTACTGTCCTCTAAAAAACCAAGAGCCCTTGTATCCTAAAAACCGAACCCCTAAGTTGACTCGCGTTTGGCTTACAGTGTGCAGCTTTTGCATGTACTTTGCTCGGTATCCAGCTTTTGCCTCTTCTTTGCTAAGCCCTTATATAGCTGTAATATTGCAACAGCAAAGTTAAGGCGCAATGCAGCTTTGAGAAAAAGGAGTTTTCCTGAAAACGCTCAAAACGCCTGATTTTTTAAGATCACCTAGGATTTTGTCAGGTGACAAAACGGCTCCCAGGGAAATTTTTCTTAAAATAATTTTACGTTTCGAGAACATTATTATACATTGTACTTGTATTTGTTCGCAAGCTCTTTGCCTCATTGAAATGTCATGAGACTGATAAAGGCGGATAAATACTTGATTAAACTCAAGAAAAAATTTTTTGGCAAAAATGGGTTTTTTGTGACACGATGGGTTTTTTAAGGAACCAGTGGATTTTTTTAAAGATGCACTTTTCTCGAAATGTTGAGTTAATGAAGGAATATTGAATCAAAGTGATTGGTGGAGTCATACATGCACACAGGGGGGGGTAAATGATAAAGTTTTATGGCTCATTATGGCACTAAAATGATGCGTATATGTTGATTTTTTCGATATTTTTGTCGTTCCTTACCCTTTCCCCCGTCACAACGCGTTAAATGCTTTAATTCGTATTTCACTCTTCCTGAATATTCGTGCTTAAGTTTGCATGAAACCAAATGATCATAAGAACGATGGAATGACTTGGACTATCAAATATGGACAGAAAGTGTCTGATTGAATGAATAGACAGAGCACTACTCGAAAAGTACTTCAGAATATACTGTTAATCATCGTTTAGCGCATTATAATTTCCACAATAGGCTTTGATCCGCAAATGGCGTGAGGGGATTTGCCTTTCAAAAGTGGTGGTAGGGGATACCCTTCATATCCCCCGTGTGCATGTGTCGGTGGAGTGCCTAACCATGGTGTGGCCACGATAAACAAGCCCGAAAACTAGAGGATTACATGTAAAGAGAAATTGCACGAAAAGTAAAAGAGGGGTTTATAGAGGACAGGACGTAAGTCATTCGCTTATTCTTGCTTTTACGACCGAATTTTTCGATTCACGGCTTGTTTTAGTGCATAATTTATGAACATACCACGCCAAGGCAGCATTTCGATATGATGCCATTGTTATTGCCTCTATAGTGTGCGCGCCTCTGGCATTGCATTAGATGTTTTCGTAGGTCTCGTATAGATGTGCATGAAGTGGTTTTTTTCGCTTAAGATTGAATTGTTTAAACGCTTTTTGAACACTCGCCAATAAAGATAATTCAGACACTTCAACAAATTGCAGTACGCTTCACACTACTTATACTCGTATATGATGGTTTTAATTTCAGTGTGTTGTTTTATCGAAATTTCATTTTGAAAGATTCCACTTTCCATCGATAAGAGTGCTTTGAACTATAGTCTGTTTCACACAACTTCGGTCATAAATCTTAAATCCATCTCCGACAATAAGCTGACAAATTGCGATTATAGCATTGATCTGATATATAATTATCGTAACCCTCGGCTTACTGTCGATGGTAATTCTTAGAATTCATGCACGAAGTTATGTAAAACAGACTATAAACGGCTGAAATGATAGGTATTCTGTAATGCTTCAAGCTATAGGACGATCTTTAAAATTCTCCAACGGCTAAGCTGCATTAGATTTTTAAATCACTTTTATCGCCTAATGCAAGTGGATCATATTTAGTCATAAGCTCCCGAATAAATGGAGCAGACTGTAGTCAGTGACACGTCCGTGTATGAGTGCAAAGACAAAAGTTAAAATCCTTTATTGACTGGAGAGGAATCATCTGTATGGATACTTTTAACGAGAACTTTTTGAAAATGTCTTTTTCATCGTCACATAGAACACGCTTAAAAATGCCTATATACTATTATAGGTACCTACCTATACTTTCTGCAAGCACGCTGCAATTCGAAGTCGAACAATCTGTTTAAAGTTGCAACGATCACATCCATGTAGAATTTATAATTTTGAATTGAGTATAAAGAAGTATAGCAAGGTCGAAGAGTTTACCTGAAGTGCTTGCAAAAAGAAAATGGATAACGTTATTTGCATTTAAGAAACAATCATAGATGATTGAAAGGACTTGTGCGTAGCAAAAATATGTAACGACAAAAAACATCTCACTGTAAAGAAAATTGCAGAGGCCAGGGTTGCCAGTCTCCTGAATTCAGGAGAACCAAAAATTTTCAGGAGCAGAAGCAGGAGAATGGGCTGCTTTTCAGGAGAAGTTGTAAACATGCAGGAGAATGCAGGAGAATTTTAAAATGTCAGGAGAATCCTGAAAATCTAGGAGAATTCAGGAGAATTTTCAAAACTTAAACAGCAAGTTATAATGATTATCATACATTGACCTTCTTACTGTACTTACTGTAGTTAGTCAGTTGTTTCACATTAAGAATTTATTTCGTTCATAGTTAAGACCTAAGTGTTGAGTTATAACTATATCCAAATAAGTTTCGTGCTTCCGTAGTAAATCATTCATTCATTCATTTATTTATCCACTTAATATCACAAAGTGCAGAAATACATAGCTTTACACACCGTCTAATTGTTTTTATCAGTTTCATAGACGTTTGCAAACACCGTTTTTTTCCACTTTTTGGTCTATTTGTCAACCAAAATTTTGGGAAATGGAAAAAATTTTTGGGCTTGGTTGGCATTTGTGGAAACTTTTTGTAATGTTAAAAATGCGTTTTAGAGAGTTAAAACTTCAAAAAATTTTCGGCGTTTCGCATAGGCGTAGCCAGGATTTTTGCCAGGGGGGGGGTAATTCCGAAAAAATTTTTTTTGTCTAAAAAAACTCGTAAAACGCGCAGGGCCGTTGAATAACGTGTTTTTTGAGCTTATCACATCATCCTGCACGATTTAAGCCATTAAAAAATTAAATTTTCTCAAAAGTTTTTTCATGTTTTTGACGAAAAAATGCTTTTTATGCGCGCGAAGCGCTAATTTTTTGATTTTCCACCAATAAAACGGTAGAAACTGCTAAATAATAGAATAAACCGGCGCGAAGCACCGAATTCTTCGATTTTAATCCTTAAGCCGCGCCGCGTCAACTGCAGCATTTTTATCGATAATTTGATCTAGAACTTTACTACGATTGAAAATCCTTATTTTCTGCACGGATTCAGTAAGTTTTTTAATGCAAAAATGCGTTTCAGAGAGGTGAAACTACAAAAATTTTCGGCGCTTCGCGCCGAATTGATTTAGGTAATTCTTACTTGTTATTGTTGTTTAAGCCGCGCGGCTCCAATTGCAGCATTTTTTATCGATAATCTGGTCCTAGAACTCCACTACGATTGAAAATCCTTACCTTCTGCACAGTTTTTGAAATGCAAAAATGATTTAATGAGCTAAAATTTCATTATTTTCTAGCGCTTCGCGCCATTTGATAAATTATAGTTTTAATTGTCAAAAACGACTTCAGAATTGGCTAAAATGCTTTACTGAAGGAAGGAAATTCAAGTTTCAACATAAATAACGTTACTGATCGTAATATTCGTGTAGAGCGCGAAATTTTTATACAAAAAGTGCATCAAACACTGCTACTGCATGTGTACATAAAATTTTCCACTTAAAAACACTGATTTTTCAACACAGGCGCTCTATTTCGAACGTTTTTTAGACCTCCCAAAAAATGTGGAAAAAAGTCGGAAAAAGTGGGAAAAAAATTTGGGTTCGGTCTATAATGTCAACCAAATCGCTGGGAAAAAAACGGTGTTTGCAAAGCGCCTATAAACATTTTTTTGATAAATTTCAAAACGTAAGGATTTGCTTGCTACTGAAGTACATACAATTAGTAATAAAGTATTATTTATTTTTTCAAAAGACATTGCAAACAGGGCTCTTTTCAGAAATTTTTGATGATGTAAGTGCAACTGAAAATTGGCGGTCACTGTTTTAAGCACAGAAACTGTTTTTTCGAATAATGTGTATTGTAAACAATGCGACCTCTTTAGCTTAGGCCCTTGAGCAGTATATCCTGATGAAGATCAGGAATCTGTTATTGAATTTTTGTCAGCTGTTGATGTTGAATAAAATGTTATACTTTGTTGTGCAGCATTAGTCTTTCATTATTTTTGCATCTGCCTGTCTGATGCAGATATGCTCTATGAGCTTTTTGTGAGAGAATTAATGTTCATTATTTAGCCTTGAGTGTCCTTAGGATTAACAGGCAAGAGATCAGAATAAAATAGTTGGGTGAACCAAGGTAAATTGGCCTGAGCATGCTTGATATGCATGTGTACATACAATTGTAGATCTGCTGTACAACCTTTCCTGCAAAATATGAGCCAGGAGAATTTTCAGGAGAATCAAAATATTTTCAGGAGAATTGCAGGAGAATTTTTCCCCAATTTTACCTCTGTGCAGGAGAATCTGAATTTTGGGACCTGGCAACACTGGCAGACGCGTGAGTACCTGCCTGCGCACCGTTTTTTTGGCACTTTTTGGTCTATTTGGCAACCAAAATTTTGGGAAATAGAAAAAAATTTTTGGTCTTGGTTGGCATTTGTGGGAAATTTTTGTAATGTTACAAATGCGTTTTAGAAAGTTAAAACCTCAAAAATTTTTCAGCGCTTTGCGCTGAATTGATTTAATTCTTACTTATTATTAATCCTTAAGCCGCGACCGCTCCAATTGCAGCATTTTTATCAACAATCTGGTCTAGAACTTCACTCGATTGAAAATCCTTATCTTCTGCATGGATTCAGTTAGTTTTTGTAATGCAAAAATGCGTTTTAGAGAAGTTGAAACTACAAAAATTTTTTTAATTCTTTTTTGTTACTAATATTTGGAGCCGCTGCCGTGTCAACTGCAGCATTTTTATCGACAATTTGATCTAGAACTTTTACTACGATTGAAAATCCTTATCTTCTGCATTGATTTGGTTAGTTTTTGTAATGCAAAAATGCGTTTTAGAAGAGGTGAAACTACAAAAAATTTTCGGCGCGTCGCGCCGAATTGATTTAATTCTTACTTGTTATTAATCTTTGAGCCGCGCCGCGTCAATCGCAGCATTTTTATCGACAATTTGATCTGGAACTTTACTACGATTGAAAATCCTTATCTTCTGCACGGATTTGGTTAGTTTTTGTAATGCGAAAATGCGTTTTAGAGAGGTGAAACTACAAAAAAATTTTTGATTGAACTCTTACTTGTTATTGATGTTTAAGCTGCATGGTGCCAATTGCAGCATTTTTATCGATAATCAGGTCCTAGAACTCCACTACGATTGAAAATTCGGCTAATATTGAGAATAAGGTGACTCCTTAGAAATTAACTTTGCATGGATGATTTAATCTAATTAAGGGTCAAGGAATTCAAATCTGGAAGAATTAGTTGTCGGTCGGCATCATTGACCGAGTTACAGGCTGTTGAACTTCATGTGTTTGAGGATAACAAATTAATTAAGACGAACTGGGCTATTCTCAATATTAACCGTTTTTACTTCTATTATACTTAGGCTTAGGCTTAGTATATCTGAAAAGGTGTTTAACGCTGCTTAGGTCAGTGTCGCTCCCGCTCAGGTCGATGTATAGATGCTTAGGTCGATGCATAGATGATTAGATGTTGGAATGTCAAATTTTCAAAAAAAGTGATTTTATGCCTTTTCAAGCAATAATCTATAACGTAGATGTTGAAAACACAATCGTCAGCCATGAGAGTGAAAAATTTTTTCGATAATTTTTTCACTCACATGGTTTCCGACAGTTTTTTCGACTTCTAAGTTGAAGAAGAAAAAGAAAGTGTTTATTGTCAAAAAATACACGAAAATTGATAAAACACAAATACATGATAAAATAGTGACTGAACAAAAGGACATACACAGATCAACAAAGTGATACAACTAGGTATATATGCCCCAACAATAAATTTGTAAAATCAATGTTTAGAGCTCTTTTTGAACAAACCGATTTTGGGAGAAGAGACAATTTGATCAGGTAAGGAGTTCCAGATTTTTCGGTATCTTTGCGAAAAATCGTTGAGGTGAGCATTGGAACGGACAACTGGTAGTGTAACTTTACGACTGTTAACTGATCGGGTAGTGCCTTGACTAAAAATGAAGAATTCATTAGCATCAATACAAGATAAACCATTAATAATTTGATACATGAGACATAGACATATGTGAAGACGACGAAGTTCTAAAGAAGGCAGGTTAACAAGCTTTAGGCGTTCAAGATAGGATAAATTGGCTATTAAAACCAAACAGACATTTAGTAAGATTTACGCTGAACATTTTCAAGACGATTTATATCATTTGCATAATATGGATTCCATACAGAAACGGCATACTCAAGCATAGGTCTTACATAAGTAGTATAAGCCCTAACTAAAATTTTATCACAAGAAAGAAAAGCTTTGTGTATTAGAAAACAACGAGAAACAGCTTTTTTAATTATGTGATTTAAATGTTCCTTACAATTGAGATTGTGGGAAAAATAAACACCCAGATCACGAACGGAACAAATATCATTTGGAATATTTATATTATTCAAAGAATAAAGCTTTTTTGGATTATTTTTACCAAGATGTAAAACTGCACATTTTTCCAAAGCAACAGAGGTTGCCAATTTATAGACCAAATATAAATATTGTCCAGATCTTTTTGTATTAAATGATAATCAGAAGATGGACCAAAGATTTTGACATCATGGGCAAAGAGGTAAATTTTACTATATTCAATCAAATTACATAGGTCATTAACATAAATTAAGAATAAAGTAGGACTAATACAACTACCTTGGGGCAGTGATCGGACCGAGGGTACTTTTGGACTCCTCGGCCTCGGCCGAGGCCGAGGCGCCTTGAAACCCCTTGCCTCGGCCGAGGCCGAGGCCGAGGGTAATGCCGAGGGTCAAGCTTATATACCTATACCCATAAATAGTGCTCTTAGAAAATTTTGTATGCACATGAGCTAGAGAATAATCGTAATATTGAACATCTTATCGAATGTCATTTTCAATAATCAGTAGATTAGATGTGTGAAGGATTTTTTGAATAAAGTCAGCAGAATGAAAGCATACTTAATTTAACAAGTTGCCGTTGAAGACTTGGAAAAGTTAATAAAAAATATGGCTGAACAAGCACTTAAAAACTTTTATTACTATACATAAATAAGAAAACAGTGTCAAAGAAATAAAAGAACAAACGAAATAAGCTAAGTAAAGACAGAACTGTAGCCATTGTTGTGCTCGCTTTTGCAGTAATGCATGTTTAAACACGCTTTTTCAGTCATCCAATTCTGGTGTGGCAGGTAATATGACAGAAACTGCACTGTACTTTCCGATCATAGTTTCCCACGGTCCAGAGTTGAGGGAAGGGTGAAATCCCAAAATGGGGGACCAGTAAATTAAGTAGTGTCTTTGTATGAGCGAACAAATTTTTGTAGATATTTTATATGAATATATTTTTAAACATACACATTTTTACATACTGCCAGTGTGTGACCTGCAACCGGCATGCAGTCCTAAACAGTGTTTTTTGTGCAAGATACCTTTTTACATGTACAAAAATGGTATCCAAAAGTCTTTGAACATTTTGTACATGCAAATTCTTGTGTACTATTATAGTATGGTACAGTAGCGATTTAGTGTGGTAAAACAGGGGTTTTCGTCCTTCGGTAGCGTATCTTAGCTAATTCCTGGGTCTCTGAATATTTGACATTTTTTCCATTCTAAATGCAAATTCTACTATTTTAAAGATATATAGGACAGACAATTACTGATGCGCCGAAAATTTTCGGGAATTTTACACCTTTTTACAGTTTTTGTCTCTCCAAAAATCTTTGTGCATGTACAAAGACAGTCCTGAAAAGTCTCTGTACATTATGAAAAATCTTTGCCGAATACAAAAAACCGTGGTCCTAAATGTGATAATTCGGCCTGGATATAGTTCATAAGATTATTTGGCGCGAAGCGCCGAAATTTTAATGAGCTTTTGATGAAATTTACACATAAAACTTGAGTGAGAAAGCTAAAACAACTTGTACTACAAAGTCAGAAATATTACAGATATTGTAATATGCCAATTCAATCTTGTAATAAGCACTATTGTGCTTAGAAATCCAATGCAACATCAGGATAAATTAGTCAATTTTATCTTTGAACGGCTAAATGTGCTGAGTTATTAAATAGTACTTGTTTTGCATAAAATTTTTAAAAACAGTATAAATGGATACAAAAGATATTTAAATCTGCATAAAGATGCCTAGATTACACAAAAATTGACTTTTGAGTGTTTAATGCCTCTGCTTCAATCTAAATACAGTATATTAGCGATATTTTGCGCGAAGCGCCGAAAATTTTTTGAAATTTCGTAAAAAATTTTGAAAAACGATATAATTAATATCACTTTGTCCAAGAAAGTATTTTAACATTGTATAAAAATGGCTCCAAAAAATGCACGAGCCAAAATTGATTTTTGGCAAAACCTGCATTTATTGGCCATTTTTAGGTGCGTTTTTGCGATTTTCGGCCGAAAATTCGTAATCATGTACGCCCTCTCCCATAAAAATGGCCGAAAACCATACGTGTAACAGGAAGGGCTTTGGGGAATTCCCCACCCACCCAGGGTTGGACGTCCTCCCCTAACCCTTCCCTCCAACGTCAGAAAATTTTGACCCACCCTCCCCCTTTTTGGCGAAAATTTGCGGAGTCGCTAATCCCCCACCCGAAATTTCTAGCCGTTACATGTATGCCGAGGAGCCCCTCCCGAAAATTTTGAGCTGTTACATGCATGTTTTATAGTGACAGTTTGTCTATTTACTCTTGCTTACGTTCAAAAATACTGTATCACTTCGGGAAATTCTAATAGTTAGCTGCACTTTTGCCATAGTAAAAATTAGGTTCAAAAATATTCAAAAGGTTTTCACCAAAAATCGTCTGACAGTGACTTGAGTCTTGCACCCTGAGAGGGGGTAATAAACCTCCCTCACCCCTCCCTTCGGGAATGTGTGTTTCCGATCCATGTAGCAAGCATGAGAATTAAAACTTAGTCATCACATGAATAATAAATTGGCACTTTGCTGTATGTAACTTTGTGTAACTGGGTACGCGACTAAAACCACAAGAAAAGTCTATAGGTAAAAAATAGTCTTTGTACTGCAGATGCATTCTAAATAGTTAATATTCAACGGACATATTAAACTTATTCAAATTTGATTTTAACCCTCGGCGCCTCGGCACTTTTCAGCTTCGCCCTCGGCGCCGAGGCCGAGGCTCCAAAAAACGCCGAGGCTTGCCGAGGCCGAGGCCGAGGCCTCGGTCCGATCACTGCCTTGGGGACACCACTGCCAACAGGCATAAAATCAGAAAACCGTCAATACAAACACGCTGAGACCGACCATGTAAAAAGGAATCAAGCTAATTAAAAGGTAGACCTTTTTATTCCATATTTTGAGAGCTTATATAAAAGCTTAGATAACGGGATTTTATCGAAAGTTTTAGAAAAGTCGATGTAAGCTACATCGACAGGAGTCCTATTACTCAAAGATACCGTCCAACTGTTTACATTAGTGATCGACTCAGGGCAACTTTTGGTCGGGGCCAGAGCGGTACCGGGGCTGAAACAAATCCCCGGCCCGGGGCCGGGGGCTGGCCAGGACAGGCAAGAGAAAATATTATTGCATGACACATACTTGGGGTGGAGGCATGGAAGAAATAATGAGCGATTGCTCCATTCAGTAGTAAATGGCTTCTCATATCAAGTTTTATTACTATTTATGTCACAAGAAACAAATTTAGTCTAGTGTTTCATTGTCTGAATCATCAATAAGGTCTATGTCGCTGCTATTAGCACACTCTGTATCATTCGAATCTGAGCATACGGCTACTGCTGCTGTAGCAATTGGATGCAATAGGTATTGGATGTAATAAATGAGACATCACACATTCCCATATGGGGAGGGATATTACCCCTCAGGGTCCAAGACACAAGTCACTGTCAGACGATTTTTGGTGAAAACCTTTTGAATTTTTTGAACTTAATTTTTTAGTATATCAAAAGTGTACCTAACTATTAGAATTTCACGAAGTGATACATTATTTTATTATGTGAGCTAGAGTAAATAGATAAACTATCACTATAAAACATGCATGTAATCGCTTAAAATTTTATGAGGTTCCCTCAGTATACCTACATGTAACGGCTGGAAATCTAGGGTAGGGGTCCCGCACCATTTTTAGAAGGAGGGGGTTAGCGACTAGATCAAAAATGGTAAAAACACATAAAAATAGCCAAAAAGCACAGTCTTTCGCCAAAAAATGGGGAGGGTGGTTAAATATTTTCTGACTTTCAAGGAAGTTCGGGGCTTCAAAGCGGAGATGGGGGATGGCCCAAATCCTCTGTCACATGTATATTCCTCGGCTATTTTCGGGAAGGGGGTAAGCGGCTCCATTTTGCAGCCGCTTACTAGGGATGCAACGGATCCGGGTTTTCCAATAATATCGGATCCGGATCCGGATCCGTACAATTCAAAATAACGGATCCGGATCCGGATCCATAAAATTTAAAATAACGGATCCGGATCCGGATCTTTAATTATTAAAATAACGGATAATAACGGATCCGGATCCGGATCCATGAATATGCATTATGAACGCTTAATTTTTTTAATACTAAAATTTTTGTTCGCAAGTACGGCGCTCATTAGTTTTAGAAGCGGAATGACTGTAGGATGATGAAATAAGCAAAGCTGCATGAGCTTGGTTAAGTGGTCCGGATTGATCTTAATTCGGCTGTAGCTTGAAAAACTGCGAATCTGGCGTCTTCCTCTCATTAATCGGAAATGCCAAAAAGCATTTCTAGTCCTGTCTGAAACTATTTTACGCTAGCTGATAACGAAACTAAATCTCAATGTAATCTCTGCGCAGCAAAGCTTTACAGAAGCGGTGGAGGGGTACCACCCAGTGTTTTTTTTGTACAAGGTCCGTTTGTACATGTACAAAGATAGTCCCCAAAAGTCTTTGTACATTTAGTACATGCAAAGTTTTGTGTACTATAGTACTGTAGCGATTTTAGTGTGGTAAAACAGGGTTTTCGATCTTTGGTAGCGTATTTTATCTAATTTCTGGGTTTCTGACGCCAAAAATTATTAAAAATTGTCTCAAAACGGCGCGAAGCGCCGAATAATTTGACATCTTTCCATTCTAAATGCAAATTCTGCTATTTTAAAGATATATAGGACAAACAATTACTCATTTTGGCGCGAAGCGCCCGAAATTTTTGGGAATTTTACCCCTTTTTACAGTTTTTGTCTTCCCAAAAATCTTTGTACATTTTGTACACACAAATTTTAGGGTACTATAATATGGTACAGTAGCGATTTTAGTGTGTTGAACACAGAGTTGATCGACTATTGGTAGTGTATTTTAGCAAATTTCTGCGTCTCCAAGTGCGAAAATCACTATCATCTTAAAACGGCGCAAAGCGCCAAAAAATTTGACATTTTTCCTTTTGAAATCCAATTTCTGCCATTGTAAAGACATGTATATACAACACACAGTTACTCATTTCGGCGCAAAGCGCCGAAAATTTTGCGAATTTCAGACCTTTTTTGCAATTTTTGTCTTCCCAAAAATCTTTGTGCATGTACAAAGACGGTCCCGAAAAGTTTTTGTACATCGGGAAAAATCGTTTCCGAGTACAAAAAAAACACTGGTACCACCTGTATGAAAAAGCGTCTGCAAACTAAGCATGCGGCGGACTATAAAAAGTTCAAAGCAGAGGAGTCCCAGCAGATCGAAGAAAAGGAAAGAGGTATTCTTGTTAAGCACAGATTGTAGAAGATTCGCGTCAGGCATGTCTACTTTCCTTTGCAGAAAAACGCGCAGATTGCGAAAAGACTGCTTTGAAACATGAAAAACAAAAGGTGCAAATGACAATGGAAGCATGCTTACTTGCTGTATGAAATATTTTATTTATATGAGAGGATTCCTAATTAACTTATGTACGATTTAAGGGTAAAAAATGGAATAACGATGATGCAAGATCAATTGATATAGATGAGCGGTTAGTTGAGCTTATGACTTTGGGCAATCTACCACTTTCTTTGGTTGCAGAAAAGCTGCTGTTTCTTAAATACAATTTGCCTGTCATTGAATTTGAGTATTAAGTCAATCAAAGTAAAGCTTTTGTCTCATAATGATGTTGTTTCATCAATACAATTCAAGATTTAATGATCTTTTATCACAAGCTCTTGGATCCGTTTAGGATCCGTTTTAAACTGTAAAAATAACGGATCCGGATCCGGATCTTATTTTTAAAAATACCGGATCCGGATACGGATCTTAATTTTTCAAAATACCGGATCCGGATCCGGATCCGGATCCAAAATAATACCGGATAATAACGGATCCGGATCCGGATATCCGTTGCATCCCTACCGCTTACCCCTATGAAAATCTTTAAAATGGTGGTACTGGCAATAAGAATTCCTACACCTTTTTACAGTTTTTGTTCTTCAAAAATCTTCTGTGCATAGTACAAGAAGGCGGTCCTGATAACGCTCTATGTACATCAGCAAAAGATCTTCCTGAATACAAAAAGACCGTGCTTCTAAATGTGATAATTCGCCTGAATTTAGTTGATAGTTCGGCGCGAAGTGTCGAAATTTTTATGAGCTTCTGATGGAATTCACACACAAAACTCGACTGAGAAAGCTAAAACAACTTAGTACTACAAATGAGAAATATTACAAAGAATTGTAATATGCGAATTAAATCTTGTAATAAGCAACACTGCGCTTAGAATGGAAAAATGGAAAATGTCAAATATTCAGGAACCCAAAAATTAGCCAAATACACTACTAAAGGTCGGAAAACTATGTTCTACTACCACATTGAAATCGTTACTGTACCATATTAAAGTATACAAAAATTTGCATGTACAAAAGAGTGTTTTTTGTATTCGCCAAAGATTTTTCCCGATGTACAAAGACCAGGACTATCTTTGTACATGTACAAAGAATTTTGGGAAGATAAAAACATGTAAAAAGGTATAAAATTCTAAAATTTTTCGGCATTTCCCTCCGATATGAAAAATTGTCTGTCCTATACATCTTTTAAATGGCAAAATTTAAATTTAGAATGCAGAAATTCAAAATTTTTAGGCGCTTCGCACCGTTTTGAGACAATTAATTTTAGTAATTCTTGGCGTTAGAAACTCAGAAATTAGCTAAAATATACAATTAAAAGTCAAAAGACCCTGCTTTGCCACTAGTTTTCTGGTCCTCCAATTTGGGCAGGTTTCACCTCCTCAAGCTCTGGACCCTAGGAGACTATTTGAGGACATATCCAGTTTGTCGGATCGGTTCTGCGGTTCTGCAGCGTAGTTTTATATTCTGCCTACAATTAACCTCGGTCCTGCTCACTTCACCACACAGGAGCCGCGATTTTAAAGCACACGGTTCCCGTTCAAATGAATGTAAAAGTGTTTTCGTAGAAATAGTTTGTTAAAAAAACGTACAATTTCTAACTAGAAATATGAACGTGTTTGTCAACTCTAAATCTTTTGGCCACAGCTACTGAATGAATGAGTTAAAAGTAGCCTTCAAGTTTGAATAAATTATGGAGGAATGGGAGATCAATGCAGATTTTCCTAGAACATTCATATTCATTAAAAAGCTCATTTATACACAGTAGAAAACTTTCTGATCAAAGGACTCAAGTAAGTATGCATATGGATCTTATCAGTTCTGTTCTCAAAGTTAACACTTGCCTCGTTGGTAAATGAGGCCGCTGCCTGTTCAATTTGCGAATTACACTAAATTTTATTCCGCCCCGGCCATGTTTTTGACCTTGCTGCCGGCCGGGCCGATGCTGAAGCTAATGGCCGGGGATTGCTGAGCCGGGGCCCCGGTCGATTCAGTCTTCAGTTTACATTCAAGTGAGTCTGTGAATTCGCAAGACTTTGATTTTTGAAAACCGAGCTGAGAAGAGTCTAAGAGTCTGTTTGTAGTGATGTAAATCGACGATTTTTGAATTAATCAAATTTTCCATGATTTTGCTTGATGAGCATGCAAATAGAAATCAGGCCAGTAATACCTCACTAAAGCCGCATCACCTTTTTGGGCAAGGACTGGGGTCTACATTTGCCATTTCCTGTAAATTGGGTGATGGTGCTAAGTCAAAAAAGAAACGTGTCAGAGATGCTAGCTAAAGTGCTCAGCAAGCTAATTTTTAAAGTTTTTTCCAAGAAAAGTGACAAGTCCATCAGGGACCGATTAGAAAAAAGAACCTTTCATTCGAGTTTCCAAAGCCAGTTGCACGTTCCAAGCGTATCATCTGGAGATGGTTTGCAAAGCAAACCAGATATCAGATCTGAAAAGGAAGATGAGTTATTATCAAAACAGAAAAAACGAGAAGAAAAGTAGTGTTATCAAACAAATTTACCTTTCAAAGGATCATGAAACGATTTTTGTGACAGTTCTCATGAAAAGCAGGTGGAAAAGAGTGATCTGATTAGCTCAACCGATTGTTGACTAATTTACAAAATGATTTTAAACTTGCTGCAATCAGAAAGAAGATCTAATTTCTTCAGAAGCAGAGAAAGTTTTGATTTCAAAATCAGCAATTTTCTACAAAAAGATTTGCGTGATTTTTGTATCAGTGGAGTGAATAAAGTTTATGTTTCTTCCAAAGCATACGTTTTTTAGTTAACAATTCTTTTAATTCGATTTGGGATATTTACGTTTTTCATGGGCTTGGGTTGAGTTAATGGAACAAATGTATAAATTAAAAGAGTGAAGCACTCCAACAAACAAATAATACATATCGATCTACATTAGAACAGGTATCAAAAAGATCAGGCCAAGAAATCCGAGACATTGCTAGACCTAACGCATCAAAATCAGCTTTACAAAAGTTAAAAAAAGCATGATCTAGGATTACGGACTGGCCTCAAAAGGCAATCAAATCTAATTGAATTATATGATCACTATTAGAAAAAGGAATATCAACTTTTACGTTAGAAATTTGATCAGATGCAAAGAGAAGATCTAGCATATTTTTTTCACGCGTATTTTCTGTTATTAATTGATGTAAACCAGTGCACCGAAAAATGTGTCCAAAAATGGGTATTTAGATTATCAGTAGGAACTACAACTTATTCACCAATTGAATTTTGGCAAATTAAAATGTCCTAAGATTACAAAAGGGAAAAGGAACAGAACAAGCCTATTCAATACATCTACATAAAATTTCAGCATAAGCTAGATCAAAATCAGGGATCGGCAAACCAAAATAAATCTGATCTTTCTATTAGAATCGAAAATATCAGTTATTAGAATTTCGGAGCTTTAAAAAGCGGGTGGAGGATTTATTTGAATAGCATTAAAAGAAGTTTTAAGAAATAAAGCTACACCCCACCACGTTTACACTTTCAATCACAGCGGAAAATGCGATAATTTTTACCAGGCACAATAATCCATCGGAAATATCAATATGAAACCATGTTTAGAAAAATATGAGCATCAAAACTTTCTTCATTCAGCAAAAACGCTAAAGTTGCATAATTTGTTCAAAAGACTTGAGCATTAGCATAAAAACATTGAAATTTTAAATAATCTTGGGGCGTGGATACACTAATGAGCGAGTCGCGGGCTATTAGCTATTTACATTAGGTTTATATTTAACGCAATCAGCACGAAAATCGATGTATAATCCTTGTTCACCTCGAGATTTGCGATCATTCAGCTCATCAAAACCAGTTCGCGTTGCCGTTTTCGTTGTAGAAAGGATAAGTCAGGACAACATACGTTGATGCGAAAGTGGGCCTTTGGATTGGACACGGACTGTCTTATTAATCAGTGAGATGCAGCGATGCCTTGCCTGAGCCGAAGTGAGGCAAACCGTTGCCAATGGAACGCGATTTTCATGAATGGGACTCATCACGAAAGACGCAGAATAACATCAGACGACACTAGATCGTGACCATCAGAATAAGAGTCAATCAGAGATTTTACCCGATTGTATATTTTCGACACTGTTCGATAAAGGCAAATTGAATAAAACGGCATTGCACCTTTTAGAATCTCTTCAATCGCATCATTTATCATGGCAGACAAAATCGTTTTTATCATAATCAGTAGAACAATTTCGTGAACGTTCAAGTGATCAATTTTGTTTTGCAGTCAGACGAAGCTGAGTAGCAAAATTGTCTAAACGCTTGTTCAATATGAAGATATTTTTTCACGATCGGTCTACAAAGGAAACAATAGAAAGTGTGAATGGGGCTTTGAATACGTTTCATAGTCATGATCAGTCAACTTTAAGCAAGATGTATGACCTAGTGTTCACAAAAATCACATAATCAGCAGTATCGTCATCAGTGACTAACTTGTAGCAAATAACACAGTCGGCAGAAATATCATTTGCAGCATTTAATACAGTAAAGTTAGATCGTACCTGATGATGACCTGCACTTAAACTGGTATCGATATTTTTCGAAGCGCAATTTCTTTTACCCATGGTAAAAATCAAGAAAAAGACGTAGGCAGAATTGCAATATTGATCAAATTTAGCTTAAAATAAGGCATTGCGGCTCTTCAGCTCGATTAGTCGCTACCTCCTTTATAACTTGATAACTTGGGTAAGTTAAAAGATTATTGCTTGAAAAGACATAAAATCACGTGAGCTAAAATTTTAAATTTTGTGGCGCTTCGCGCCATTTGATAAATTATACTTTTAGTTGTCCAAAACGACTTCAGAATTGGCTAAAATGCTCTACTGAAGAAAGGGAATTCGAGTTTCAACATAAATAACGTATACTGATCGTGATATAAAGTTGTATATTAGTAAATCTCATTTGGATTGTAGAAGAACGATTTTGCAAACAGGGTGGCTAGAATTTGAAATATATTGCCACAATGTCATTGTTGACTGCAGAAATTTTAAACAGTTTAGGGTTTTGGTTTAAAGCTTGCTTTATTAGAATTTCTTAAGGGGCGTATGTAAGTGCACTGCCTGTATTACGTCTTGGCTTTACTTACATACCAACTCACTTAGCCCGCGTTATCTTTTGCATTATTGACAATTCCTTTCTTAAAATTGCTCATTTAATAATTCTTTGCATTATTGTATTGGTAGTAACATGTCTTGTCCGATGCGATTCAGTCAATAATCTATTCTATTCTATTCTATTTCTTGTAGAGCGCGAAATTTTATACAAAAAGTGCATCAAACACAGCTTATTGCATGTGTACATTAAGTTTTCACTCAAAAACTGACTTCAGCTGTTTCCATTTCAAACGTTTTTAGACCTCCCGGAACGTGAAAGTCGAAAAAGTGGAAAATTTTGGGTTCGTCTATAACGTCAATCAAATGATGGGAGAAAAATGGTGCCTGCGCTGCGTTGCATTCACCATTTTTCCCAGCCATTTGGTTGACATTATAGACCAAACTCAAAATTTTTTCCACTCTTCGACCTTTCCACGTTTTTTGGAGGTCTAAAACGTCAAAAATAGAGCGCCTGTGTTGAAAATCCAGTGTTTTAAGCTAGAAAATTTTAATTGTACACATGCAATATCGGTAATAGTGGTGTCTTGATGCACTTTTTAAATAAAAAATTTTGCGCACTACAAGAAATATCAATCAGTATAATCTATTTATGTTAAAACTTGAATTTCCTTCCTTCAGTAAAAGCATTTTAACGAATTCTGCAGTCGTTTTTGACAATTAAAATTATAATTTATCAAATGGCCAAGCGCCATAAAATTTTGAAATTTAAGCGCTAAATCATTTTTGCTTACAAAAACTGTGCAGATTGTGCACAAGGTTAGGTCGGCAGGGGGTGGTAAAATCTTAGAAATCCAGAATAGCAAATTTAACGTTCACGAACTTTGTTATTGTTTAAAGGATCAAAATGGTCAAAATAGCCTTCAAGACATCCTTTTGTGGGAATATAGCATTTTTTAGTACTTTTGGTCATTTTGATCGCATTATATCACTTTTAACACTAAGAACTACATAAATTGATCAATTTTCGGCGCTTTTGGTAGCAAAAGTCTAATCCCGAATTTTTACATTTTACTGCTTGACCTCAAAAAGGTGCAAAAATACTCCATCAGCTCAAATCGTCGGATAGTACACCTGTCTGGCTGACCTCTGCAGTGGGGGATATCCCTTCTAACCCTGCATGCACATCATGGGAATTTTGGGGGGATGGAATTTTGAAGTGCTTTTTTGGGCCCAAAAGCGGTGGGTACGCCTCGAAAACATTATTTTTTGCCTTTTTTGACGATACTTCATCTTTATAAAGCATAGAAACATTAAAAATTTCGAAACAAAATCAGAAAAAGTCGAATAAATGAAACAAAATATAGTCAAAATATGAGTATATAGCGCGAATTGCCAAAAATTTGACAATTTTGAGCAAATAGATAGCTAAAATCGCTTCAAAAAATCACTTTCTCTACGAATTTTCAGAAAAGTTTTGAAAACGCTTGAAAAATCGCGAATTGTAAGGGAAGAAAATTTCAGTGGGGCTGAACATTTTCTGGAGGTAAATACCCCCAGATCGTGTATGCCCCTAAGCCCCTCCCCATATGTGCATGTAGGTTTCGTACCTACCTACTTCGTATATTTTATATTATTCATTTGCTCGATATTAATTGAAGTTTATTCAGGTTACTAATTACTTATTCTTCATTAAACTTGGACCGACTTACGTTCCAAATTTCTGATCAGCATGCGGCGTTCGTACGAATCAGCTTTTCCTCCTGAATCTTTCTTCGACGCTCGTGCTAATCGATTGAACTCTGACAGATTGATTCACAATCCTTATGCCAATTCCATGCACTATTCTTTAACTAATCCGGACGGTGACTTCCGCTCAGATTTTCCAGTTGCTGAAGGACTACGACAGTCCTATCCTTCGTCACATGCAATCAGGCCACTGATGGAGCCTAATCGGTTTTCAATGCGCGATTCTAATAGAATGGCTTATCCTGCTCTGCTTAGTCCGGTAGCTGGAACTCCAAATGTCTTGGCCACTTACAGAGCTAACTTGCTCGATCGAAATTCCAGTCATGGGATCGTAGGACCCCCTGCGGACAAAAAGGTTTACGCTCAGCCTCTACCTAACGCTCGTAACGTCTACAGACCTATTTTAAATGCAGGCAGACCTTTGATTAGCATTGACATTGATTACGGTCGCGTTGGTCCTTCCACGGAGGACCACAGGGATGCACAAATGGCTACGAATCCTATTTTAGAACGCATGAGCCAACTGCGCTCAAAGCCATTAGTTGAAAATGAAACAACTGGGTCATTAGGTGCGTCGCAACAAACGGTGCTGTTGCCATCGAGACAGCATCCTCTGTTACCGTCCCGACACGGTAAATCATTTTTTATGCGTATGCTTGAATGTTAGTCTTGTTTCGGGACTTAAATGCACTTAATTCGTAGCATGCTTTTCTTGATCCTGAAGGTTTGGGTGTTTTCGCTCATACATGCACACGGTCAAAGGCTCTGGGAGTGGGTAAACTGAGTTTTTTGGAGGCGTATATAAATGAGTAGTACCTATCTTTTTTTACTCATCTATTGTCAAATTTAGACAAATTCTGATACCTACTTCACTCGTTTTGTTTTATTCTTCGTAGATATTTTTGGATAAATTTGCATGAAAACAATAACGATAAGTGCGATTCAATGACCTGCAACATCAAAAATAATACGAAATAATGTAATAAAATTATCGGATTAATGATTTGGACAGTCTCTTTCTTTTTAAATATAAGTATACGTACCTATACCGGAAACTATACCGTTAGACGTCGTTTGACGCTTTTTAATGTTTTAGGCAATGGGTTTTGGTCCAAAATGGCCTGAAGGGAGTTATGCTTCGCAAAAGACCTGGTAGGGGGATACCCCATACCCCAGTGTGCCTGTGTGTTTTCACTCTTCCGTGAAAAAATTTTCACTCCCTCCCAGAAATTTTTTTCACCCTCTACCCCCAGAATTCTTGATTTTCCTAAAATTTCCATACAATTCGTAGAAAAGGACTGTTATAAGCGTGTTTGGCTATCTATTTGCTCAGAGTGTGAAATTTTCGGCGATTTGGGCCATTTACTCATTTTTTTATTTATTTGATTTTTTATTTCGTTCATAATTTTTTGTTTTTATGCTATAGAAAGATAACGCGTCGTCAGAAACGCCACAAACGATGTTTTTGACGCGTATAATCCACCATTTTTAGGTCCTAAAAAGGCACTTTTAAATTTCAACCCTTCCCAGAATTCCTATGCTGGACATATCTGGTAGCATGCATGTGAGGTGTAACACCATACATGCACTTATGGAGTGTGAGCGAGGGACGCTTGATTAGTCCTGAGGGGTCAGGCACAGAAGTACTCTCCAACGGTTTTGATGTTACGGAACATTTTCTGCATCATTTATTAGGACAAAAGCAGTAATAATGTCAAAGTTTTTCCGTCGTTTCGCGTCATCAATTTCTATTTTTATAGCGTTCAAAGCGACATATGTAATGCATTCAAAATGGGCTAAAAATGCTTTAAAAACGCAGTCTTCTTACCGCATAAAATCATTTTATACAGGTTACTTTTATCATTTTCGTCCTTTGACTAGAGAATAAAACCGTTAGCTCTAAATTTAGTGGTCTGAATTTCTCCTATTTTGCCCTCCTTTGCCGAGCTTTTGACCTAAATAGCCGGGGACCCCCTTACCCGGAATTTCGAGCCGTTACACGTATGCTTGTGCTCAGACCCGTATCCAGGATTCTGCCAGGGGCGTGCGGACCTAACATAAATTGGTCTATATTTCGTGAAATTCATCGGGATACCTCGCAAAAATCGCATTTTTCGACGTTTTTTGACATCAAAATCATGAAATTCAAATTTTTCAAAAAAAAATTTTCCCTAAAAATTTTTTTCCCTGCTCAAAATGCTATAAAAAGTGTCGTTTTTCGGTCGCGCTTAATCCAAAATTATGGTAAATACTCAATATCTGGCGCGAAGCGCTAAAAATTTGAAGATTTTGGTCAAGATTCACTTTCCGTGCATTATTTTACCTTTCAAGATTCTTTTCCGGCTAAGGGGTGTGGGGAAGGGCCGCCTCCCTGAATACGGCTCTGCTTATCGATATGTGGGTAATACTTCTCTGGGTTCAAGACTCGAGTCAAGGTCAGGCGTTTTTATCATAGGTACCCAAACTTTTTTCACAATTTTCGAAATGTAAATAGCAAATTTGTCGAAATTTCAAATACGAAATTTGAATCTAAATTATCAAAATTTTTGGCAGAGCACACTCGCCTCCCCTTCATAGGCAAACTCTGCGCCTGTCTTTCGTGTGACCTCGACCTCAGCCGAGGCAAGAGTCATAAACTCCCTCGGCGTCAGTCGAATGTAAAAAATTCGCCCTTGTCCGATCCCTTGAAACGCCTAAAAAATCTAGTTTGGGTGGTGTTGTACGGCCGGGGCCGACTGTTATCCGGGATAAACGCCTCCCTCTGCTGCATGTATGCGTCGCTCAGTTTTTACCATAATTTTACGTGGACTAGTTGCTTATTTAACTTCTGCGCTATTGAGGTACAATGCCTCAAGCTGCGATGCAAATGGTCAATCCGCAAGAATTTAATCGGCCTAATCCGCAGCAAATGTCGATTTCCGGTCAACGCGGTTTGTTGCCATCAAGACCCATGAATGCTTCGGTTTTTCCAGGCCAACCGTTGACATCACCGTCCTTCCAGGACTCGATGATGACGTCACCATCCCACGGCCAACATCCTATGACGTCATCTCGGGCCGAGCCTTTCGGTCGGCAACCTTCCGACCGACCACCTGCGCTCACCACTAATCCGGCTGCATTAAAATCCGATTTGGAACGAATTCAGTCTTCGCTGCGCACAGTTGGGCGAAGCAGTGGACCGGGCGAACCAGCTTTGATTAACGAAAACGAGGCTGATTATAATTATTCGGAAAATTTTGCTATTAATCGCGAAGTCGAAAGCGATACTCGCACCGCAATGGAAAAAGCAAAAGTTGACAATGAGCTAGAAACGATCAAAATGCAAGTGGCGGAGTTGACAGCTCGACTAGCCAAGGCCAGGTATATGGCAAACTTATATTATTAGTAATTAAACCACGCTTGCTCGAATCACGAGCTGGTGAGATTTTTCCGAATCTGTACTACGTTTTTAAATTTTCAGCTCAATCCGATATATTATAAAGCGTCTTTCCGTTCAAATCTGACGCTTTTTCCTTATTTTGCGCTTTTAATTTGATAGAAACACAACAGTATCTCGATGGGTTAGCTCGTAAAAGTAGTCGAACTGTGTAACTAGCAAGTACATACATAGCAGCGGATAGTTTATGTTATGCCAGGTATACGTAAAATCACGGATTCCACCGCTCGATGGTTATAAATTTTGCATTAAACGGCTTCTACGCCACATCTAATTTACGACTTTCCAAAAGTTCCCGAAACTTCGTGAAAAAAGTGCTGTTTCTGGCGTTTTAAGTCGTCTGTTTGCTCAAAAGCGTTAAATTTTCAGCGTTTAGCGCCCACCGTATGTATATTCATTTTTTTACTACATTTTTTCAACGTATTTTTTTATTTTTTCAAAATGTTTTATTCTTTTATGCTCTATGAAGATAGAGCATCGTCAGAAACGCCGAAAAACTGTGTTCTCGACGCATTTACCATTTTTTAGCCCGAAAAAGGCACTTTAAAATTTCACCCCTCCTAGAGTTTCAATGCTGTGCGTGTTTGGAGCTGGTTACAGACTTACTAGAACACAAATGCAATTTAACAGTGCAGCTTTATTTTAGGTATTTTTTGTCAAATTTCGGTTTGTCGTTTACTACTGTCCGCCAGAGCAGTGCGTGTGTCCTTGCTGTTTACGCTACTAAGCCGAAAGGTCGGGAATATTTACAACACTTGCGAGAAAATCCCTACTTTTCGACTCATTAGCATAAGATATACATACCAGATACAGTTATCTATTAGTTTGATACATTGAATTGTCTGAATTACAGTGATAGCAAGAATACGGGTTCATTCGCGCTATTCTATCACCAACCGATGAAGCACCAACCAATTATTTACTGTACGAAAGATTATTCCCGTTTATTTAGGCCCAAGCGCGGCCAAAAAACGTCATTTTTTATAGCTGCTCCCCCTTAGCCCAAAAATAAAATTTGGAAAAGTAAGGGAATGCGTGAAAATTGCCATCATTTTATCGAAAATTCTCAAAATGCTCGGCGCTTCACGCCGTAGAATCATTATTTTCGTTCATTTAAGCCCAAGCGCGGCCAAAAAAACGTCATTTTTTATAGCTTATTAGGAGAAAATAAAAATTTTTCGGAAAAATTGAATGTTATGAGCTCAACGGATAGAGCATGTTCGCAAACGTCAGAAAATGCACTTTATTTGGCGCCCCGGCGACCATATCCCTAAATATAGGGTCACCAATTTTGGACCGCCCCCTTAGAAAAATCCTGCCTACGCCCCTGATTCCTGTCTATTTTTCGTCTGAAAGTATTGAAATCAGCACAGATGGTGATTCTTCTCATCTGAATGAGCTTTTCTTCTCTAAAGAAATATATTTAACGGGAAAATTATTGGATATGCGTCTACTTGTACTTAAGTTTTTCCTCGCTTAAGTAAAGTCATTCGTATTTTCAATTTTTTCACCTTTTTTATTATATAGATCAGAATAGCTTTGGTTGCTACACTTTGAGCAACCGGCAACCAACGTTTTGGTTCTTGTATTACTATGTATGTTTGAATGAATATGCGGGCTTGAACTATTGTTTGCGCTGAAATAATGAGAAAAGAAAGAATTACCCAAATAATAATCTAACGCTAGTATATCGTATATCAGATGTACAAAGAAAGCCAAAGGATTATTTGAATGTTTATTTTTTGACAAAATTTTCTTGCCCAAAGCACTATTTCGAGATATTGTATAAGATTTCTCCTCTAGTTTGATATAAAGAAGATTGTTCATTGAATTTGCTCGTATTTTCTTCGCCTAGCTTGAAGTCTTTTTTGGAATCCGCGATGAAGAATCGATGAATACCATCTCAGTAGCATTCTTTAATTTGAAGGAAATGCCTTTTCCGACTAATTTTTTTGTATTTTTTTGGCAGTTAAAAATTGTTTCGTTTAGTGACTCTTCGGCTCTACTTGCCGTATTTTTTTACCAGAATACAATTTTCAATTATTCTTTATCCTGTTTAAAGGAATGCATGAAGTTGATTAACTTCATTTATGGTAACGATTAACTTTTTAATTATTCTTTGGCGATTCCTGGATACGAACCTGATTCTACTATTGTATGTCGCGCGTAGCCAATGAATTCCGTAAAGGCCTAGCTTGTCACACTGAAATTGACGCTCTTGCCGCCTAGTGTTCTGACTTTATCTAAATTTTACTTGTTATAATACTGATACACGAATTTTTGTACAGAATGCTAAAGTCGTAGTGGAAAGTGCTTGAAATTTTCCTAGTATTCGTTGTATGAAATTTTTTGCTAGAATAGCATGCATCATCATATATATATATATATATATATATATATATATATATATATATATATATATATATATATATATATATATATATATACTGTTTTTTTTTGTACGAGCCTCTTTGTACATGTACAAAGATCCCCGGAAAAGTCTTTGTACGAGCGAAAATTTTTTTGTACATATACCGTATAGATATGCAATTATATGTACACATTTTTACATACTACTAGATTGTTATCCGTGACCCGCACGCTTCGCAAAAGGTGTAACTTTGTCCTAAATTCAGCTGGTTACATTAGTTCGGCCCGAAACGCCAAAATTTTCATGAGACTTAGGTTGAAATTACACATAAAATTCGACTCAGCAAGTTAAAATGACTTGTGCTACACAATTATAAATAATAAGCGGTTGCAATGTGCTGACTGAATCTCATAATAGACACCAATTTGCTAATGAATTTAATGCAACGCAAAGATAAAAGAGTCCATTTTATCTTCAAACGGCAGAAAACAGTGCACAGTTGTTTAATAGTTCTTTTTTCTGCATAAAATCTTTATAAAACAGTGGAAATAGATGTAAAAGATGCTTCAATCTGTACAAAGATGCTTACAGATAGATTTTGGAGTGTTTAATGCCCGCGCCTGGAGCTAAATAGAATGTAATTATGATACTCGGCGCGAAGCGCCGAAAATTTTTAGAAATTTTGCTAAAAAATACTCAAAAAAACGTTAAAATTACTATTACTTTGCCCCAAAAAGTCTTTGTACATTGTACAAAGATGGCTCCGAAAATCTTTGTACGAGCCTCAAAATCTTTGTCTCGTACAAAAAAAAAACAGTGTTATATATATATATATATATATATATATATATATATATATATATATATATATATATATATATATATATATTAGGGATGCAGCGGATACCCGCACCCGCTATTACCCGCTTCTTTTTGGTACCCGCACCCGCACCCGCTATTCCAAAGCTTTGCTACCCGCACCCGCTAAAAATATTATGATAAAACAGCGGGTGGCGGATAATAATAATTAGAATTTATGAAAAGACAAAACGATTCTGAAGCAGTGGCACGTTAATGAAAAAACCAAAATGTATAACAGTGTGTTCTAACGTACCAGTACAAATTGGAAAAGCGAACATCTACTTGTAATGAGTCATATTTTTAGGTACCTCTGGACTGCAGATACATGTTCAAGCTCTCTTATGGTTGATTCCAATTATGCGAATTATGCTTTTTAAAAAAGAAGGGTCTAGGTGCCAGTCTTTACATGCATCAGTTCAACCACTCTAGCGTGAGTAGAGATATTATGCAGCAATGTATTGTACATTGCTTTTTTAAGACGAAGTAGGACGTTTTGGCACTGCCGTTTTGGCGCCATACTCGTTGTAATATTATTAATTATTTACATTTAATTTATGATTAAAGTACAATACAGATTCCGAAAGCTCATTCAATTCTCTACTTGATGGTACAAATTACTTTTAGAATATCTTTTAATTTATTGAGATAATTAAACGCATCTAAAAATACACTGGATTTTCTACAGTTTTTCAGTCGTACACAAATGAATACTCGTCGATTCTGAATATATAATTTACTTAAAAATTGCTTCAAAATTAATGTAGTTAGAATATTTTTTAAGTTGCTGGCGCGAAAACGGCGTAGACCCTTTTTAAGAAGAGAATGACAACAACAAGTGTCTAAACATTGTATTCTGCAAAGTGCAAATATATTACTCATATTGGTCAATGGTTCAATCATTGACAATTTACTTATCTTTAGTTTGCAAATTTAATCCATTGAGAGAGTAGTCTGCAAAGAAAAAGACAATCAGCTTGAAGATTAATATGAATTTTGCTCACAGTAAATAACTGCATTAAGCGGACAAAAAATGAGCATTTGTAGCCCTATTTATATTATGCTATATCTCACTGCTAAACCCGCCACCCGCACCGTACCCGCTATTTTTGAGGTGCGACACCCGCACCCGCACCCGCTAAAGCAAAATTTTGGTACCCGCACCCGCTATTCCAAAAAATGTGCACCCGCTGCATCCCTAATATAGGGCCAGGCCCGGCACAGCTCTAATATATATATATATATATATATATATATATATATATATATATATATATATATATATATATATATATATATATATATATATATATATATATATATATATATATATATATATATATATATATATATATATATATATATTAGGGATGCAGCGGATACCCGCACCCGCTATTACCCGCTTCTTTTTTGGTACCCGCACCCGCACCCGCACCCGCTATTCCGAAATTTTTCTACCCGCACCCGCACCCGCTAAAAATATTATGATAAAACAGCGGGTGGCGGATAATAATAATTAGAATTTACGAAAAGACAAAACGATTCTGTGGCAGTGGCACGTTAATGAAAAAACCAAAATGTATAACAGTGTGTTCTAACGTACCAGTACAAATTGGAAAAGCGAACATCTACTTGTAATGAGTCATATTTTTAGGTACCCTCTGGACTGCAGATACATGTTCAAGCTCTCTTATGGTTAATTCCAATTATGCGAATTATGCTTTTTAAAAGAGAAGGGTCTAGGTGCCAGTCTTTACATGCATCAGTTCAACCACTCTAGCGTGCGTAGAGATATTATGCAGCAATGTATTGTACATTGCTTTTTTAAGACGAAGTAGGACGTTTTGGCACTGCCGTTTTGGCGCCATACTCGTTGTAATATTATTAATTATTTACATTTAATTTATGATTAAAGTATAATACAGATTCTGAAAGCTCATTCAATTCTCTACGTGATGGTACAAATTACTTTTAAAATATCTTTGACTTTAATGAGATAATTAAACGCACGTAAAAATACACTGGATTTTCTACAGTTTTTCAGTCGTACACAAATGAATACTCGTCGATTCTGAATATATAATTTACTTAAAAATTGCTTCAAAATTAATGTACTTAGAATATTTTTCAAGTTGCTGGCGCGAAAACGTCGTAGACCCTTTTTAAGAAGAGAATGACAACAACAAGTGTCTAAACATTGTATTCTGCAAAGTGCAAATATATTACTCATATTGGTCAATGGTTCAATCATTGACAATTTACTTATCTTTAGTTTGCAAATTTAATTCATTGAGAGAGTAGTCTGCAAAGAAAAAGACAATCAGCTTGAAGATTAATATGAATTTTGCACACAGTAAATAACTGCATTAAGCGGACAAAAAAATGGAGCATTTTTAGCCCTATTTATATTATGCTATATCTCACTGCTAAACCCGCCACCCGCCACCCGTACCCGCTATTTTTAAGGTGCGACACCCGCACCCGCACCCGCACCCGCTAAAGCAAAATTTTGGTACCCGCACCCGCACCCGCTATTCCAAAAAATGTGCACCCGCTGCATCCCTAATATATATATATATATATATATATATATATATATATATATATATATATATATATATATATTTGTAACAATGGATGTCTCTTTTTCTCGCCTGAATATTTTGATAGGAATACTTCCAGCATAGATTGATATTTCCATTTCTACTGAATGCAGTTTTTAAATTTTCTTGCAATTTAACTTCTAGATTATATGGTGAATTTGTGGATTTTACACAATATTTGGGATTAATATTTCGAGCAGAATATGTGAATTTTCAGCTTAATCTACCGCTTTCTAAATAGTGCTTTGGGCATAATGTCTTTTTTTGTAATAAACCTCAAGTTTTTCGACTGTCTTTCTATAAGTTCGAGAAGGATTCACGATTTTTGTTCAGTGAAATGAAGGCACGCTTAGGACAGGACAGTGACTCTTCATTGCACACTCCCCAATCAGAGCCAGCTCGAAAGCTGCAGTTGTCGCCTCAGAGTTTTGCTCCGCCAGTGGCCCGCGTGTCCTCCGACGCGCAACATCTGTCGTCTCAGCGTTCGTATTCTGCTGCTATGGATCAATCTTTATTCGAAGGGAACAATGTATCAGGTGAAATCGATTTAAATTAACTGTGCGGATTCGGGCCAGGCAAATTAGTTTAAGAGGTCGAATGAGTTATGTATGCGTGGTTGATAGGCATAAAACTTCGCCTCTAAGGCGTAATTCTATTAGAAGTGCCATAGTTTAGAACATTCATATTTGAATGTTTAATGCTTAATTTCTGCAAGCTTTAGCATGTCTGTTTTACTGTATTATAGATCATTGGCGATTGGAGCTTTAGGATGCGTTAAAAAGGTTTATTTGTATTAATTCGCATCAAACTCTTCAGGAGGACGATGAAATCAATAGAAAGGTATACTTACAAAGTGTATAAACATACACGTGCAGTGTGCAGAGCGGCTAAACAAGGCTACACCCCGATGTTACGTCATAACATGGGCTAATATGAACTTTGAATTGTAATTTTTTTAGATACAAAATGACCTTGTCTAAAATGTGCGAAAAATTCAGTCGGCTGTCTTTTTTCCATATGTATACGGCGGCTTCTTTACACCCATTTTGATATTGTTTTAACCCCAATATTTTCAGCATTGTATTACCTCACTTAGTATCAGTGTTTTTTTGTATTCGGCAAAGCTTTCCCCGATGTACAAAGACTTTTGGGGACCGTCTTTGAACATGTACAAAGATTTTTGGGAAGACATAAACTGCAAAAAAGGTTTGACATTCGCAAAAATTTCGGCACTTAGCGCCGAAATGAGCAATTGTGTGTTCTATACATATATCTTTATAATGTCATAAACTGCATTTTGAAAGGAAGAATGTCAAATATTTTCGGCGCTTCGCGCCGTTTTGAGAACGATTATTGGTGATTTTTGCCCTCAGAAACCCAGAAATTAAGTAAACCTGGCTAGCCAAATGTTTTTCGCTATTCATACACTACCAAAGGTCGAATAACTCTGTTTTGCCACACTGAAATCGCTACTGTACCATATTATAGTACCCAAAAATTTGTGTGTACAAAATGTACAATGACTTTTAGGGACCATCTTTGTTCATGTACAAACAGATCTTGTACAAAAAAACACTGCTAAGTATGTGCATGCATACAAACTGGGCTGTATTCGAGGGGGCGGAGGAAGGAATGGGCCGCTCCCCTTGGGCGGAAAAAATTTTTGAACGGTGAGATTATGCACGGAAAGATGGAAAATCGCATGTCTTTGTCGTACAAGTCTTCAAATTTTGACCTAAGCGCGACCAAAATATAACACTTTTAATAGCCGTTTGAATAAGACGAAAGTTTTTGAAAAATTTAAATTTTATGATCGTAGTGGATAGAGCATGTCGAAAAACGTCGAAAATTCGGTTATTACGACCTAATTTGAGGAATTGTCCGCCCCTTCTTGGCCGAATCCTGAATACGGGCCTGCTTACAAAGACACCTTCTTTTGGAATATATTTGCAACCAGAAAAATTATTAGCATTTTGTTTAAACCTCAAAGTAGGTTAGGTACTCTTCACAATAGGGTTAAAAAGCAATATATTATCAATTGAAACAGCAAATTGGTGCCAGAATCGAGAAAGCTTTTGGCGTTTGGTAGAAATTTCTTCTTGGAAAATTTGATTGGTGGGAATTCCCAGGTTGGATATTTACCTCGGAGGAAAATTTCCTGAATTAGATTTGAATAGGGTGTAAACTAATCATCTTAGCGCATGAACTGTCGGTAGTTGGCCAGAATTTTTTACGTTGTTTGAACAAAGACATTTGTATCTATTAAATGCATTTGGTCTCACAATTTTATGTTCATATTAGCCGAAGATATGACCCATAAAATCTGGGTATAGTCTTTTTTGGCCATCTTGTATATACATACAATCTCTATCGGCAGAGAATTTTTGACGATTAAACAGTTCCTATCAATGACACTGCAAACCGAAAATGCATTGATCGTTTGACGCTTGCCATCTGGTTGACCGATTTTATTCCACAATGACGAAATTCGGAGTGCTTTTTTCAAAAGCTCTTACAACAAACTTGCAACTATCACACCTGAATACTGGTACAATTGTATCTGTACTCAGAAATTTCTGAAGGGATTGGTGGTCCTTAGATACGTTTGCTTCATTTCAGTAACAAATGCTTGACAGCTGCAGTAAAGTGCACTTGTCTACGTTTTCTTATCTACTGAGTAGTTTAAATCTTAGATTTTTCATACAGATTTAGGGCGGCTCGAAAAAACGAATGACATATTGATCCTTATAACTTTCCTATATGCATGTCCTTATTCAAATTAAACGCGGTTTGCTTTGGTCAAGAGCCTATTACATACCTCTGTAAGAAAGCGGTGATTTTATTTAAGCTGTTTGAGCCGCTGTTGGTTTACACTAAATTAAGCAGAAGTCATTTTTGGGGTCATCAAAGCATCCGGCAGAAGCATTATTTGCCTTTGTAACTTTTTATCTTTACAGTATTCTACGAAAGCTTAATGCAGCTTCATTCATTCTAAAGCTCTTTCAATTGTCAATCACCCTTCTGATTTACTCTGTGGTATCTTAGATTGTTGGAAAATAATTATGCTTTAATCAAAGGTTGCACGTTTTGGCAGCGGCTAGCCAATTGAAAACATCGATGTTTGAATGCAACAAGCCGTAATAATTGTGCAGCTGTTATTCACAGGCAAAACCGATAAAAACCAAAACCATTCATAACCAATAAAAATCAAATCAAAACGAATTAATATGATAAAAAGAGTAGTAAACAGATAATTTTAATTCCGTATTAAACAAACCGCGTTTAATTCTCTCCCTTTGCTTGATATTTCTACTGTTGTGAAGATAGCTTGTTCTATGTAAAAAAAGCCGAAAAAACGACTTCTGCTTAATTTGGTTTCTAAATTGACCGAGATTAAAGATCTGTCTAAATTTTAGGACCGATCGAAATTGATGTTCACAAAGGAGCTAGAGTCTACGGACCGGTCTAAATTGGGCAGTATTTAGCCCCAAAATTTTGCCTACTCTTGACTAGGTTAAATGTCATTTAGACCGAAACTTTGTATGCATGTATAATCATAGCAACAACGTTTGTGCTCCATAATTTTGCGTAAATCGCGGTTGCCTGATATCGGATTAGGTATAGAGCATGATATAATAAGATACAAATTGACCGCACGGACTACCAATTGCAAATTTATTAATGTTTTCCAGAATTGTAAAGTGACACTTGTGATAAGAGAAATTTATTTCCCGAAAAACGTTAGGATAATCCAAAATATGTTCCTATATGCCCGTGACTTTTAAATTACTTTCCCATTCGGGTTTAATTCTTGAAGTATTTTCATTAGCCAAAAGTCTTTTATTTAAATTCATTTTCCGTATAGTTTAGATGTTGGTAACAATTAAACTGCTAGCAACCAAACCAATTTTGTGGTGCCATGAAGAAAAAACATTGCCTCCATTGACCTTTACGTCATTCAGACCGGTCTAGAGACTGATCTAACGGCTTTAGACCAGTTTACATTTAGCCCATTATAAAAAACCCTTTGTGAATAGAGACTTTAGACTGGCCTAAAGTCTATTGACCGGTCTATAGCACTTTTTGGTCTATAGACTTTAGTTCGCTTTGTGAATACGGCCCCTGGCCCAAATAAATCCAGTTTTTACTAGGTTTTTGTCGTGCTTTTCGCAAAGAATAAGGCAACGATGATCACCTACGTAACTTTGGCACCGAATATTCTATGTTTTTTATTTAAAGAAATGCGTAATTTTTTAGAATACCGCGCTTTATCTCAATTGAAAAAAGGTTTGATGTCTAAGGCGGCCACCTCCAGTTTTTAAATACTGACCTCAGTACAAAATTCAGTCAGGATGGGCACGGTTGTAGTGGCCGCACCTCCCCTTGCCATCATAAAACTTCTATTGTTTTTTCATCAAGAATGCATCGGATTTTCTGCCTTCCATAGGTCAGTTGTCTTTACATAATTTTGCCTCAAATATGACAAAAATGAATTTTATCGCATGTTCTACATATAAGAAGTACGAAAAGCTGCATTTTTAAAACGTAACATGAAATATACAAGGTTATTGTCAGAAATTTCGGCGCTTTACGAATTGCTACTGAAAATTGCCATTTTTGGTTAGGAACCCTTTTCTAAAATTATTTCTGATATACTGCTGCCTGGTGACAAATAAGCTAATCATTCTGCTTCAATCCTTATTTTCTAAGCAGATTTGCTCTTTCGTCCAGAACCGACTCTGAACGGGGGATAAATTCGATCTCAGCAGCTTAAAATCTTTGTTTGTCTAAAACTTAGCCTATGCTTAAGAAAAATGAAGAAAGAAAACCGACTTACAGGATAACTATTAAAACTGTCAATTTTTAAGCTGTGCAGGATTTCCAAATCTCTAACGTCTTATTACATGTATCAGAAAAATTTTCCCAGTCTTATTTTCGCATTTTCTTTACACCTTGCAAAAAACTAGTTTATTCAAGCGAGTGTCCAATTATTTTTGTAAGTTGCCATATTTAATAGCTTAGCCGATCTTATGGTTTTCCCGAAAATTAGTATAAATCTTACCTTATTAAAGGTTTTGATAGACAATATACAGGCGGCTATGTTCAAGGATAGAGTAAAGGTCATAAAGTTCTGTGATGGCTGAATCTGGTTTACAATTTTTTACAGTATAACACTGAATTAAAGATCTTAAAAATTAAATTTTCAGACATGACGCCTAAACTCAATAACCTTGAGGCGCTGGAGAATACTCACGTTGATCAATTAAGTCGTGGGGATTATGACGAAGCGCAAAACGCGTTAAACGAGCAAGCTCAGAAATTGAAATCAAGTTTTAAGGAAATGCTAGTTAAATATAATTCGGTACGACAAAACAAGGCCGCATCTGTCAGTTCGAGCGTTCAGCGAGTCGGCCTTATGGATGCTGCGTCTCTCAGATCGCGTCCAGCTCTCCTGAACACTGTTATGGATGCAGCAGTGCATAATTCGTTCCCGAGCATTAGAGCCCAAAACAGGTTTTTACCTTTATTTCCTATAAGATATTCAAAAATTGATTGGAACTAATCTAACTACCTTATCTACTTAAAAGCATAAGTGTTTGTGGGGGTTGAACTCTTTCCTCCAGAAAGACTACTGACCCCCTGCAAAATGGTTGCGACCCCCGCTCAGAATTGTTGATTTTTCGTAAATATTGTAAAAACTACTTTTTAAGCGTTTTTCGCTCATTTTTGACTCAAACTTTTTTTGACTATATTTTGTTTTTTCAATTTTTTCGGAATCTTTCTTATGTTTATGTGTTCTAGAAAGAACGAGCATTGTCCGAAACGTCTAAAAATAGTGTTTTTGACTTATACCCATCGTTTTTTAACTTAAAAAGGCACTTTTTGAAAGTTTTTGGGCCTAACTTCCCCCTTCTCCCCCTGAAACCCAAAGTATACATATGTGGTAATGTGGTTCAATAATATTCACAGAGTTCTCGCGCCGAATTATCTTTTGCTGGCAATGACTTTTACGCTTGTAATTCATGGATATTTTGTATCAAATCCAATTTTTTCAGGATTATGTCCATGGGCAATAATCTTCTTGTGAAAATGCTATCAGTTATCGTAAAAATTTTGTCATGGTTTGGCATGTTTTTTAAGTATTACGCGTAGTAGGGTGCGCGGGGAAAATGTATTACGCTGTTTAAAGGCTACTCGTTAAACTAAGGACTTTTTAATAGACTTTTAAATAATGTATAAATGATTGCAGTCTTTCTTTAAAAACTATTAGAAATCTGTAAGTCGTGCAAAAAGACGACTTATGTACATAATTCAATTGCTTTTTTGCCTCATCTTTCATGGCGCTAAAAACTGGTCCTTCCTCTATTTTGATTGTTCTGCTTCGTTCTTAAAAAACAAATTTCTAAGCCATTCCTTGTTGTCCTACTGCTCTTAATAAATGATACGTACAATGTAAGTAGCTGGACACACAGCATCTTAAAAAGAGAAATGTTATAACTGTACTTCATTGTATGGCTTTGCTTAGTATTTGTGAAAAACTTGATTGTTTTCCTTTCTGGTTCCACTAGTAAGAAAATGAGCAATATTTGTGGAAGGTATGTAAATAAAAAGTTTAATCTGCGCTTCTAAATAGCTTTTGCATGTTTGACTGATTTCCTTTCAGTAGATCTGCATTTATGGGGACTGGTGTGGCGATCATTAGGCCTCTAAATTTTCTTAGAGCTGTGGATTTGCTTCAGCAAAAATACGGGAAAAAGATGCAACAATTCTAATTTTATAATTCTGCTCATGGATAGAACTCGTTGGCATGCCGAAAAATCTCGACAAAGCCTTACGCTCATAGATGCACAATGTCAGGGTCGGTGGGGGAAATAAAATTTCTATGAGTTCACAACAGTAAATTTAGCATAGACGATTTTTTTTTATCCAAACGACAAAAATGATCCAAATAGCCTATAAAATGCTTTTTCGTTGTACTATCGCATTTTTAAAGCATATTTAGTCCGTTTGGAGTGCATCATATCGCTTTTAAAACTAAAAATGTTGAAATTGATCAATTCTGGTCGCATTCTAGAGTAAAACGTACATAGGTACAGTGATCGCCATGAAAGATGACGCACTATCATCCTCAGAATTATAATAGATGATGCGTCGCAAGCGCCGCGTTTCGTCTATCATGCGCTATCATCTCTTTTTTATTATTATACGCTATTAATCTGTATCATTCTGTTAATGTGGCGATGCGGACAGCGCAATTTTGCTATTAAGAGCGCCAACAAGAAGGAAGCGCGCATGTGAATGCTGAAAGCGCGCACGTGAATGTCGTTCTATATCTAGGCGAGTCGCTCTGTATTGCGTACCTTACTGCAAAATTCTTCGTTGTCCGTCGCCGGCTGGCAAAAATATTGATTTTAATGTCGGCTCGCCTAAAATAGAACGACATTCACGTGCGCGCTTCTTTCTTGTTGGCGCTATTAATAGCAAATTTGCGCCGTCCGCATCGCCAGATTAAAGGAATGATACAGATTAATAGCGTATAATAATAAAAAAGAGATGATAGCGCATGATAGACGAAACGCGGCGCTCGCGACGCATCATCTATTATAATTTTGAGGATGATAGTGCGTCATCTTTCATGGCAATCACTGTATCGCGCCGGAAAAATTGTCCTCGAAAATGATGCAAAAATGTTCCGTCAGCAGAGAGTATTACCAGACATGCACGTTGGGGTCTGAATTCCTGGAATGGAAAAATGGTAAAGTTTTTAGGGAAATCAGGCAAAGAGAAGGCCAAAAATGGATAAAAATTGATCAGTTTCTTTAAAAGTGCTTTTAATTGACCAGAAATTGTGTAATAAGGTAGTTTTAACGCTATTTTAGCGCTTAGCTTTTAAGGTCATTTTGGCCCAAAAAGGCGTATACCTTGGCCAGACATGCAGAGGTTTGGGGGTCTAGGCCCCCAGAATAGAAAAAATGAAAAATTTTGTGGGTAAAATGAGGCAAAATGATGGACAAAAAATGGGTGAAAGTTGAAATTTTTCTTCAAAAAGCTTCAAATTAATCAGAAACTGTTTAATAACGTAGTTTTAACGCTATTTTAGCGCTTATACCAGTTTTTGAGGTCATTTTGGCCCGAAAATGCTCAATTTTGACCCTTCTTCCCTCCAAGATCGGCCATGCTGTGCATCTATGGATTACCCCCTCACTCCCTCCTCTTTGTGCATATACGCTTGCGCTCTGCAAATTTTGGAAGTGATCAATGAACCTTACATTATAATTTTTGCTTTTAAGACCTCTTTTGCTGGATACAAACAACCAGATAAACTATGATGCATATCAAGCGCAGAGTGCGCCAAGCTTTCTGGATAGAACGGAAGACGACAGACGGACGGAAGAGGAGAAAAAGCAGGATGAGCAGATGGAAAAGTTTTCCTGCTTTGTTTTCGATAAAGTACCAGTTTGCAATTTAGATAATTTGCAGTTTCCTCGAAATTCGTTGCAGCGTACGATAAATGAACATTTGAGCAAATGCCTTCCGAGATGTCCAGATTTTAAGAGTAAGCTGAAGCAAATAAATATTTATTTGCTTCGCGGCATCTTTTTTACAAAATACATTGATGCAAACTTTATGAAATTGAGGATGTAATTATATAATTCAGTTTAAACAAATACAAATTGTGTGAATTAATTTTTCAAGGTTTTTTAATGAATATAAATTCTGAATATTTTTAAGAACATCGTTCGACACGGTTACAGTGTTATGCAGGCCAGTGGTTTACAAATTAATAAATATGAGAAAAATAAATAAATATATAAAAAATAAATAAATAAGTGCATTAAATAAATAAATAAATACAGGCTCTGCTACATATGTACGCATTTCAAAAATTTTTGAAGTTCTTAAGTTCTTATAAGCCTAATCTTCTAGCAATTTGATTCTTTCAAAAATGCTCGATTATCATTGCTCTTTAGGTTTTCAGCAGCAAGCAGCAATAGTCTTTCTCACGAAATCTTACGCATATGTAACTGGTAATTGTTTGATATACCAACAAATGTAGTTTAAACTGAAACGACAGCTTTGATATTATGCGTAGCTAACGGGGAGTATACAAGGTTCTGATATGTAGAATTTTATTACTGTACATTGATGGTAGCTGTTTTGATGCTCTATGAAATGATTCCTTATGCACCAAATTTCGTAAAATACACCATATATGTAGTTGCCTATTGTTGTCTACAATTGACTGGCTACATATTGAAACCTGCTTGATTGGTTAATATTTGTTATAAATATGTAACCTGTATGCTGTCAAAAGAAGGAGTCGAGATCCTTGATAGTGAGCATGCAGTGTCAAAGTTGTCTAGGTGTGACTTAGACGCGCTCATGCCCATAGATGCACATCACGGGAATTCTGGTGGGAGGGGGTCAAATTTTAAAGTGCCTTTTTCAGGCCTAAAAATGGTGGGTACGTGTCAAAAACATCGTTTTTCGGCGTTTCTGACAATGCTCTATCTTTCTAGAGTATTAAAACAAAACATTTCGGAAAAAATCAGAAAAAGTCAAATAAATTGAACAAACTATAGTGAAAACTTGAGTATATGGCGCGAAGCGCCGAATATCCGTCACTTTTGAGCAAATATATAGCTAAAAACCCTTTAAAACCACCTTTTCTACGAATTTTAGAAGATTTTTGGAAACTTCTGAAAAAATCGCCGATTCGGGGAGAGGTGTAAAAATTTTTCTGGGAGGTGGAAAACCCCCAAACCACCTATATCATGTATGCTCATGTGTAATATGGTACAGTAGTACGTTATATGCGGTAAACTGGGTTTATTGACCCTTATTAGAAAGGTGAAATGAAAAATACAAAAATTTATAACTACGGGGAAAGTTTTATTTTTACCTTTTTTTACCTCGAATTTTCGGCGTTTTTTTAAAGTTGGTTGAATGATTGCCTTGCAGCACCTTTCGTTTTCTTAAAATCACCCGATAGTCATACATGATCTTGGGGTTCACCCTATACCCCAGGAAAATTTCACCCCCACCCTCAATTTTTTTTCACCCTCCCCCAGAATTGGCGATTTTTCAAAAGTTCCCAAAAATTTCAGGAAAATTCGTAGAAAAGATGCTTTTTTAAGCGTCTTCAGCTATCTATTTGCTCCAAAAGTGTCAAATTTCCATCGCTTGACTGCATTTTATTCAATTTATTGACACGTTTTTCGATTTTTTACGAAATTTGTTACGATTTTATGCTCTAGAACAATAAAGTATCGTCAGAAATACCGTTAAACGATGTTTTTGACGCGTATGCACCATTTTGGCGCCCAAAAAAGACTTTAAAATTCACCCCCCCCCCCTCTCTAGAATTCCCATGCTGTGCATGTTTCCTGACTCTGGTTTTCCAAAACCTTAGGTAGGGGTAATATTCAACACGTGGGCGTTGGGGCTTTGAGGTATTCATCCCCCCCCCTCCCCAGATAGCCGAATACCCCTACTCCATCAGAAATCAAAAAAACCCCAGAATTCAATTTTTGAAATTTTTATTGTTTTTTCGCAATTTTTTGATGCCAATGGATAGTTCTTGTTGAGGAACGCTGAAAAGTGGTGTTTTCTGGCCATGCCGCCATTTTTAAGACCAAAGGTTTTTAAACAGTTCAGCATCGAATTCTAATTCAGCCAGAACCATATCCAAATTTTTTTCTCCATGTCCCTTTCGAGAAACGTCCGGGATCTTCCTCCAACTGCAAGAAACGTAACGATTTCGTTCAGATTTGTTGATAAGATTCAAGTCTCGTCTATTGCCAGGCTACTTGTCTTTTATTTAGCTGGATAACATGCAGACGCATGAACTCGATCAATAATTTGAGCGGTTTTCGAATCAAAACTTATTTTGAGGTTAAAAATTGAAATATCAGCAATATTTCCCTTTGACTTTTTTTGCTTTATATGCAAACTGTAAATTGTTTAATGTAAACTGCATGATGCAGAATTGAATTTTTCACAGGACGGTATATTGTAATTTGTTGTAGCATCCAATCGTATGACTTCAGGGGTAGTGCTAGTCATTACGCGACAACCTGTATAAATACAACTGAGCATAGTTTCCCATGGTCCAGAGTTGAGGGAAGGGTGAAATCCCAATATGGGGGACCAGTAAATTAGGTGATGTTTTATTATTAGCCGACATGAACAAATTTTTGTAGATATATTATTAAATATATTTTTAAACATACACATTTCTACATAGTACCAGTGTGTGACCTGCGACTGGCATGCAGTCATAAACAGTCTTTTGTCTGTACAAGGTACCCTTGTACATGTACAAAGATGGTACCCAAACGTCTTTGTACATTTTGTACATGCAAATTTTTGTGTACTATAATATGTTACATCAGCGATTTTAGTGTGATTTTTTTACCTTTGGTAGTGTATTTTAGCTAATCTCTGGGTTTCTGAATATTTGACATTGTTCCATTCTAAATGCAAATTTTACCATTCTAAGGATATATAGGACAGACAGAGCGCCTTCTGTTCTGAGTATTCTAAAATCATCTAAAGATTCTTTAAACAGTTTTAAAAATTCACAGAGTGAAAAGCGAATGCTAGAAAGCAGTCTGGATTTTAGTAAAAAACAGCTGCTCGGCGTATGTATTAAGTTTTTATTCTCCATAGGACTCCTGCGCAAACGCTCATTAATGGCTTTTAGCGACTGCGCAAATGGGGTTATTTAGCGATTTTTTTCGAATTTTTCTCCAATCGCAACCCGCTTGCTTGTTTTTCAGTTGATGATGCCAAAAAGTGCAATCAGAACCATCGCAAACTATTCAATCAGTTGAAAAATTTACTAATATTCGATCATTTATATGAGACGTGTGTCTGGGATTACGATCCGCGGTTCAGCGTAGATTATTTGCCCGACACCAAACGCGGTTTGAACGAAGCTCCTTATTTCGTATGGAATAAAACGTATGCCGAAGAGGAGAATAAATGGCGCAAATACACCCATTTGCTCGAAAGTATAAATAAACGGAAAGTGAACGAAACAATTTTGGCCGCCACTGCCAACAAAAGTGGTTCTCGTAAGTGCCGAAATTCAAAGCTACGCCCAAAATATAGGCCTCTTGTTTATCAGTAGGAACACAGCGCTTTGAGTACAAATCGGGTTTAATCGGGCAAAACGGATGGAAACAGAATCTTTTTACAAATACTCGAAAGCTTTTTTTAATTTAGACGTTAGTATTATTTCCTTTGCTTATTTTTTCTTGTCAAATCTAATAATTTTCGGCTTCTCATTTCTGTTGACTCCTTTTGGCCGCGCTTTGCAGCTACAGTTTTGACCGGGCATGCAGTGCACAGCACGGGAATTCCGGGTCGGGGTTAAATTTTGAAGCATCTTATTTGGCAAAAAAGGTGGATCGCGTCAAAAACACCTTTTTTCGGCGTTCCTGACGGTGCTCTATCTTCATCTTTGAAGAGCGTAGGAAACATAAAAAAGTTTCAAAGAAACAAATATCAGGAAAATGCAATTAGGCTGGACAAAATATAGTCAAAAATAAGTCGCGATGCGCCGAAAATTTGTCACTTATGAGCAGACAGTCATATATAGCTAAAAACATATGTATGTAACGGCTCGAAATTTTGTGTAGGGTGGGAGGTCCCCGGCCATTTTTAGGGGCAGTCAAAAACGCCTAAAAAACTGTCAAAAAATTTGATTTTTTACAAAAATCGGGGGGTCAAAAATTTTATGGCTTTCGGGTTTGAGGGAACGACCGACTTAAGGTGGGGAATTCCTTTTCCCGTGTTATGTACATGCATGGCTAAAAACGCTTAAAACGGCACCTTTTCTGCGATATTTTTCGGAAATTTTATGAAAATTGCGAGTCCCGGGGATGGAAACAACAAATGGGCTTATGGACTCTAAATGAAAGGGTTTTGTTTGATATACTAGCAGTAGTGATAAACTGTATGAATCTCCATTAAGCAATTTAATAGAATTGTCACTAAATTAAAGTGCACGCGATCACGCACATCGATTTAACGCATAGAATTTGATTTTTTATGGTGTCTACGTGAAATGGAACTTCATTTTGCAAGTATGATCAAACATAAGCCCAGTTCAATGTCTACAATGCAATGTATTGTTTTTAATGGTAGATATAAAGCGTCTTTATAAAACCGGAATGAACTCGTGATGTTGCTTATGAGACACCACCCGTCATATCTTTTGCATTTTTGTGGGATTCAAATTATAAAACTGCAATTATTCCGCCGATTTTGAGTCAAAAACTTTTTGACTTTATTTTCTATTTCTAGAGACGGGCTTAGATGCATCTTGTGTAACCATTGAGAAATTTGACAGCGATGAAATTAAAACAACTAAGCTTGCTTTGCTAATGAAATCGTCGTTCACTTTTCCGGAGGATTCGATAAGCGAGGATTATTGTGGAATGTATGACTATTTGTAGAAATTTGTATTCATGTGCTTGAGTATCCTTATTGCATATACTTAGTTCAGCTGATTAAACATTAATTATTGTATAAATAGTGTAATAATAACATTTTTATTTTTCATTTTTTCAGTGTTTTTTATTAATAACGTCTTTTACTTTATTGAAACGAATGAAATGGTAATTGTTCCATAGCGCTAGATTCATTTTGTTTTCAATAAAACGTGCATTTTCGTTTTTATTAAATGATAAAAATTTGAAATATTTTTCTTCGTTGTTTGTATGTATGTACATAGTACCTACTTTAATATTGCTTAGCTACATAGCATAGTAGTCGGTGAAACTCATACATGTAACGGCTCGAAATTTTGGTTGGGGGTCCCCTGCCATTTTTAGGGGGGGGGTAAATGACCACTAATTTTTGGCCCAAAACGGCCGAAAAACACCTAAAAACGGTCAAAAATTCGATTTTTTCCAGAAATCGGGAAGTCAAAAGTTTTCTGGCTTAGCGGGGATGGGGTACGGCCAATTTTAGATTGAGTGATCCCTCTCCCTCCCTGTTACATGTATGCTGGAATTCTTTTGTCTAACAAAGACGGGGATAGGCAACCGACTTCTCGTGTCACATGCATGCATAGATTTTACAGCGGACCTGTACTATATTCTTATTTGATGAACAGTAATTACATATGCATCACATAAACTTCTTACATAACTAAATTGCAGAAAACAATATATGTGTTATTTTTTATCGTTATGATTCTTCATCGTAGTGAGTTTTTGTAACTGCATTATAGTTACACCCAGGGGTGTAACCAGGCGGGGGGGTGGCGGCGTCCCCCTCCCCATAATGAAAAAATATTTTTATTTTTCACAAGGTTCCCCAAATGAAAAAAATTGAAAATTCTCAAAGTCAACTAGAAGGGCAGCCAAAATGCGTTTTTAGCACACTGTTTAGCTTCTAAACTCAAAATTTTTCTGCGCTTCGCGCCGGATTTCTTATTTTCTATCTTTTTTCTTACCTCAGAAGCCCAGATTTGACTTAAAAATAGCGAATATGTCAAAAAAATTTGGCGCTTCGCGCCGATTTATTAATTTTTTGAATTAGTTTTCTTTGCAAAACCGCAAAATTAAATGCAAAGAAAAGAATTTCGAAATGTTTTGGAGTCAAGCTTTAACTTGATATTGAGAAATTAGTCATACCGGTAGGTTAAAAGACAGATTTTTGATATCCACGTTTGAAATCAAGCAAGAAAATTTTTATTTTTTTCAAATTTCTCGCTTCACCATGGCATAGATCTCGATGTATTTAAAACGGAACGTTTTCATATCTTAATGACGATTTACCTTCTGGATATTAAGGGTCCTTTAATTGTCATTTCATATCACTTATCCGTAAATTTTGGACTTGATCAATGTTGAGCTTCTTAAATATTTAAGTCAGCAGTTGTTTTTACCTTTTTCAAATATTTTAATCATAATCAAACATATGTTTCGTTTTTTATGCGAAGGCTAGCGTGCTCTCGACTTTTTCCGAGAAATTGATTTTTCTAAATTACTGATCGAAATTTAGAAAGTCGTCGATTATTTTTTCCATACCCACATTTTGGGACGGATAAGAGGAGGTCTTATGCCTGCTAAAGGAGAAGATTTTGATAACAAGTTTTTTTGCTTCAATTATCTGTTATTATTAGAAAAGTTAGTGTCGAACGAATTTTGTTCAAAATAAGGTGTTTTCCTACTTTCGATATAATGCTACGGCACCTTATAAACTAAACTCACTTGCAAAACAAGCTTGTCACATTCGACCTTAATGACCACAAGATTTTTTATGCATGTTCTATGTATGTATGTAATGCACATAAGTCGCCTTTTTTTAATTTAGATGTCAAATAGCTTTTTCGAGTATCCTAGCATCTATATCGCACTATACAACTCCGCTTCATAATGAACAAATTCTTGAGCATTGCTGTCGATGTGCTATTGATCTTTTGGTAACTCGAAATTCGATTATAGAGCCCAACGACAGTAAAAAAACGTGGTTTACGAATACCATTAAGTCAATTATCAAGGTACGTCTGCTGTACCTGATTGTTATGTAACCAATGTTATTAGAATTTTTATTACCTATTATTATTATTATTATTATTATTATTATTATGTTCAGTCAAATGTTGCACTGTTTTTCATTTTTCGGACCTAAACATTTTTTGGAATTTTGTCGCTTTTAAAAGTACCAAATCTTTTTTAACATGGTTCCAAAAATGGCCGACTTCATCCGCCCAAAATTTTGACCTTTATTTAGGTTTATGAGTTGAGTGCGATTCTTACAATTACCTTGACTTGAACAACATCATTCAGACTAAGCGCGCCTGTTTTTCAGGGAGGGGTTGGTTCCGTCAGGGCGAATTGACCAGTGATCCTCCCTCAGAATGCTTGTTGACTCCGCAAAATGCTGCTGATCTCCCCATAATTGCTGTTTTTTACAGAAAATCAAACAACATATTTTTATTGTGCAATGCTTTAGGCGTTTTTATCGTGCTTTCGGCTCATAAATATTTATTTCCGAGAAGCCATTTTTGACTATAGCTTTATTCTATTTCACGAAATTTTTTACCCAGAAAGAGCATCGTCGGAATAATCTGAAAAAATTTTTTGCTTATCGTTTTTAAGTCCAAATTACGATTCAGAAAACAACATTTTAAGTTGACCCCTCAGAATTCTCATGCTGTATATACAGGGTGGCCCATGGAAAAAGGCTTTACCCCAATGTTACGTCATAACTTGGTCAATTATTGACATAAAAGTTTAAGACTAGCTGCATTAGATAGATAAACATGTCTTTGTTTACACCGCGTTAAAAACTTCGATCAGCTGTCTGCGGTTCGTGCGCTACTTTGATTTGTTCACACCTCACTTTAATATTTTCAAACCCCATATTTGCTGCATTCTATCAAATTATTGCGTATACAGGTAACCCTTTTTTGACAATATATGTATGCAGTCAAAAGATTAATTAGCACATTCAAACCCCTAGAGTAGATAGGCGTCCTACCAAATGCGAAAACTTCAAGGTATCGTCAGAAGAGGGTGAAAATTGATGGCGGGACCAATGACGCTATTGGTTCTGAGGAAAATTAAAATAGGGTGAAGACAAACCGTAATAACACTTGAACCACTGAAATCTGATCAAAATTTTCTACACGATTTGAGAGATCTTCACATCATCCGAAGTTATGACCTCTTAGATCGAAATGCAGCCTTTTTATGGGCCACTTTGTATATATACTTGTCTTGCTATTATAGTTTTCCAAGGTCGATAGTTCAGGTGGCGAAATCCCAAAATTTGGGATCACTATATTTAGAGTTTGGCCTGTTTTGCAGATCAAATAAATAAAAATGCTTGAGACATCCTATGTAAAATGTTTTAATGTGGAAAACTGCATTTTTTACCTTTTATCCAATTTTGACTCGTTTCGTCACTTTTGTAAGTAAAAAGTATAAGAATTTATCGAAAATTTTTACTTCTTAGATGATTTTAACTCCATCCTAGGCATTTTATGCGCAAACAAAACAGAAATGTACTAGTCGGCCGGAAAAATATTTAAGATTTTTACTATTATTGTTCCCAAAAATTATACAGAAAGTGTTTGATAGTTCAAAATCGTCTGACAATGACTCGAGTCTTGGACCCTGAAGTAGAGGTAAAAGCCTCACCCCTTATGGAAATGGTGAATGCTATAACTTATATCAATAATTTGCAGACTTACAAAACGAGACCGGAACATTGGATGTGTGATCTGTGCAGCATACCATTGACTAGCTCTCAACACGCGCTACAACATTTTGCGGGCACAGTTCACAAGAAAAAAGCTAGCGAGGGCACTACAGCCAGCAATCAGATTATTGCGATGGAACTTCAGATGTAAACCAATCGCTTTATCTAAGTTCTGCATTTACAAATTACCTATTTACGTTGCAGTTTTTATTTTATGTAAAATTTTCTTGCGACAAACGTGTGAACTGAACTAGGAGTTCTCTCAATAATAGATATGGATATGTAAGATGCACGTGACTCTTCTGATGTAAAAATAAAAATGACTCTTAATACATATGTGAACCTGCTACACGAATGCCTGATTTTTGGGCAAAATAGCATTACGCGTCAAGAATATTCAATTTTGTCCTCTGAGGGACCCTTACAAGAATGCTTGTACTTTCAAAGTTTTGGGGATAGTCCCCCTATCCCCCGCACAGCTACATGCTTATTTGTTACGCCATTTTTGTGTGCTTTTTTGCAATTTTTCATCGAATATTGTGTTTAGTCATTTACATAAATTGAAAACATTTTTGTTTGTTCTCAAAATTTAGCAAATAAATAAAATTAGTAATGAATATTTTGTTTTTTCTTCTTTTTAAATTTACTTTCGTTTTTTATTTCTTAAAAAAATTTATGTTGCATACATATGTATGCAGGCCCGTATCCAGGATTCGGTCAAGGGGGGCGGACCCAACATGAATTGGTCTGTTTTTTGGGTAATTCATCGGGATAGCACGCGAAATCCGCATTTTTCGACGTTTTTTGACATACTCTATCCATTGAGATAATAAAATTCTGACTTTTTAAAAAAAATTTCGTTCACTCAAAAGGCTATAAGAAAGTGTCATTTTTTTGTCCCGCTTGAACCAAAATGATGGATAATACTTCACATCCAGCGGAAGCGCCGAAAATTAGAAGATTGGACGACAAAGACATTCGATTTTTCCAATCCTTCCGTGCAGTATCTTGCCTTTCAAAATTTTTGTCCTGCTAAGGGGAGGGGGGTGGCCGCCTTCCCCCCACCCCTACCCTAAATACTTAATGTTAGTATATGATTTAATTCACCATAAATTCCTATTTACGTCAGTTTGGTGTTTACTTCGAATAATTTTCATAACACGTATCAGCGTATATATGTGTCTTCAACTTTTGATTTTCTCGTAAAATTTATCCTCAAAAATTAGACTGGGAGGTCTAGAATTCCGGTACGGTAATAATGCTTCAAATTACTCTATTCTATTTATTAAATAAGTATGTTGGCATTTATTTACTGTAGTAAACGCATTCAAATTAAGTTTACATCTCAAAAGCTTTGAAAAAATCAAGAGTTTCTTAATTTTTAGCGCCTCACAAAGTCTATATGATACGGCCCTTTTATAATGTTTCTTATTGAAACTTAATTCTTACGTTCAACAACCGTTGTGTTAAGCGTTAGAGTTAGAAAGGCGACACTTTTAAATGTGCTTTCCGTGTACAGTGAATTATATTTTTATAATAAGTAATTCTCAGAGATTTGAAATATTTTTTGCTCTATATTCAAGAAGCTATGTAAGGGTGACATTCATAGGTGGGCAGCATCAAAATTCTGGGGGTGCAAGGTTTTTCAAGGTTCAGAAAATGGTCTTAAAAAATGGTGGTATGACAAAAAACACCATTCTTCAACGTTTCCCATCGAGCAATATCTATTGGTATCAAAAAATTGCAAAAAAAAAACAAAAATCAAAAATTGAATTCTGGGGGTATTCAGCCTTCTAGGGGTGTATGCATACTCCCCTACGTCCGCGTATGGCGATATCCATACATCACACATGGGCAACAACAAAATTCTTGGCTCCAACAGGGCCGAATCGCCAAAAATAGCACCAGGAATTCAATTCTGATAGTCTATCGATTTTTGGGTTCTTGTAGATCCTTGGGGGTCCAGCCAGACCCCAGACCCCCCACGCTCATGTGCGGTGATATCCTGTTCTGTTTGAATCCCGGCTTTGCGCGTGAAATTAAGAATATTCAGAAAAAATTAGTGCGATTTATTTATTTTTGCTTTGATTCCTTTCCATTAAAACCGTAATTTCGCATAATTTTTAGAAATGGGAGCTCATTGTTTTCATTTTTATGCACTGTTACACCGGTTTTTCAAACAGTTTTCCCATCAGGGCTGCCACCACATCTGGGCGTGGGGGGTTTGGGGGTATGCACTCCCCCTAGAAACCAAAATACCCCACCCCCAGAAATCAAAATACCCCCCCAGAATTCAATTTTCGAAAATTTTTTTCGCAATTTTTTTTAATGCCAATGGATAGTGCTCGATGGGAAACGTCGAAAAATGGTGTTTTATTCGCCATACCACCATTTTAAATGCCATTTTTTGACCTTTGAAAAATCTTGCACCCCCGCTGCCCACATATGACTGCCACTCTTTGACGAAATCAGAGTTTAAGGAATCCCATTTTTTAAGCATCATGTCGGACTCATGTGGCGATCTTGTGTTAAGAAGACGTAATTTCTCCTCCGCTTACCGAGTTCTACCCTCAGGTGGGCGGCACCAAAGCTCTGGGGGTGCAAGATTTTTTCAAAGGTAAAAAATGGCCTTAAAAATGTTGGTATGGAGAGAAAACACCATTTTTCAACGTTTCTCATTGAGCAATATCCATTAACATCAAAAAATTGCGGAAAAAAAACCAAAAAAGTTTTCAAAAATTGAATTATTGGTGGGGGGGTATTTTGGTTTCTGGCGGTGCATACCCAACCTCCCCCCTCACGCCCAGGTATGGTTCTAGCCATTTGCATCACAAAAAAATTGAAAAAAATTCTATAAAAAAGAAGCTTTAGTGGTGCTATTTCATGTAGTAACTAAGCTGAATGCATCTTTCAGCTAGATGCAATAGCAGTAGAATAGCCGAAAGAAAGTGAAAACATATTTAATGCAATGATATGTTTGAATCGGTTTCTATGCAGCGGATTTTTTTATCCTTGACATATGGCAAGTAGTGCAATTGTGTTAAGGGATAATTATTTAAGGCGTGCCAATATGCCTACGGATTTCGTGTCGTCGAATAAACTAAAATCTGCTCCTGCTTTTAATTCTAGAGGCAACGTCGCTTATTTCAAAGGTATATACTTTATTTTTTTGATTATGCGTAGGTTTCATGTAATGCGATTGAATAAAATAAAATTATCATTAAATCCGATTATCCTGTGTATAATGTGCGTAATTTATAAGTAATTGATACCTATTTATAATTTAATCATCAAATTGTCGATGTAGCTCTGTTTTAATTGTTTTATCATTGTTCGTTTATCCTTGCATTCAATTCTATTCTATTTTAGTTTTTTGAACAAGAGTTTTGATGACTAATCGTTTTTTTTTTGAAGGAGTCCCAAATCAAAGTGTACGCTCTAGCTATAGGTCACAATATGGCCCATATGGGGGTCAGCCGCTCACCTGGGCGTGGGGGGTCTGGGGGTATGCACCCCCTCTCCAGAAAAACCAAAATACCCCCAGAAATCAAAATACCCCCCAGAATTCAATTTTTAAAATTGTTTTGTTTTTTTCGCAATTTTTTGATGCCAATGGATAGCGCTCGGTGAAAAAGGTTGAAAATGGTGTTTTTCACCATACCACCATTCTTAAGGCCATTTTTGACCTTTGAAAAATCTTGCACACCCCCCAGAATTTTGCTGCTGCCCACGTATGATCAGTCGGTCTTGGGGATTAAGAATTGGGCTTTTTGGGACCAAAATGACCTCGAAAAATGGTATAAACGATAAAATAACGTTAAAACTACGTTCTTACTTAGTTCCCGGTCAATTTAAACCATTCGTGATCAAAATTTTCAATTTTTCATCCGTTTTTTGCCTTCATTTTGCCTTATTTTCCCGAGAAAATTTTCCGTGGGGTCTAGATCGCACGTTGGCATGGAGGTATTCGACACCCCCCCCCCAAGTTGAAAAACCACGCAGATTACTGTATACCAAAGAATTCTATTTCTTAGTTACATATTTGTTGATTTCACCCAACCAGTCTCCCAGAATTTTCTAGCTGCCCATCTATGTTCCCTAGACCCTCAACATCACGTGCATGTCTAACTTTAACCCAAATTACGTTCATGCTGCTCATTTCCTAGCTTAGATTTATTTATCTTATTTATATGTTATTTATCTCTTATTCATATACAGCTGCTTTCCATCGGATCTTCTGATAAAATGCCCATACGAGATAATAAAAAGAGCCTTGCTATGATCTCTCTTATTAAATCGCATTTTAGTAGAATGTTGTGGCGATTGATTTAAAAGAAGAATATAAATGTTGCTTAGCATATTTTTTGTTTTTATGTTGGTAGGTAGGTTGGATTGAGACTTTTTTTGAATGTTTTTATATCAAAACATATTTTATTGATGCTGATCATTATTTTTTATGTCTAGGATTCATACGTGTACCTAGCAGACGTGTTTTTGGGGGACCACCCGCAAAATGACTGTGACACCTCCAGAATTGTCGATTTTTTGTAAAAGTCGTAAAAAGTTTGCCTTTTTAGGTGCTTTTAGTTGATTTTTGGCTCAAAAATCTCAAGCGCCATATGCATATTTTTTGACTATATTTTGTTCAATTTATTTGATTTTTTTGAGATTTCTTTTACGTTTTTATGTTCTAGGAAGAGCGAGCATTGTCTGAAACATCAACCACAAAGTTTTTGACGTTTACTTATCGTTATTAGCCCAGAAATGCATATTTTTTAATTTTTTGGCCTGTCCTATCCCCTCTCCCCCTCCGACCTTCCCCAAAAATTTCCATTGCTGTATATTTATGGTACCAAGTACCCACTCACATTGCTAACTTTTTTTAGCAAAAGTACCTATATGTTGGACATGCAAATAGAACTTACATTGTTTAAGCCACAAGATCACTCGGTTCAAGCAGTGGATACGTTGGAAATTTTCGGCAATAAATGGATTCTGCTTCAAACATTGGACGTTAGGTCGCGAAGTGCTAAACTTCTTGGCGCTTGATTTCGATGACTTGACAAATAATCAGATTTTAATAGTTCATTCTATAATGTAACCAACTTGCTTGTGGGTTTCATGTACATATGTTCTACTTTGTACATTGTTCATTTAAATAAATTTAAATCCGAGACAAAACGTTCCTCACCGTACTCCACTTATTGATATCTGCCAAAAAAAGGATTTCAGTCTCTCAGGAAGATGCTAGATTTTAATGAACCATACACAAAGCAAGACCGAAATTTCAGAGGCGGTAATGAACCGATGATTGAAAAACACCGTTTCTCATTGAGCCCAATCCATTGGTTTAGAAAAATTAGCGGGCGAAGTTTGTAGCTCTGGTGTCAAAATATTGCTTAAACCTTGTGAAAGTGAAGCAATCAGCGGTCGCATAGTACAAAAGTGGTTCGCATTATTGTAGCTTATAGACCGTCTATAACTTGTGCATGAATTTTCACCGAGCGAGGATTAAGATAATTCTGATCAATGCTATAATCGTGATCTGTCAGGTTATTGCCGGGATAGCTTTTAAATTATGGCCGAGCTACTGTGCAACTGACTATTATACACTAGCAACAGAAAATGCTACGATGGAACAAAAAGGGGAATATACTTGGGATTGAGAATCATCGAAGATGTAAAAGGGGGACTAGGAAAATCTCCTATGTTATATGCCAAAAGTCGCCTAGAAACCACTTTTGTGGCAACTCGGATTGAATCTTGAAAATGATTTACATGCGCAAGGTTTCGTGCACGTAACATTGTGCATTGATCACAATTTTCAAATCGATGTAAATAAATTTTAAACCGCTTTGAATTGGAGAAACAATCGTATTATTGTACCTACACAGATTGAGTAATATCATTGTTGTAACCTGTATGGAACCACTTTTCTAATTTGCTTGAGCCTTGATCATGCACTAGGGTAATGTGAAGTGTGCTGTAGTCTGTTTCATGGAACACCGTGCATGGATCACAAATTTCGAGTCGATGTTCAACGATTACAAAAGCGATTTAAACTGAAACAGCAGTCACGGTACTTAATGTGAATAGCAATGATAACCGTATGAAATTTTACATTCAAGTCCTCTTACTGTAGGTAATCAGAAAGTACTTTTGTAGCTATTTTCTTGAATGCTGAAAATTGATTTCCATGTGAAATTTTTTATACCTTACATATGTACGTACAGCTTTCGATTCAATGCAATTTTTTTATTCGTTTACACGTATCGCATATCAAGCTAAATTACAATTAGAATTATATTCTGCGAGACATCTGGGCTCACGTTGTCAATGACATACATATTTATAAATCGCTGTGTGCAACTTAATTTCTGCTCACTAAGCGCTGTGATATTTTTCATCTTAGTCTACATATTGTGTTTAAAGCGTCGACTCATGGATAAGCTGAATATGTGATTTTTATCAGTAAGTTAATTGATCTGCTGGAAGACGAGAATAAATTATGCCGCAAAAATTCTATTGAAAAACCCTTCTTTGCTACGTAGCTAAAGTGAGATCCAGCGACTTACAGTAAATAAGAAAGAAGGGATCACTGTAACCTCCGGAAACATTTACTGAAAAAGCTCTCGGATAAATGAAAGAGACTATAGGTTTTCGCAATGCGCTGATTAAATCTACTAAAGGAATGCCAAATTACGTGCAACCTGATGAAAAGCCTTATACGCCGATTGGCTGAATTTTCACTGCTTTTCAACAAACCGTGGTAACAACCCGAGCTGTAAAATTTTCTGCTATAGTAATAAGCTATAAAGCGAAAATGGGCCGTCTAGAATGACATGGACGATAGTAGAAGAAGAAACTGGAGGTAGCAATGCCAACATTCGATCTCTGAGCGACTTCATATGCTATAGTCTGTTTCATTTCATTGAACCCTTTTTCCCCAACTTTTAAATTAGAATTGGAATACGCTTATTACTGTAACTCGTCCAATTCTGCTTACGGATTCGCTAATCGCCTTGTGTGGTCGGCTGCGCTATTCTGTTCGCTCGATTCGTGATAATGGCAGATCAACGAACTGATCTGCGACCCATCCTTCCCGTACTACAACCCTATCAGCAAATTTAAGAAAAAGGATTGCGAGATACTGAATTCTGGTCGGCTACCAGGCACAGATAGTCTAAATTACGGGGGAGGGTGATGGGAAAAAATCGCCAAAAATAGCACCGAAAATTCAATTCTGGTGGTCTGTTGATTTCGGGAGGGGTCATCCTCATTCGGGGGAGGAGGTAATCCGCCGGAATCTGGGTGTCTAGACTTTTGCGCCCATCTGTGCTGCCAGGACGATGGTGAAAATTTGACGAATTTCATGGAGTCTTAATTCTGGCAAACGTAGTTCTGCTCCAGGCTGATGATCGAATTTTCAAAAAGTAAGACGTCAAAAACATGCAGAAAAATCAAGCTAACTTATGTAGCAGTTAAGTAGAAATGCTGGATGGTCAAATTTTTTCACGTTTTTCGACAAAATTAGGTTTTCTCCCTACGGAGTGTGTTGCTTTGGGCAGGATGTTGGTTAATCGCTGTTTTCTGGGTCTTTTGACACCTAAACTTTTTATCCTACGTATACCTGCATGCCCGTATCCACGATTTTGTTTCGAGGGGGGCAGAACAGGTCTTTTGAAAACATAAAGGGGGCCAAACAGTGAATTAAAAAACATGTTTGAAGGCCACGAGAGCTGCACACTTTATAAATTTTGCTATCCAGATTCCTTAAATATGGCTAGAATCCAAGGGACACTCTCTTCGAGGTTTGGGGTGGCGCGCTGAAGCGCCCCTCAGCGGGGTCCGCGGCAGAGTTCCTGGAAAATTTGGTGTAAGAAGCAACTTAAAGTTGAATCGTAAAGTTACAAATTTTAAAAAATCAGCCCAATTTAGGTTCTGATATCAGTCCGGAAATAGTCAGACTTCATCACTAAAATTTTTTATCATTCACAAAAATGTCGAATATTCTCGTTTCTTGCGTGGATCTCATTCTCTGCGTAAAATCTGCGAGAAACAGAAGACATATAGATGTGCTTTAGATTGTATAAAGATTAAATATTAAGTATTTTCACCTCGCGTTTGGGATGAAGTATACAATACTTAATTGTGAAATTCGGCGCAAAGAGTCAAAAATTTTTGCGATTTTTTGCTATGAAAAGCAAGGGTGAAAGGAAAAAATCATTCTCAAATTTCATCTGGGGGGCATGGCCCCTAATCTTCTGGATACGGGCCTGTAGGTATACATACGTAGGTATGTATCTTTCGATTTTTCAGGGCTAGGTACATATTTATATATATTGTGTTGCTAGTGTAATACGTTGACACCTGCCCATAAAAACGGAGCACGTACGGCCTTTATATTTGAAAAAATTAAAAAATAAGAATTCTCAGTTTCTCTTAGCCATTTGTATTCATACCCGATGTAGATTTTATTGGCAGCATTTAAAGGGTGCACTAAAATCTTATTTTGTGTAGTTTAAGCATAAAACCGTGAATGAATAGGTCTTAATCTTGTTTAGAATGATTTTAAATTATGAATATTTACAACTCGTTTTGTATTATTCATCTGCTTTTTAAAAGTATATGTAAGGAAAATTTTCCTTCAAAGCCTGCATTTAAACTTTCAGATGAAATATTTCATATCGTAATCTATTTTATTTAATTTAAAATAACTTTGGAATTTGCCATTTCATTCCTCTTTCATATTTTCTCGTTATGCCATCATTACTCGGCTTATTTACCATTCTTTACTTTATAGATCCCTTTAGCGCCCTGCATTTTCGTCGGTAATTTTGATTCATCTGTCAGACAGTGGCTCCTGCTTAGAAGATTTGATAGAAGCAGCACTTTGTACCCTCTAAGTGTAACTAATTTTGCTAGGTAAGTCAATTCGTATGAATGCTCCCTAACAATTTTTTCGAAGGGGTTGAAAGGGGAAAGATAATTTGAAAATGTTGCACTTTTCACTACATTACTTATACGTTTTTCCCAATTTATTATTATCATTCAAAAATGTGGAACTTGGTTTATTTAAATTTTTGAATATATTTAATGTGTGATAATTGAACCTGTATCAAAATTAGGCGACCCTGGTGCTGTGTATAATAGAAAGCCATAGTAAAGCACCGTTATTTGTATATGTCAATGACTATTCCAATGTACAAAATGTTTTCCGACCATCTTTAAACATATTCAAACGTTATGTGCTCACTTAAATTATTACATGCTTACCCCTAGCCCCCTCCCGCTCATCCTCCTATGTGCATATACATGTATATATATTTATTAATTACTTATTCTCATATGCGAAATGGCTCGAAATTTCGGCTAGGGGATTCTCGGCCATTTTCAGGGCGGTAGGGGGTAGAAGACGTCAAATTTTGGGCCAAAAAATAGCAAAAAAAGCACCTGGAAGTGGCCTAAAAAACGCACGTGTTTTTCAAAAATCGGGAGGAGTTCAGAAGTGTTCTAACTTTGGAGTGCGACCAACTTTAGGTGGGGCCTAGCTTAACCCTCTCCTACATGCCTGCTTTTTCTGTTCCTTCGGCGTATGTTTCTCTTTTAATATTATTTATTTTCGTATCTTGATTTATTAAAGCAGTGTGTAATTGCAAATAATCTTGATACCGAGGTGCTATGTAGGTGTAATATGATGCATAAATAGTGGCAGGCACACATGGGCGTGGAAGTGGGTATGCACCCGCACATAGTCGAATACCCCTCCCCAAAAAAAACCAAAATACCCCCCCCCCTTAGAATTCAAATTTTTGAATTTTTCTTTCGTCTTTTTCGCGATTTTTCGATGCCAATGGATCGAAAAATTGTGTTTTTTCGCCACACCACCATACGTGGGCAGCAAGAAAATTCTGGGGAGGTGCAAGATTTTTTTGAAGGTCAAAAAATGGCCTCAAAAATGGTGGTATGGCGATAAAAACACCATTTTTCGACGTTTCTCATCAAGCACTATCCATTGGCATCAAAAATTGCGAAAAAACGGAAAAATTTTCAAAAATTGAATTCTGGGGGGGGTATTTTGATTTCTGGGGGGGGTATTTTGGTTTCTGGGGGGTGTATACCCCCAAACCCCCCTCACGCCCAGGTGTGCACACCACCATTTTTAAGATCATTTTTTACCTTTAAAAATCTTGCACACACACACACACACACACCATAGATGGGCAGCACCGAAATTCTGGGGGGGTGAAAAATTTGGGGGGGGGGGCTGAAAAAATTTTTAAAGGTCAAAAAATGGTCTTAAAAGTGGTTGTATGGCAAAAAAACACCATTTTTCGACGTTTCTCATCAAGCCCTATCCAATGGCATCAAAAATTGCTAAAAAAGCAAAAATAAATTTTCTGGGGGGGTATTTCAACTTCTGGGAGGTGCATAACCCACAAACCCCCACGCCCATGTGTGACACACACCCTCAGAATTTTAGTGCTGCCCATCTATGGTGGCAGGTATGGCGCATTGCTATTGCACAGACCCTGGCGAAATAGGCGGCTCCAGAACACCTCTATTTCATATAGTGAGCATAGGTGGGCACCGAAATTCTGTGGGGGTGAAAAAATTTCTGGGAGGGGGTGAAAAATTTCTTGGGGGGGTGAAAAAAATTTTTAAAGGCCAAAAAATGGTCTTAAAAGTGGTCGTATGGCAAAAAAACACCATTTTTCGACGTTTCTCATCAAGCTCTATCCAATGGCATCAAAAAATTGCTGAAAAAGCAAAAAAAAATTTCTGGGGGGTATTTTGATTTCTGGGGGGTGGTATTTCAACTTCTGGGTGTGCATACCCCCAAACCCTTCCACGCCCATGTGTGATAGTGAGGCACACATGGGCATGGTGGTGAGGGAAGGGGTATTATACGTGTAATGGCTCAAAATTTGGATAGGGGTCTCCGGCATACAAGAGCATAAGGGGGTATTACCCCCTTCCCCCTGAGCTTTGAAAAACTGATAGCTATAGAGCGATTTCGGCCGGAAAATCATTCCTGTATAGCCTTTTTTGCGCTCAGAAATGATGGATTAATAGCTATTTTAGTTAAAAAAGGCTATATAGCTATGTTTGTGAATCCAAAAAGGCTATGTAGCTAGTTTTCTGAGACCAAAAAGGCTATGTAGCTAGTTTTCTGAGACCTGAAAAGCTATACAGCTAATTTTCTGACCCCAAAAGGACTATTGAGTAGACGTGATTCTTGGGCGTGGGGGTTGAGGGTATGCAACCCCAGAACTTCGAATACTCCCCAGATACCAAAATACCCCCCCCCAGAATTCTGTTTTTGAAAAATTTTTTCTCCACAATTTTTTTTTGATTTCAATGGATAGTACTCAATGAGAAACGTTGAAAAATGTTGTCTTTCCGCCATACCACCATTTTTAAGACCATTTTTTACCTTTGAAAAATCTTGCGATCCCAGAATTCAGGTGCTGCCCACCTATGTGGATGTCCCCATATTCCTCCAAAGTCAGAAAATTTTGCACCCTTTTCCATCCCCCATTTTTGGCAAAAAACTTGCGTTTTTTGGCATTTTATGATTGAAAATCGGAGAATTTTATGAGCTTAACCGATAGAGCATGTTCGGAAACGTCAGAAAATGCACTTTATTTGTTGCCCCGGCGAACATATACAAAAATATACGGTCACCAATTTTGAACCTTCCCTGAGAATCTTGCGTATTATAGGTACTTGCATAAGGGTAAGTACCACACCTGGGCGTGGGGGTATGCACCCCCCAGAAACCAAAATACCCCCCCCCCAGAAATCAAAATACCCCCCTCCCCAGAATTCAATTTTTGAAAATTTATTTCGTTTTTTTCGCAATTTTTTGATGCCAATGGATAGTGCTTGATGAGAAACGTCGAAAAATGGTGTTTTTATAGCCATACCACCATTTTTAAGGCCATTTTTCGACCTTCAAAAAATCTTGCACCCCCCCCCAGAATTTTCTTGCTGCCCACGTATGGTAAGTACCTGCATGAGTACGCAGTTTTTCGAACATTTTAGATTGATGTAGCGCTTTTTTTGCTCTATATTTTTCTTAAGTATTCATTTTCTTTTTGTTAAATATTATTTTATTGGTTTTTTGTTTTTTGGCAATGATCGTTCATAGCCAGTTCTTGATTTATAGATCAATGACTTGACCGTGTGCTCTGCTAGAACACCCGATTGTATGATTGATCGTTCAATTCTACTGGAACACATTATGTAGTTACATATTGTTTTATTTAATCAGCATTACAACTTGTCTTGTTCGATATTGTTTTATAATAAAAGATATGTAGATTCAAAGATCACAATCGAATTCCTGAGGCTTTGGTGGATCACAACCGTGAAAATACGTCAAAAATTTAGCTATAGGTTCCAGCCATGGCCGATCTGGGGGGTAAAATGAGCTTTCTCAAGATCATGTCAAGAACTGGTGAAATCGCTGTGCTATGTACATACGTTATTACGCGATCTCTCGTCGATCGATTTTGAAGAATATAATCAATTTTCATCCATTCTTGGCCTTCATTTCATTTTGCTTCATCTTCCCTAGGAAATTTCTTCGATTCTCCATTTTGGGCAAGAACCCTAACCCTCCCACATGCACGTCTGGTCCAGACCATCTTGTGCCTATGCATGGTCTTTATGACTGTACACCAGGGTCGCTGTAGAGTCACAAGCATACGTGGGCAGCACCAACATTCTTGAAAAATCTTGATTGCAAGATTTTTCAAAGGTCAAAAAATGGTCTTAAAAATGGTGGTATGGCGAAGAAAACCGTTTTTCAACGTTTCTCATCGAGCACTATCCATTGGCATCAAAAAATTGCGAAAAGAATTTCAAAAATTGAATTCTGGTGGGGGTGCATACCCCCACCCAAAACCCCCACGCCCAGGTCTGGTCACAAGCATATGTGGGCAGCACCGAAATTCTGGGGTGTGCAAGATTTTTCAAAGGTCAAAAAATGGTTGTATGGTGAAAAAACACCATTTTTCAACGTTTCTCATCGAGCACTATCCATTGGCATCAAAAAATTGCGAAAAAAAACAAACACTTTCAAAAATTGAATTGGGGGGTATTTTGGTTTCTGGGGGAGTGCATACCCCCACGTCCAGGTGTGGCCACAAGTACCTATACATACATATGTAGCTTCAGCTCAGCTTTGGATACCGCCTGACGTGGCCGCACATGGGCAGCAACCGGATTCTTGATGGGACAAAAATCATTTAAACCGCCAAATATACCCTAGTGGAGTCTGGTTTTAAAAATGATTTTTGACGGTGTTACACCATCGAGGCTCTCCAGAATTTGGCTGCCGATGTACCATTCTGACTGGAATATGTAGAAACCTTGCTTTACTTTTTTGAGGTTAGGTGGTACGCATACATAAACGCCTGCCTTACAATTCTTATACCCTAGGGTATGCAAGTACTACATATGTACATGCATACCTTACCGTTTTAGCGTTACGCCATCATAGTTCAATCGGATTAACGCTGAATTATGTTCAATGATAGCCATGCATGGGCAGCGACTAAATTTTGGAAGGTCTGGGTGGTGCAAAACTGGCAAAAAGTCGAAAATGCAGTTCCAATTTTTTGGGGGTCCACGGATTCTCGGGGATTGTTAAACCCGTGCCAATCAAAAAAGCAAACAAGATTGAAGTCCACCCACTGATTTCTTAACTCAAATCCCAATCAGCTGCATCCACCAAGAGAAGTCAATAATTACATATAAAAGAACACAAATTCCTTAGTTTACCCAGTTTTCCACAGGCACATAGCTCTGGGGGGAATGGATAGGGTCCGGCGGACCAGACCTTCCAAAATTCAGAAAAAGCGGACTTTTTAAACGTTATACGTTACTTTGTGCTATTTTTGGGCTTAGTCTGCCCAAAATTGGTATTGGCCCCCCAAAATAGGACGGCCAGCTACGTGCGCCTGGTTTTCCAGACCACTCGATAGAGGTTGACGATTTGAAAAGAATGGAATTTATCCAAATAATTTTTGTCCCATATTTTATCTTCTAAAAATTTTTGCACCCCGGCTAATCAATGAATGCGTTTTTCGTGAAAAATTTTCCAGTAGAATGAACAACATCAATTCAAATTTCAAAACTTCAAATTAAGCAAAAACATTACACAAGGGGCCTAAAAAGATCGAAGTGATTGATGGGTACAGAAATCGATTAAAGTATAGGTTGTACATAAGTAAGTACTACAGTTGCGAGTTTGTATTAATGCAAAGCTGTTTATAAACAAAACCTCCTCAGCATACACATATTAACAAGAACTTGCAGACATATTTGTTACTAAAATAATCACACATAAGCAATCCCGATCATCTCGAATTATCAAACGCTTTTGTAGGTCTATTATCAGCCGCATTTCAAACGGTCATAAGCGTGTTTATTCGAAACATAAGCCTGAAAAAGCAAATAAGAAACTTTGAATTAAATTTTCAAAATTTCTACTTTTCCATGCATTTTGAATACCAATGGATAAAGCTCAAAAAACAGTCGTTTTCGCCCCTACCATAAACAGGACAACAGATTTTTTTATCCGAAACGAGTGCTAAAAATTAGGATTTTTCCGTAAAACAGAAGTTAAAATGTTGTTTAAAAATGCGTTAGAAACATATTTTTTGCTTTTTGGGATTCTTAGGAAAAGTATGGATAAATTTTATTTCGGAGGGGGCAACTACCAATTTGCCTCCCGGCTAAGGGCCTGAGAAGAGAAGGTATACTACTGTTATTGTATTATTTATACCAGTTGTCGTTAATATACAGATGGATATAGGTTTAATTGAGTTATACATATATGCAGGCCCGTATCTAGCATCCAGATAAGGGGAGGGGGCGATTCAAACTTAATCGGCTAATACGTTAGAAATTTCATAGGTGAAGCTAGTAAAAACCGCATTTTTTGACGTTTTTCAAAATGCAAAGCTCACAAAATTCGAATTTTTCAAAAAACAATTTTCTTCCCTCTAAATAGGTTCTGAAAAGTGTAATTCTTGCTTGCGCTTGAGACAAAACTATAGAAAATACTTCACACATGACGCGAAGCGCATAAAATTTGACGATTTTTGGGCAAACAGACGAATTTTTTCTCATCTTTCCGTGCATTATCCTACCTGCCTAAATTTTTTTACGCTTAAGGGGGGGGCCACCACCGCCCCCCTCAAATACGGCCCTGCATATATGTGTATAGTACATGCAACAAGGGATAGGGAACCCAAATCAATTTCAGTCAATCTTCATACCAAAACTTTGAGATTTTTCACCCAATTCCCCGGCCACCCATCTATCTTTGTCAAAAACTGCGCTTTTAGATTATTTTCAGGTGCTTTTTTTGGCATTTTTATCTAAATATTGAAGCCCCCAAAAATAGCTTAATGCTCTCACTGCCAATATTACATGTCTGATATGTATCTTATTTTCTGTTACTTTTACGTTTGGCATTTAGTTTATCTTAAAGAATAATCTTTTATAGTTTACTGTTATTTATATGTAGCGTAGTGCCACTGTTGTTATTGTTTGTTTTGAGCAGTTGTCTAATAGAATGTATAAGTTTATCCAGTTACATATCATACCTGATACTACACCAACAATCTAGACCATAATCCGCTAAAGACAATCCATGAAGCGTGTAGTGTTCAAAAGCTAGATGTGCTGCGGGTCCGTTGATTTGCTAAAACAAAATTCAGTCATTTTACTTAACAAACATCGATTAACAACAGTAGGACGCTATGCAACGATCTCGTCGATTTATATTGTAAAAAATACTTTTGAAATTCTACTAAATCTTTTTTACTATAAACAGGTAATGGATCGCCCAATTCTTGTATATATAATCTTACATGTAACAGAGGGGATGGGGGATCCCCCACCCGAAGTCGGACGTACCCCCATCCCCCAAAGCCAGAAAATTTTTGACCCTCCCATTTTTGAAAAATATGGAATTTTTGAGCCGTTTTTAGACGTTTTATGGCCGTTTTTTACCAAAAATTGGAGGTCATATACCCCACCCCCTGAAAATGGCCGGGCCGGGACCCCCAAAGTTTGAGCCGCTACATGTATGTAAATAATAATATTAAATATTGAACGATTGAGTTGAATTTAATGACATCCACATTAATCAACACCAGGCGCTAACGTAGAAAAAATTTATTTTTCTATATAAGACAGTCGAAAATGATCAAAGTTTAAAAAATTTGTAATGTTTCGGAGAAACCTTGCACCAAAATTATTTTAAATTGAGGAATGCAAGGTAAAACAGAGGAAAAAGACCGCTATTCAGCTTGTTAAGGCGACTTTTTCGACCTACATATTTGCGGCTATTTTAAAAAAATGTAGGGATACTGCCTTTTTCAAAATATCTTTTATGCACAGATTTGATCGCATTTGAGGCGAAAGAATGAAAGGCAATAAATTAAATATCGAATTGACAAAAACATATAATTAATGTGGTGAGAAGCAGACATGTTCTTGTAGCAGTGTTTTTTCTTGTACAAGGTCCGTTTGTGCATGTACAAAGATGGTCCCTAAAAGTCTTTGTACATTTCGTACACACAAATTTTTGGGTACTATAAAATGGTACAGTAGCGATTTTAGTGTGGCAAAAACAGAGTTGTTCGACCTTTGGTTATGCATTTTAGCAATTTCTAGGTTTCTGAGGGCAAAAATCAGTAATAATCGTCTCAAAACGGCGCGAAGCGCCGAAAATTTGGCATTTTTCCTTTCAAAATGCAATTTCTGAAATTATAAAGATATATAGAACACACAATTGCTCATTTCGGCGCGGAGCGCCGAGAATGTTTGCGAATTTCGAACCTTTTTTGCAGTTTTTGTCTTCCAAAAAATCTTTGTAAATGTACAAAGACGGTCCCCAAAAGTCTTTGTACGTCGCGAAAAATCTTTGCCGAATACAAAAAAAACGGTGTCTTGTAGTTCGGGGTGGTTTGGAAGGTTCGACTCCCCATAATGGCAACTGACCCCCAGAATATTCGATTTTTCAAGTTTACAAAAATTTCCAAAAATTTGTAGAAAAGGTGCCTTTTTAAGGGTGTTTAGCTATCTACTTGCTCTTTTTCGAAATTTTTTTATGCTTCAATTTGCTAAAAAGAACGAGCATTGTCCGAAACATCAAAGAACAATGTTTTTCACGCGTACCCAGGCGTTTTTAGCCCCAAAAAGACTCTTTTTAAAACTTTTTATGGGCCTGACCACCACCCCGAATTCTCATGCTGTACATACATAGTGAAAAGTGCAACATTTTCAAATTATCTTTCCCCTTTCAACCATAGGTGGGCAGCACCAAAATTCTGGGGGGTGAAGAAATTTTCAAAGGTGAAAAAATGGTATTAAAAGTGGTCATATGGCGAAAAAACACCATTTTTCGACGTTCCTCATCAAGCACTATCAATAGCATCAAAAATCCCTAAAAAAGCAAAAAAATTTCAAAAATTGAATTCTGGGGGTATTTTGATTTCTCGGGGGGGGGGTATTCCAGCTTCTGGGGGGTGCACACCCACAACCCCCCACGCCCCCTTCGAAAAAATTGTTAGGGAGAATCCATACGAATTGACTTACCTAGCAAAATTAGTTCCACTTAGAGAGTACAAAGTGCTGCTTCTATCAAATCTTCTAAGCAGGAGCCACTGTCTGACGGATGAATCCAAATTACTGACGATAATGCAGGACGCTAAAGGGATCTATAAAGTAAAAATGGTAAATAAGCCGAGTAATGATGGTATAACGAGAAAATATGAAAGAGGAATGAAATAGCAAATTTCAAAGTTGTTTAAAATTGAATAAAATAGATTACGATAGAAATATTTCATCCGAAAGTTTAAATGCAGGCTTTGAAGGAAAATTTTCCTTACATATACTTTTAAAATGCAGACGAATAATACAAAACGAGTTGTAAATATTCATAATTTAAAATCATTCTAAACAAGATTAAGACCTATTCATTCACGGTTTTATGCTTAAACTACACAAAATAAGATTTTAGTGCACCCTTTAAATGCTGCCAATAAAATCTACATCGGGTATGAATACAAATGGCTAAGAGAAACTGAGAATTCTTATTTTCTAATTTTTTCAAATATAAAGGCCGTACGTGCTCCGTTTTTATGGACAGGTGTCAACGTATTACACTAGCAACACAATATATATAAATATGTGCCTAGCCCTGAAAAATCGAAAGATACATACCTACGTATTTATACCTACAGGCCCGTATCCAGAAGATTAGGGGCCATGCCCCCCAGATGAAATTTGAGAATGATTTTTCCCTTTCACCCATGCTTTTCATAGCAAAAAATCGCAAAAATTTTTGACTCTTTGCGCCGAATTTCACAATTAAGTATTGTATACTTCATCCCAAACGCGAGGTGAAAATACTTAATATTTAATCTTTATACAATCTAAAGCACATCTATATGTCTTCTGTTTCTTGCAGATTTTACGCAGAGAATGAGATCCACGCAAGAAACGAGAATATTCGACATTTTTGTGAATGATAAAAAATTTTAGTGATGAAGTCTGACTATTACCGGACTGATATCAGAACCTAAATTGGGTTGATTTTTTAAAATTTGTAACTTTACGATTCAACTTTAAGTTGCTTCTTACACCAAATTTTCCAGGAACTCTGCCGCGGACCCCGCTGAGGGGCGTTTCAGCGCGCCACCCCAAACCTCGAAGAAAGTGTCCCTTGGATTCTAGCCATATTCAAGGAATCTGGATAGCAAAATTTATAAAGTGTGCAGCTCTCGTGGCCTTCAAACATGTTTTTTAATTCACTGTTTGGCCCCCTTTATGTTTTCAAAAGACCTGTTCTGCCCCCTCGAAACAAAATCGTGGATACGGGCATGCAGGTATATGTACGTAGGATAAAAAGTTTAGGTGTCAAAAGACCCAGAAAACAGCGATTAACCAACATCCTGCCTAAAGCAACACACTCCGTCGGGAGAAAACCTAATTTTGTCGAAAAACGTGAAAAAATTTGACCATCCAGCATTTCTACTTAACTGCTACATAAGTTAGCTTGATTTTTCTGCATGTTTTTGACGTCTTACTTTTTGAAAATTCGATCATCAGCCTGGAGCAGAACTACGTTTGCCAGAATTAAGACTCCATGAAATTCGTCAAATTTTCACCATCATCCTGGCAGCACAGATGGGCGCAAAAGTCTAGACACCCAGATTCCGGCGGATTACCTCCTCCCCCCGAATGAGGATGACCCTTCCCGAAATCAACAGACCACCAGAATTGAATTTTCGGTGCTATTTTTGGCGATTTTTTCCCATCACCCTCCCCCGTAATTTCGACTATCTGTGCCTGGTAGCCAACCAGAATTCAGTATCTCGCAATCCTTTTTCTTGAATTTGCTGATAGGGTTGTAGTACGGGCAGCATGGGACGCAGATCAGCTCGTTGATCGGCCATTATCACGAACAGAGCGAACAGAATAGCGCAGCCGACCACAATAGACGAATAGCGAATCCGTAAGCGGAATTGGACGAGTTACAGTAATAAGCGTATTCCAATTCGAATTTGAAAGTTGAGGAAAAAGGGTTCAATGAAATGAAACAGACTAAGGTCAAAATAAAATAACTAGTTACTGTCTGCACACATAATCTGCGCATTTGATTTCCGGCTGTGTGCAGTTTACAATGTATCAAGTTACTCTAACTATGTACAAGTGTGTTTTAGAAGCGTGTTGATATGATCATTTGCAATAACACAAAAGTTGCAACATGAAAATTCGCTCGGTAACCAACTTCTTTAATTCCAGTTTACAATAATAAATTTTTTCAAAGCTTCACACAACTTCGAGGACTATTTTCAGTGGATATTGTTTTTTAGGCGAGTGCGGCCGTTGGCCAGGGTTGCCAGGTGCAGGAGAATTCTCCTGAATTCAGGAGAATCTAAAATTTTCAGGAGCAGGAGCAGGAGAATGGGCTTTTCAGGAGAAGTTGTAAACATGCAGGGGAATGCAGGAGAATTTTAAAATGTCAGGAGAATTCAGTGGAATCCTGAAAATCTAGGAGAATTCAGGAGAATTTGCAAAACTTAAACAGCAAGTTTATCATACATTAAGCTTCTTACTGTACTTACTGTAGTTAGTTAATTGTATATAATTTTATACTTAGAGATCTTTCACATTAAGAATTTATTTCGTTCATAGTTTAGACCTAGTTATAACTATATCCAAATAAGTTTCGTGCTTCCGTAGTAAATCATTCATTCATTCATTTATTTATTCACTTAATATCACGAGGTGCAGAAATACATAGCTTTACACACCGTCTAATTGTTTTTATCAGTTTCATAGACGTTTGCAAACACCGGTTTTTCCACTTTTTGGTCTATTTGTCAACCAAAATTTTGGGAAATGGAAAAAATTTTTGGGCTTGGTTGGCATTTGTGGAAACTTTTTGTAATGTTAAAGAAGCGTTTTAAAGAGTTAAAACTTCTAAAATTTTTCGGCGCAATTCAGCGCGAATTGATCAAATTCTTATTTATTAGTAATCCTTAAGCCGCGCCGCGCCAATTTGCAGCATTTTTATCGACAATCTGGTCTAGAACTTCACTACGATTGAAAATCCTTATCTTCTGCACGGATTCGGTTAGTTTTTGTAATGCAAAAATGCGTTTCAGAGAGGTGAAACTACAAAAAATTTTCGGCGCTTCGCGCCGAATTCATTTAATTCTTACTTGTTATTGATGTTTAAGCCGTGCAGCGCCAATTGCAGCATTTTTTATCGATAATCTGGTCCTAGAACTCCACTACGATTGAAAATCCTTACCTTCTGCACAGTTTTTGAAATGCAAAAATGATTTAGAGAGCTAAAATTTCAAAATTTTCTAGCGCTTCGCGCCATTTGATAAATTATAGTTTTAATTGTCAAAAACGACTTCAGAATTGGCTAAAATGCTTTACTGAAGGAAGGAAATTCAAGTTTCAACATAAATAACGTTACTGATCGTGATATTCTTGTAGAGCGCGAAATTTTTATACAAAAAGTGCATCAAACACCGCTATTGCATGTGTACATAAAATATTCCACTTAAAAACACTGATTTTTCAACACTGACGCTCTATTTTGAACGTTTTTAGACCTCCCAAAAAATGTGGAAAAAAGTCGAAAAAAGTGGAAAAAAATTTTGGGTTCAGTCTATAATGTCAACCAAATCGCTGGGGAAAAAAACGGTGTTTGCAAAGCGCCTATAAACATTTTTTTTGATATATTTCAAAACGTAAGGATTTGCTTGCTACTGAAATACATACAATTAGTAATAAAGTATTATTTATTTTTTCAAAAGACATTGCAAACAGGGCTCTTTTCAGAAATTTTTGATGATGTAAGTGCAACTGAAAATTGGCGGTCACTGTTTTAAGCACAGAAACTGATTTTTCGAATAATGTTCATTGTAAAAAATGCGACCTCTTTAGCTTAGGCCCTTGAGCAGTATATCCTGATGAAGATCAGGAATCTGTTATTGAATGTTTGTCAGCTGTTGATGTTGAATAAAATGTTATAATTTGTGGTGCAGCATTAGTCTTCCATTATTTTTGCATCTGCCTGTATAATACAGATATGCTCCATGAGCTTTTTGTGAGAGAATTAATGTTCATTATTTAGCCTTGAGTGTCCTTAGGATTAACAGGCAAGAGATCAGAATAAAATAGTTGGGTGAACCAAGGTAAATTGGCCTGAGCATGCTTGATATGCATGTGTACATACAATTGTAGATCTGCTGTACAACCTTTCCTGCAAAATATGAGCCAGGAGAATCAAAATATTTTCAGGAGAATTTTTCCCCAATTTTACCTCTGTGCAGGAGAATCTGAATTTTGGGACCTGGCAACACTGCCGTTGGCTCCTTGCTGCTTGCTTCCTGGGCCTGTCGTGCGACGTGTTGTTTAAGAAGGTAAGTAAATTTGAAATCTCCAAAAAGTAGAGGGAGTGAGCAAATATATTAGATCAATCACAGAAAGGCAAGCTGGCCGGGCGTTTGTCTGTTTGGAGAGAGTAGGTACCTACAAATTATTTAGATAGGTACAAATTAAAGTGAACTAAGCTTAACCTAGAATTGAATCAAAATTAGAACTAAAATCTGTTTCATTTATGTTTGCGGTTTTCTTTTAAATTTAATCCGCGTGAATCAGACAACAAAAGCGGATTAAAACTTTGATGCTAACATTCGACTTAAGATTTACATTTACAAACGTCTTACCACCGCACCTGCGCGTGGGGGGTTTGAGGGGTATGCAGTGCACCCCCCTCGAGAAACCAAAATACTCCCCCAGAAACCAAAATACCTCCCCAGAATTCAATGTTCGAAATTTTTTGGTGTTTTTCGCAATTTTTTGATGCCAATGGATAGTTCTCAATGAGAAACGTTGAAAAATGGTGTTTTTTCGCCATACCATCATTTTTAGGTCATTTTTGACCTTTAAAAAATCTTGCACTTCCCAGAATTTTGGTGCTGCCCACGTATGTTTACCACTGATCGATATAGGTATGTGCTTCTTATAGAACATCATAATGGTAGCGCTAGTTTTAAGCATTTTATAGGCATTTAAATTTTTTACAATCACCTTAGAGTTCATAAAACGGTCTATAAATATGTTTAGTCACTATGTAGCAAATAAAAATACTCCGATGGAACAAAAAGGACCAATATTGCCACAATATGCCACAATATATCGCACGTACGGTTTATGCAAATTCCTTTATTCAGCTCTTTAGTTACATTATTTCATTTGTGCCGAATTCTTCTTATTCTCTATCGTAAACGAATTTAAACAAGAAATTATCTGCTAGCGACGTTTTTGTAATGCATTTACTTTTGTGACCATTATATAATTTTAAACTGCAACTTTTATTCACATCGTGCGCGCAACTGTTTTAGTTAGACCTGGTTCAAATCCTATTGATGTTCCAGATGCAGTCAGCTCCAGATCAGTGTTTTTTTGTACAAGGTCCGTTTGTTCATGTGCAAATATGGTCCCTAAAAGTCTTTGTACATTTTGTACACACAATTGTTTGGAACTGTTATATGGTACAGTAGCGATTTTAGTGTGGCAAAAACTGAGTTGTTCGACTTTTGATAGTGTATGCTAGCTAATTTCTGGGTTTCTGAGGGCAAAAATCACTAATAGTTGTCTCAAAACGGCGCGAAACGATGAAACATTTGATATTTTTCCTTTCAAAATGCAATTTCTGACATTATAAAGATATATAGAGCACACAATTACTCATTTCGGCGCTAAGCGCCGGAAATTCGCATTTCTAACCTTTTCTGCAGTTTTTATCTTCCCAAAAATCTTTGTTCATATAACAAAGACGGTTCCCAAAAGTCTTTGTACATCGGGAAAAATCTTTGCCGAATACAAAAAATACTGCTCCAGATAGACTTGTTTTTGAATAAATTTTCATTTCCTGTTGATTTCAAAATTGCTTTTCGTCAATGAGCTTTCCTGCTTCAAATGTTTTAATGACGCTATGAAGATACAAAACCTGAATCATTTAAATGATTATTATGAAATTTATTTTTTTAGAAAATTCTTTCAAACCGTTTGCTCAATCAATCAGTCACTAAGATTTATTTTCCATCGGGGTTTTAAAAATTCAAAGCTCCTGTCTGGACAGAGTCAGTTTGTTAAATCGATTATTTATCAGCAATGTTGAGCGATCTATTATGTATAAATCTCAAAGAAGCGAAATTAATTAAGAGTAGCTTGAAATGTGACTTGTCTTCATCATCGGATTAATCGGAAGAAGCGGCTGAAATGCTGCAAGGAGATGTAACAGTTTCAGCCGCCAATGCCAGTAACTCAGATGATTAGAAATATGCAAATTTCTTTTGCCCAATATGCGTATCATGTGCGATGATGGAACAAATATATCTTCATTGATGAATAAATCGTTTTCTGATTGCTATGAATTATCACTGAAATTGAAGTACCTACCAAGCAACTTCATTTGTATCAGGCTTTTGATTAGATTTATACAGAAAAATGACAAAAAGGCAATTTACTGCCTATAGTATACCATATCTCTAGATTACTTTACAATTTTTCGCTTTGAATTATGAAAATGTCCTTAATTTCATTAAATGCATACGGATTCTTCAGATCAAAGCCTCGATTCTATTTAATGTTGCATTAATTTTGCAATAATTTTACTGCTTAGATATCACTTTGCCCTAGATCTCACTGTCAGCCGCAAATAAACGATGTTCACTGCAATCTATTCCATCTAGGGTCCTACCCGGGTACCCAAATAACCCGGGTACCTGGGTAATAAAATAGCCGGTTACCCGGGTAGTAAAATTTGCGAAGTGTGCAGCACTAAATGTCATTGAACATGATATTGGAATATCTTATCTCGCTCATTTGTATTTTTTAATATATTTTTGTTACCAAATGTAGGCTTTAAATTTGTCATGGGTGTGTTTAATTTGCTTTTTCAATAATGCATTTCTTCTGCAACTGCATTATTTTAGCCATTTCCGACTTCGCTCAGTTTCTTTGGCCAGCATTTCACTTTGCGTTTTTGGATGATCGAAAACGCGGTAATTTGTCAATCCTATTTCACTCTTTACCACACCTGGGCGTGGGGGGTTTTGGGGGGTATGCACTCCCCAGAAACCAAAATACCCCCCAGGAATCAAAATCCCCCAGAATTCAATTTTTGAAATTTTTTTCGGTTTTTTCGCAATTTTTTGATGCCAATGGATAGCGCTTGATGAGAAACGTCGAAAAATGGTGTTTTTATCGCCCTACCACCATACGTGGGCAGCAAGAAAATTCTGGGGGGTCCAAGATTTTTGAAGGTCAAAAAATGGCCTTAAAAATGGTGATATGGCGATAAAAACACCATTTTTCGACGTTTCCCATCAAGCACTATCCATTGGCATCAAAAAATTGCGAAAAAAACGAAAAAAAATTTTCAAAAATTGATTTCTGGGGGGGTCTTTTGATTTCTGGGGGGGTCTTTTGGTTTCTGGGGGGTCCAGACCCCCCCGGATCCCCCACGCCCATGTGTGCCTACCACCATTTTTAAGGCCATTTTTTGACTTTCAAAAAATCTTGCACCCCCAGAATTTTCTTGCTGCCCACGTATGCTCTTTACTAAAAATTCTGAAAGATGAAGCTTCGTGTCATTATCCTCTAATAGAGTCGTATTTTGATGCAACATTAGATGAACAAATATGGAACTGTAGTAACTAGCTATTTTAGCCATCTTTAGGCCTAATTTTTCGACACTTCGCGCCACTTTCGATGATTATATGCTTTTATTTACAGTTTGAGGCTTAATTCGACATTTTTATTAAAAGTCAGCGAAACTTGAACGTTTCCCTATTTCTTAACAAATATTAGAATGTTCACTTCCTCCCTTTTCCTAACGGTCAGTCTCAAATTTGATCTGTTTCGTTGATGCAACATTTTTCTTGAAGCGATTGCATGAGATATAGAAGGGAAATTCTTAGTATTTTTGTCATTAGCACACAGAAATTGGCTGAAATACACTATTAAAGTTCGAAAAACCCCTGCTTAACCGCACTAAAAGCGCTACTGTACCGTATTATAGTATCCAAAAATTAACATTTACAAAATGTACAGACTTTTAGGACCGTCTTCCTTCACTCCCCGGAATTATTTCTTCCTGTAAATTTTTTTAGCATTTCTGACTTCAAATTATATACTCGTAGCTTGGCATAAAGCGCCGTAAGCGATATTTCGAGAGAAGGTTTCATGTTTAAATAATAAATTATACGTAGGTATCACACATGGGCGTGGGGGGTTTGGGGGGTACGCACGCACCCCCCAGAAGTTGAAATACCCCCCCAGAATTCAAAATACCCCCCCCAGAATTCAAATTTTGAAAATTTTTTGCTTTTTTAGCGATTTTTTGATGCCATTGGATAGTGCTCGATGAGAAACGTCGAAAAATGGTGTTTTTTTCGCCATACGACCACTTTTAAGACCATTTTTTGACCTTTGAAAATTTTTTCAACCCCCCCCAGAATTTTGGTGCTGCCCACCTATGGTAGGTATGCATATTGCATATCATAACGGCGCTTTCTGCGTAAGATTGGGAAGAATGGACTTGATTGAATTATAATTGTTTTCTTAAAATGATGCCTTAATTCCGATTTCCTAATTTCCTGTATCTCCATACATTTAACCGCGGGCCTTCTTGAAACAATTATTAAAGCACTTAAATTCTTTGGTGGTTAATCAGTTACTAATTATTTAAATAGGTACGACTAATTCATATATTAATTATTAGCAATAAATGGGCCGAAGCGATTAAGCCTCGTTACTTCACTTACGTTTTGAATCTTTCAAGTAGAGGAAACAATTTCATTTTCATGATGGGCTATTCCTAATTACTTGCGTTTCATTCAGTGGGACGGAAGAGAAATTGCTGAGCCCCACGGAACACGTGTGCTCGATTTTGCTTGGCGTGGCAGCGATTATTTGTTTGCGACCCAGGTCGTTATCAGTGTAAAAATGAATGATTTTTCTGTTTAAAATGCACAGATCAAAAAGTCTATTAGAAGCTATACCCCAAAACATATCTCATTAAAAAGAGCATCCAATTCTCTATCTATTTACAGAAAAAAATGTCAACTATCCTGAAGCAGTAAAAAATTATAAATCTTAATTTTTTTTAAAAACGCACTTTTTTACATTACAGTAACTAAAATGGCAGCCATATTGAACTTTTTTCTACTCATCCCTATTAGACAAAAAAGTGGTCATTTAAAAGCTCTTTCTTTGCTCTTTTCAAAATGCGCTTAATTGCTGAATTATATAAATACTTCGACTTTTGTTTTTCCAATATGGCTGCCCCCTTGACACAAATTTGTATTGAGAAATCGGAAGAATGAGCGAATCTTTGTAACCGCGTTTATTGCACAAGAAAGCCCATCTAAAGACGCAACTATTTCGCCCATTATCGAGCTTTACACCTACAATAAAGAGTAAATGATAGCCTGAGCCAATTTTCGCTGTTCTTTCGAGTTGACAAGCTACAGTGACAAGAAATTTTGAATTTTTTTCTGCAAAATAGTTGTGCCCTAAAATTTTCTATCTAAAACACTTTTTTCGTCTAAATTGGAGCAGCGGTTCCTGAGATTTGCTCAAAAAACCTAATGAAACACTTTTTTGAGTGATCATCAACCACTTGATCTTTGAAGGCTTACAGTAAGTTTATTACTGTAGCACCAGACCTAAAAGTATATACTGCTGAAAGCACTTTGATTGCTGATTCCGAAATGCGTATAATCATGTCGTATTATTGTTTAACTCAATTATAGTAGGCCGTCAAATGCCAATTTTGCCGTTTGTAATTGAGAAGCCTAAAAACTGGGCAAATCCGAAGATCCGCCACTGCGCAGTGTTCGGTCGCATTCGCGAGCCGAACCAGTGCTCAATTACCTAAAAGTTTGCGCCCTTCGAGCCGGAGATGAAACGTGATCTCGACGAGTTAAAGCGCAAAAGCTATAAATAGCACGCCCGAGCAGCAAAACGAGCTGACAGGAAAGCACATCCATAACAGCAAAACGAGCTGCTGAGAAAGTACATCTGAATAACTCAATTATAGTAGGCCGTCAAATGCTAATTTTGCCGTTTATAGTGAATACGGCATGGACCTGAAGCCATTTCCTGTTAATGTAGGTTTCAAAACAATTTTATTACCAAACACAGCTATTTTTGCATAGTTTTCTTCTATTTTCAATTAAAAATTTCGATGTTTCGCATCAAATGCTATAAATACAGGAAATCAAGCATATAATATGGCTGAACATTAATGAATCCCTCTAAGTATTAGTGATTGTAACTTTTACTATGCACAGAACGTGTTTAATATCTAAGAGATAAGTTTACTTAGCGATAGCGAGTTTACTAACCGGATTTATTTTACAAAAAATGACTTTACAGTATCGTTTAGTCATGTGTTCCAGGCAAAAGTTTACTAACCGGGATGATTAGCACATTGTCATGTAGCCACGGTCTTAACCATGTGTAAAACTAAGTTTAAGGTTATTTGAAATAAAGAAGATAAATAATAAGTGTTTATGTCTATATTTTCTAAAGGCACAGGTTCAAGGATCCTCTTGATAACTTTTTACATAATTATTGGACCATGCTGCTCGTACAAAATTGTACAAACAAGTTTGTTGAATAGTAATGCTAGCGAGAACGACTTCGACGCGTAGAGCCTCATGAACCTTACTAATTCCACATTGACTTTTGATGGTCAACAAGCCGTTCCTGAGGAGCGGTCCCAACTTCTATAGCGGAAGACGGTAATCATGGATATACTTACTAATAAATGATATCAATAATACTAATAATACTAATACTTACTAATGCTCCCCAATACCTACTAATAATACTTACTAAATGTATTTACTAGATTATAGACAGTGGACTTAAGCAGGAGTTTACGGCCTAAGCTTCTTTAGAGCTTTTCGAATATAAACAGTCTAAGCCTGGGAATAATAATTAAGATGATGATGAGAATTGATAGTTAAAATAAAAACTGCATTCAACTAGCAATATTTCAATATTGCTAAGTATGATACTAAGCCTAAGCCTAATAAGCAGTCTAACCAATGCAAAACATTACGAACATCTACATTATATTGCATTTTTCATCGAAATAAACCAGCGTCATCGGGGACGTAACCAGGATGTTATTTTGGGGGTGTCTGAAAAGTTTTGGGGGGTCTCAAATGGTAAAAAAACGACGTTCGACTTGAAGATGGCTTATTTTCCTTTACTCCCCCCTTTGAATTTTTTTGTGACGATTCCATTTTGGGGGGTCAAAAGATCCCACTGACCCCCTCTGGTTACGTCCATGGTCAGTCGATTGGTTAAGGTTCTGGGCTTTGGAACAAGAGGTCCACGTTTCGAATCCGGTTGGCAGCGACTTTCTTCCATTTCATCGAATGCTACGAATTGCATATGTACGCCTTCACAATATGGCTATCCTAATATATATGTGAACCTGCTACACGAATGCCTGATTTTTGGGCAAATAGCATATTTGTTCAGTAACATAGCAGGCCTTCTGAATTTGGCAGGACTAAAATTTTAGAGTCAAATATCTCAACAAATATATACTGGTACAAAGATAAAAATAAAGGTATATTTGAGCGTCTCTCGACACCCTCTAATTATATGAGAAAAAATTTTTAAAAAGAGAAAAAAATTCATTTTGACAGCGCCCGAAAATTCTAGGCCAATCAGCTCAATAGCATGCTAAAATCTATTCTAACGGTCTTTCTAATACGCTCAAAAAAATTTCAATTCTGTCCCATGAGGGACCCTTACAAAAATGCTTGTACTTTCAAAGTTTCGGAGATAGCTCCCCCCTATCCCCCGCACAGCTACATGCCTGTATTTGTTAAGCCGTTTTTGTGTGCTTTTTTTGCAATTTTTCATCGAATATCGTGTTTAGCCATTTACATAAATAGAAAACATTTTTGTTTGTTCTCAAAATTTTGCAAATAAATAAAATCAGTAATAAATATTTTGTTTTTTCTCTTTTTTTAAATTTACTTTCGTTTTTTATTTCTTATTGACATAAAACATTTATGGTGCATATATATGTATGCAGGTCCGTATCCAGGATTCGACCAATGGGGGAGCGGACCCAACATGAATTGGTCTATATTTCGGGTAATTCATCGGGATAGCACGCTAAATCTGCATTTTTCGACGTTTTTTGACATACTCTATCCATTAAGATCATAAAATTCTAACTTTTTTGGAAGAAAAATTCCGTTTATTCAAAAGGCTATAAGGAACTGTCATTTTTTCATTTTATGTTCCGCTTGGACCAAAAAGATGGATAATACTTCACATCCAGCGTAAGCGCCGAAAATTTGAAGATTTGGCGACAAAGACATTCGATTTTTCCAATCCTCCCGTGCAGTATCTTGCTTTTCAAAATTTTTGTCCTGCTAAGGGAGGATCGGCCGCCTTCTCCCCGCCCCTACCCTAAATACTGCCCTGTATGTAAAGTAAGGATATGATGCGACTGCTTAGTTTTTACCATCCCTGATATGACAAAAACACGCAGGATGGGACCTCCCATTACACTTCAAATTGATCGTTTTACCGAAAATAATATCTGTCCCTATTTACACATTTTGATGTATCTAAAAATGACAGAGTCGTACCGAAAACTAGAGAAAAAACTGTTTTTATCCTTTTTTAAAGCAGTAGGCACTACATCGATCGCAAGATGGATAAAAACTATTCTGGAAATGGCAGGCATCAATTGTGCGAAATTTAAACCCCATTCTTTTAGATCAGCTTCTTCCTCTAAAGCAGCTGAGAGCGGAATTTCGTTAGCCACGATAATGGAAAACGCAAACTGGTCAGAAAAATCTAAGACATTTTCACGTTTTTACCGTAGACAAACTCGCGAGAACTACGCATATATTAATGCGGTATTTTCATGAAAGGTAAACAAAGATTTTTTTCCTCTTTCTTTTTCCTTTCTTCACGCTCTTTAAACAAGCATGTGTAAAGTCTGATGACTTTTATGTTATGGAATATATGATTTTGCTAGGCCTAAAAGGCCGAAGTGAAATCAATATTCAATTAATAAAAGTTATCAGACTTTACATATCTGCCCTCCTACCACACCCTAACATCTTGGATAAATTGATTTACATAAGCGTGTTTCGCGTCTATCCTTTAATTAACGTTTAGCACATATCTTCCTCTTTTTTTATAGGAAACCGTGGTTTCCAGGACGTCGCGGAAGACCCGACAATCGGCGTCAACGTAGTCGCAACTTTCGCGGCTATGGTTTCGGACGTCGTTCTTAATATCACTTTCGACAGCCGACGCAAACGTTGTACACAAAGGCGTCTGGCAAATTTGTTTTTTCATTCTCTAGCAGCTACGGATGATCAATCGATTTCTCAATGTACATATATACTATTCAATTTCGTATGTCGGCTGCTGTCATTAATGTAAAAAATGCGTATCTTACTTCTTAAATGCTTCTTTGATCTCATTCATTGAATAAAAAAATCGATTAGGCGAAGGAAGAAACCGATTTTCTATTCTCTTCCCTCGTGAGCACTGAATATTAGGTATTAAGCGGCTGTGTTGAGCTTATAAAACTCCTCCTACGCTTAAAACGAGCTTGTAATACTCAGCTTGAGTGAACAAACGTCGCTTGGTGTTTACTTAGAATAATTTTTATAACACGTATCAGCGTACATCTGTCTTCAACTTTTGATTTTTCTCGTAAAATTTATCCTCAAAAATTAGACTGCGAGGTCTAGAATTTCGGTACGGTAATAACGGTTCAGAATACTCTATTCTATTTGTTAAATAAGTATTTTGGTATTTATTTACTGCAGTGAACGCTTTCAAAGCTACTTTACATCTCAAAAAAGTAAACATAAATCAAGAGTTTCTTAATTTTTTCCGCCTCACAAAGTCTATGATACGGCCCTTTCTAAATGTCCCTTATTGAAACTTAATTCTTACGTTCAACAATCGCTGTGTTAAGCGTTAGAGTTATAAAGGTGACGCTTGTTTAAATGTGCATGCAGTGTACGGTGAATTATATTTTTTATTAAGTTATTCTCGGAGATTTGAAATATTTTTATGCTCTTTATTCAAGAAGCTATGTGAGGGTGACAACTATAGATGGGCGGCACCGAAATTCTGGGGGTGCAAGGTTTTTCAAAAGGTCAGAAAATGGTCTTGAAAATGGTGGTTTGGCGAAAAAACACCATTCTTCGACGTTTCCCATCGAGCAATATCCATTGGCATCAGAAAATTGCGAAAAAAATCAGAAATTGGATTCTGAGGGTATTTGGCCTTCTGAGGGGTGCATGCATACCCCCTAAGCCCACGTATGGTGACATCTAAACATGGGCAACAACAAAATTCTTGGCTCCAGTAGGGCCAAATCGCCAAAAATAGCACCAAAAAATTCAATTCTGATAGTCTATCGATTTTTGGGGTCTTGTAGATCCTATGGGGGTCCTGCCAGACCCTAGAACCCTCCACGCCCATGTGTAGTGATATCCTGTTCTGTTGAATCACGGCTTTGCGCGAGAAATTAAGAATATTCAGAAAAATAGAGCGATTTCTTCATTTGTGCTTTGATTCCTTCCCATTGAAACCGTAATTTCGCATGATTTTCATAAATGAGAGCTTATTGTTTTCATTTTTATGCACTGTTATACACCGTTTTTCAAACCGTTTTCCCGCCAGGGCTGCCACTCTTTGACGAAATCAGAATTTAAGGAATCCCAAATTTTTTAACCATCATATCGGACTCATGTGGCGATCTTGTGTTAAGAAAACGTAATTTCTCCTCCGCTTACCGATTTCTACCCATAGATAGGCGGCACCAAAGCTCTGGGGGTGCAAGATTTTTTCAAAGGTCAAAAAATGGCCTTAAAAATGGTAGGATGGCGAAAAAACACCATTTTTCAACGTTTCTCATCGAGCAATATCTATTGTCATCAAATAATTACGAAAAAAACTAAAAAAAGTTTTCAAAAAATTGAATTCAGGGGGTTATTAGGTTTCTGGCGGTGCATTTCCATCACAAAAAATTGAAAAAAGTTCTACAAAAAAGAAGCTTTAGTGGTGCTTTTTCATGTAGTAACTATAGTCTGTTTCAAATAACTTCGTGCATAAATTCTAAGAAATTTCATTGACAGTTAGCCCAGGGTTACGATAACTATATATCAGATCAATGCTATAATCGCAATCTGTCAGCTTATTGTCGGGAATAGTTTTGAAATTTCTGACCGAAGTTGTGTGAAACAGACTATGCGCTGAATGCTTCTATCAGCTATTTACAATCGCAGAGAATAACTAGCCGAAGAAATTGAAAACAAATTTAATGCAATATGTTCAAACGGTTTCTGTGTTGTGGACTTTTTTATCGTTCACGAATGGTAAGTAGTGCAATTGTGTAAACGGATAAAAGGCGTGCCAATTTGCCTACAAATTTCGTGTCGTCGAATAAACTAAAATCTGCTCCTGCTTTTAATTCTAGAGGCAGCGACGCTTATTTCAAAGGTTTATACCTACTTGATTGTTTTTGATTATGCGTAGGTTTTAAGTAATGAGAAAGAATAAAATAAAATGGTCATCAAATCAGATTATCCTGTGTATAATGTGCGTAATTTATAAGTAATTGATACCTATTTATAATTTAATCATAAAATTGTCGATGTAGCTCTGTTTTAATCGTTTCATCATTATTCGTTCATCCTTGCATTCAATTCTATTCCATTTGAGTTGTTTTGAACAAGCGTTTTGATGACTAATTGTTTTTTTGAAGGAGTCTCAAATCAAAGTGTATGCCTAGCCATAGATCACAGTATTATGGCCCGTATGGGGGTCAGCCAGTCTTGGGGATCAAGGATTGGGCTTTTTTGGGACCAAAATGACCTCAAAAAATGGTATAAGCGCTAAAATAATGTTAAAACTACGTTCTTACACAGTTTCCGGTCAATTTAAACATTCTTAATCAAAATTTTCAATTTTTCATCCGTTTTTTGCCTTCATTTTGCCTCATTTCCCTGAGAATATTTCCCATTTTTCTATTCCGTGGGGTCTAGATCGCACGTCGGCATGGTGGGATTCGAACTCCCACCTAAGTTGAAAAACCACCGTATATTACTGTGTACCACAGAGTTCTACTTTTTAGCATTTTTGGTGATTTCACACAACCAGTCTCCCAGTATTTTCTAGCTGCCCATGTATATTCCCTAGACCCTCAACCCCACGTGCATGTCTAACTTCAACCCAAATTTCGTGCACGCTGCTCATTTCCTAGACTAGATTTAGTTATCTTATTTATGTGTTATTTATCTGTTATTCATATAAAGCTGCTTTCCATTGGAGCTTCTGATAAAATACCTATACGAGATAATAAAAAGAGCCTTGCTATGATCTGTTTTATTAAATCGCATTTTAGTAGAATGTTGTGGCGATTGAGTGAAAAAGAAAGAAAAAAAAATGTTGCTTAGCATATTTTTTGTCTTTTATGTTGGTAGGTAGGTTGGATTGAGACTTTTTTTGAATGTTTTTATATCAAAACATATTTTATCGATGCTGACGATTATTTTTATGTTTAGGATTCATACGTGTACTTAGCAGACGTGTTTTAGGAGGACCCCACCACACCTGGGCGTGGGGGGTTTGGAGGGTATGCACCCACCCAGAAACCAAAATACCCCCCAGAAATCAAAATACCCCCTCAGAATTCAATTTTTGAAAATTTTTTTCGTTTTTTTCGCAATTTTTTGATGCCAATGGATAGTGCTTGATGAGAAACGTCGAAAAATGGTGTTTTTATCGCCATACCACCATTTTTAAGGCCATTTTTTGACCTTCAAAAAATCTTGCACCCCCCCAGAATTTTCTTGCTGCCCACGTATGGACCCCACCCGCGAAATTGCTGCGACCCCTCCTAGAATTGTCGATTTTTTGTAAAACTTGGTAAAAGTCTTAAAAAGTGTGCCTTTTCAGGCGTTTTTAGCTGATTTTTGGCTCTAAAATCTCGAATTTTCGGCGCTCCGCGCCATATGCACATTTTTGACTATATTCTGTTCAATTTATTTAATTTTTTTTCAAATTTTTTTAGATTTCTTTTTTACATTTTATGTTCTAGGAAGGGAGAGCATTGTCTGAAACGTCAAAAAACAATGTTTTGGATGTGTACCCATCGTTTTTAGCCCAAAAAAGCATTTTTTAAATTTGGGCCTGTCCTTCCGCCCTCCCCCACTCTCCGACCCTCCCCCAGAATTCTCATGCTGCATATGTATGGTACCTACCCACTCACGTCGCTAACTTTTTTTATCAAAAGTACCTATATGTCGGACAACTTATCTAATACGGATTACATTGTTCAAGCTACAAGATCACTCGATTCAAGCAGTGGGTACGTTGGAAATTTTCGGCAATAAATGCATTCTGCTTCAAACCTTGGACATTAGGTCGCGAAGTGCTAATTTTCTTGGCGCTTGATTCCGATGACTTGACAAATAATCAGAATTTAATAGTTCATTCTATAATGTAACCAACTTTCTTGTGGGTTCTAGGTACAAATGTTCTACTTTGTACATACATTGTTCATTTAAATGAATTTAAATCTTAAATTGGCAAAGAAAATAAGACGGGTGGTACTCATAGGTGGGCAGCACCAAAATTCTGGGGGGAATGAAAAAATTTTTAAAGGTCAAAAAATTGTCTTAAAAGTGGTTGTATGGCGAAAAACACCATTTTTCGACGTTTCTCGTCGAGCACTATCCAATGGCATCAAAAAAATTGCTAAAAAAGCAAAAAAAAATTTTCTGGGGGGTATTTCAACTTCTGAGGGGTGCATACCCCCCAAACCCCCCACGCCCATGTGTGGTGCTACTCATGAATATGGCTTTCATTACGGTGAAAATTTTCAATTGTCGAAAAAGGGCAAAAGATTGGCGGTAATATGACAAAAGTTAATTGCAAAACGTTCCTCATCGTACTCCCTTTTTTGATATCTCCCGAAAAAAGGATTTCAGTCCCTCAGGAAGATCCTAGCTTTAATGAACCATACACAAAGCAAGACCGAAATTTCAGAGGCGGTTATGAGCATACCTGGTCGTGGGGGTATGCACCCCCCTTTGAGAAACCAAAATAGCCCCCAGAATTCAATTTTTGAAATTTTCTGTTTTTTTTCGCAATTTTTTTATGCCAATGGATATTGCTCGATGCAGTGGCGAATCCAGGATTTTCCTAAGGGGGGGGGCGGTACTCCTATGGGGGGCGGAACCCTGACTTGGGCGGAAAAATTAGCTGTTTTAACTCAAAAATCGCTGAAAATTGCTCAAAAATCCCTAATTTTGCGCACTATTTTGGGCCAATGGGAAGGAGGGCGGCCGCTTCCCCACCTTTGCCCCTAAATCCGCCCCTGGCTCGATGAGAAACGTTGAAAAATTGTGTTTTTTCGCCATACCACCATTTTTGAGGGCATTTTTTAATTTTAAAAACTTGCAGCCCCCCCTCCAGAATTTTGGTGCCGCCCACCTATGGTTATGAGCCGATGAATGGAAAGCAGCACCGTTTCTCATTGAGCCCACGGTTTAGAAAAAATTAGAGTCAGTGGGTGCGGGCGGAGTTTGTGGCTTCGGTGTATAAAAATAATTGCTTAAACCTTGTGAAAGAAGCAATCAGCGTTCGAACAGTACGAAAGTGGTTCGCAGAATTGTACCTTATAGGTCCTTTTGCATAACTTCATGCATGAAATTTCACCGACAATAGCCGGCTACTATTTTTACACTTTTAAACCACTTTCGTAGCCGTTTGTGCTGGTTAGATTTAAGGCAAAACCTCAAAATTAAATGAAACAGACTATATGTAGGTAGGAATGATATTGACCATTAAATTATTTGTTTTCTTAATCCTTGTTTGCTACCTGTATTCTTGACCGTTGAGCTTCGCTGATTGTGATCCAAATATTACGAAATTTTGTTATTTGATGAAAAGTGTAAGGAATTCATGCAATTTTGAAACTTAATCTCGTAAATTTTGAAAGTTCTTAAATAAATGAAAACTTTTTAAAATTTTGCGTCTAAAAATGTAATGCTCATGTTTTTCTAGTCACTAAAATCAATTTTATATGATTAGTGAGCAGGTACAAAATTCGTTTTAGCTATACTTATTCATTGCTATGCATAACATCGTAATTGTGTAAATGTAAAGCCGCCTTATGTCTACAAAGAATCGACATAGGACGGATACATTACCTTCGAGATTTACCTAGGTACGTAGGTACTTAAGTCTACGCTTAGTGCTGGCCCCGATCGCGCGGCTCTAAGGCTTTCGATCTTTGGACCCTTACAGACCTTACGGCTTCGATCCCCTCAGCCCTAATATTGCTGGCCGCTTTTACGTCGGGTGATCTCAGCAGCTACGCCCTAAGACCTAAGGCTACCTACCTAGTCTCGGTAATTGCCGCGGAGGTCAGTTGACCTATCTCAAGCTCAAGTTGATTATTTAGCTTATTTTCAATCAGTGCCTGACTCGAAATGTTTTTGGTTCCTAATTTGTGTAGCACGCTGAACTATGAAAACAACAACAACGAGCTCTATGCTGATCAATCATCCTTAAAGATTAAATAATATTTTGATCAATTTTTGGCTTGAGAGATAAATTATGATTTTCGAATGAAATAAACTATCATACGGAATTTACCTATCAGTCCACTAGATGGGTGGAAGTCCTCGACGTAGGGATGGTGGCCGACCTAACCCTCGGTATAACCAAAACCACTGGGTTGGTTTTCTATGCTTTTATTCGACGAAGAACGCACGGCCTATAGCCGGGAAACAAAATACGCAAAAGAAAAACAATAATGTACAGTCGAAATAACCGGCCAACGAAAAAACCAAAAAGCCAGACTCTTAACTACAACGTTACGTTCACTGGCCTCAAGGGCCATTACAGTAAATTAAAGAACGATCAATTTAACATAATACTGAATCACTTTTATCTCAGATCGAAAGTTCTCGATTCACGTAAGCGGTATGCATTAAACAATTACTATTATCATACACTTAGCTCTATGCTACCGGACAAGTATCTAAATGTTTTTTATTATTGAAAATTTGGGGAAATAATGGGAAGACCGAAGGCATAGCCCACAGTGCACTATCATAGATAGCTACTAGTATTGGCTATGTTATGGCTATCGCGAACTGCTAAGGCAGGTTCGCCTACACGTGTAACTCTCGCAGTTACACTCCCCCACATATAGAAAAAAATTTGACACGAAGTGGAGAATTTTTTCGGGGGTACCAACAACGGCACTAGCGTCGGCGACGCTCTACAACTCGGCTCTCTGGCGTTCGCAACGCCTCTACTCTGGCGTCCGCAACGCCTCATCCTGAGCGAACGTGAAAAACGAAAATAAAAAGAACAAAAAAATAACAAATATCGATAACCGGTCAACGCATGACCTCGTTTGCACTCAGGAAAACTCTCGAGCAACACTCACAATGGCGCTAGGGATAACTATATTGTTGCCCGAGTAATGATGAACTCCGGTCTTGGACAACATAGCATAATACTCGATTATGCTGCCCAAGTAGCCTCCTTCAGTCCCCGGGTAATGAGAAAAATTTTGAATTGAAAAAATTTGTAGATTGGGTATAAATTAACCCCTTGTCCGTTAAAGAGTTAAGGTACCATAATAGTAACACCGCTAATTAAACACAAGAAAATTTAAGACACGGAATGATAAGGCAAAATTATGCTGAGCAAAAAATTAAAGTCACTGACGAATTAAAACAAGAGGTAAAACGAGAAAAAATGGCAAATTATGCGAGATAACGGGGAAAAATACGAGCACCGTCAAAGAAAAAATTTACAGCAAGAGAAAAATGACAAGAGAAAAAATACACAAGAAATAAATGATACACGAAGTCCTGGAATCCACATCAGGACGAAAAACGAAAAAATTGACAAAAAGCTGCTGGTCGAGGTCGACGCTGTCGCAGAGTTCCAAAAGTTCAGTACGTCGAACTTGTAAATTAATATTGGTCGCGGTACTTGGCCTTCGAGCCATACGATTTTCCGCGACGTCGTTGTCATTGAAAATATTCCTGATCCGATTCCGGTTCGCGACGCGTATTTGAACGCTCGCGATACTGATATGGCGATTGCCTACGCCCATACATATGTTGGCAAAGGCGTTGATGTGGATCGATGGGTCGATCATTGTCCTCAAAATCTTCGTCGTCCTCGTAGTCGTCCGCGTAACGACGCGGTATGGGTGGCGTCGGAGTAAATAATTGCTCCGGCGTAAAACCGTAAGTTCGTTGGCAAGAAGGTTCGCGTGGACGCTGTTGTTGTTGCGTAACAGGCCACGGTTTGGGCAAAAGTGGACCTGGTCGAGGTTGTGGCTGATAGCCCCTGGTGGCTGGTTGACTTTGTTCCAACGGTGATTGATACGACTGGTCCCATTGTTGACGTTGACGGGATTGTGACCGGCCCCGATGAGTTCCGCGGTTCGACTGTGGCGGACGGCGATATTCATAAGGCTGCTGCTGTTGCGAGCGCGACAGATGACCAGCATCGGCCTGAGAATACGCCTCGGAACGCTCACGCGATTCCGTGAATTGCTGCTGTTGCCGCGGTTGGGTCTGCGGTCTTGTGTATTGCTGTACATGTGGTTTTACTTGTGTCTGCGGTTGTGATTGCGATTGTGAACGATGGTGCGTTTGCGCATAGCGCTGCCGGGATGACTGCGGGTCTTGTTGCCTCGATCCCCTTTGGCCTAAACGCGCTTTTAACTTAGCTGCAACTTCAGCTTGAACGAGTCTTCTGACTCGTTGTTTTTCCAAATTCTTCAACTGACGCAAAGTGTGCTCGGATTTAGTATCGTAAAAACGATTCAATTTTGCCTTGTGTTCGTCTTCTGGCATATGACGAACTTCTGAAGTCTCAGCAAGAGAACCGGCGGCGCGTAACTTCGTCGCACGCCGTGGCATTTCCGTAGCCAAATTCTCACGATCACGCTGCTCGATCGTCATGCGTGTTCGACGCATCGCAATTTGTGCTTCCAAAGAAAGATCGACTTCGGGCATATCAAGGCTCGCTGCGGATCCGCTTGGGTCCTGCGAGGATGCCTGTTGCCTTTCTTTACGAATTTTTTCTAATTCGCCTTGTATTCGATGTTTGAGGTAAAATACAGATTTTTGACGACCTCGAAAACGATCGAATTGAGCCGGAACTTTGAGTGCCGGGTCGGTAGCTAACCAAATTTGCCTAACCATGTTGTGTAAAACATGAGGACTTTTGATTCGTGCTGTTAAGTCCGGGAATTCCGGAAAAGCCTCACGTGGAGATGGCGTGTAAGATTCACCAAGGAACGCTACGCGTAACATGCGACGCAACTGTTCCGTCATACGCCAACCTATTCCGGCATTGCCATAGGCGTATGCGAAAAAGTGGAATTTTCTATCCAGGAATTCCAAAAGCGCTGTAGCGCGCATGACGTCTATTGAAGAAAAGATCGTCATGTGTCGATACTCCGACTCATATAAAGACTGAAATTCTCGGAAAGTATCGAAAATATCGACCATCTGGCGTGTCGGTATTAAAATTGGCGCTAGGTGATCCGGCGCTGGTGACATTCTATGCGGATATAAATCCGGGCAAATTTGATGTGTAACGCCGTCAATCACCTTGCTTGGTGCATCAAGATGTGGGTGTACGACCAAATACTCGAGCGGAACCTCGTACAACATCATTCCGGTTGTGATAAAAAACCGTATGCGCACGAAGTATTGGTCAGGATAAAATAATTGGTTAAAGATGCTCATATCGCTTATGAACCTAGGTGCGGGCTCACGATCGGCATCAGCCAAAGGCTGTGCGAGCGTAGACCACACTAATGGGCGCGAGGGCAAATCAGTCGAATTCGCGTACTGCAAATGAATTGCGTACACTCGATCGAAGTACACTTGAGCAGCTTCGACCAACTGATCGTACAAACGCGATCCTGCGACCTCACCCAAATAGGAACGTAAGTCGTGCAAAACAACTGGCGCGACCGTACAAGGTGGTTCGCACATCATATTTTCCATCATTGTGAAAAAATGCTGTACGTAGCGCGAGCGATTTTGAATTCTAGCGCTTTCATTCGCGGCCATCTGGTCGCGAATAGCTTGCACGTGCGCAGGTATTGCGACTTCCCTATTTGATGGTTGGCTTTGCGTAGCCTGTGATTGCAAATTCGCCACGGTACTAGACACACCCGTCATGGCCATAGGAGCCGTGAAACGAGTATCCGGTGCCGTCGTACCTTGTGACACGGGCTGAGTCGTGACTTGCATGTATAATGCTACATGAGGTACTTTGTATGCGGCTAATGTACGTTGCGGTTGTGGCGGAAAACCGATAATATCAGTCATGATGACATCAGGGTCAGCTTGCTGCTCTGCCCCAACCGGCTGAAGAGTCGGTAAAGGTCCGAGTGCACTGATACCCAAGGGTGCTTGTTGAACCGCCGCAAGCGATTGTGAGACGATCAGTTGCGAAACGGTAACAATCCCTTTTCGAGCCATTGCTCCGCGTGTTACACGCGGTGGCGACACGTTAGCCTCTCCTTCCACCTCGGCGTCAGATAATGCCATCACTAAACGTTTGGGAGATAAATCATCGTCTTCAGTGGAGATCGATGGTTCTACACCCAGCATAGGCGAATCGTAGGGAATATCGGTTTGCGAAGAAAACACAGAAGCTGGTGTACTTGTACTGGTTGGTTTTGACTTAGGTTCTGTGTCAGGCGCATTTACCGGGCCTGAAACTGTGTCGGCAACGGTTTGCGAAGCCTGCACTTGTAAGTCAGGATTGTCAAACACGTTAGCGTGAGCCAATGCTTCCGTTACTGAGGCAATGGTGGTGGCTGCCGCTATAGCTACTTGTGGTTGTGGAGCCGGGCAATAAAAGTCCTCAGCTAAAATTAACTCTTCGCCATTCGAATCAACTTCAGCGTCAACAGCTGCGCTGGTCGACTGCCCTTGTGGTGGCTTGCTAGTCGACAATGGTATGCGTACTTTGGCTTTCGGGCCACTAGCCTTAATGTACAACTCATCGCCTACGAAAGAAACCGACATGGGCTTTCTATCGTCAGTAATGCGATTATCCTGCGAGCACCCTTCTATCAATATAAAAACATCGATAGTTATGAGGGCGTCCATTGCTAGATAATGCTGCATGTCCCGAGTTAAAGGTAAGCTCCACGCCTGTCCGAAGTTTCCAGGCGCGTTCGGATCAATATACATGTCAAAAAAGAATTCTGCCAAGCGCTTTAACGAGTGTGATTGCGCTTTAATGCGTAAACAACGAGTAAATGTTCTCGCCAACGGCTGAATGTCAATAAAATTTGCAATAAATGGGTCTTTCCAGTGCAGTTTATTGCAAATTTCTGCATCCGGAATTGCTACAATTTCCTCAAAGGTTGGCCCGTAGACATGGAAATACGCAAGTCGATCTTGCGTCGGATCGTAACAAACCATATAAACGTTAGGTAAGCGCGTTTCAAGCAACTGGTGAAGCCCGAACGGAGGTTGCGGAAACTTCGCTAGATCCCAACAGAACACATGGCCAGTCGCGCTCGCAACTTGGACGTAGCGTACGAATGGGCCATGGAGGTCCTGGTAAGTGGGACATAGTTGCTGAAAACGCAGGTCCCAGGTCTTATAATGCCTGCCCTTTCTGTCATTCACAAATTCAGAGTCGTAGCCTAGAAATAAAGTGCCATTAGTCATATTCGATGGCTGAATTAACGCCAAAATGGCGCCAGACGACATCTGGTCGTTGGAGACTATGACGGTGGGTAGAAGTCTATTCTTTGGTACGCGAGGGGTTACCAAAGGACTTCTACCAAGCCGATTCTCCCACCAGAGTTGTTGGTCGTTTATACGCTTTCTGTGATTTGCGATTTTATGTGTTGCTTTATGCTTTACCCATTTTGCGGTAAGTGATTCGAGACCGCCAACACGACGATTATCGTGTTGTGGCAGCGGGTCGGGTACGACCAAACCCCGCTCTAAAGCCATACTGGTCAACGCCAAACGAAACTCATCTAGGGACGCGGGAACACGCCCCTCGAATTTGCATCGGCGACCAGCTGCTTCCAACAATGCCTCCTTGCTGGGGGTACCTTGTGCAGCCATGGGTCTGCAAAAGGAAAAACATTAGATAATGGTACGGCATGTGCTGCTTTAGAACCATTTAATAAACGTACAGGCGCGCAGTCCTTAGCTTTTTGTTCCCTGCCCGGTAAATCCTCAAAACTTATGACAACTGCCGGGGCGAGCGGGCAATGTGGTAACTTTACCAACACAAAATCGCCAGGGACATACGCGTGTTTTTCCACAATTAAGTCAGAATAAGGTAATTTAGGTTCAGGCAAAAGTCTATTCCTGTGAACGTGATGAATAATGAGAGGGTTATAGACATATGCGATTTTTGCAGTTTCAGGCGTAGGTAAGTCAATAATTCGGTATGGACCAACACGCTTGGGTGATAGTTTACCGATTTCAGGTTGAATGACTGAGGTATTATTGAGGTAGACTATATCCGAGAGATTAAAATTTGTGTGCATTACGGCTTTGTCATATTGCGATTTTTGCTGCTTACGCGCTTGAGATAAATTTTGAGACGCGATTTCATGCAGATCCTGCAGAGTCAGCTTTAAATCAATGACGTATTTTTCCGCAACAGATGGTAAATTCGGATTTATCACGAAATCATTTATGAGTAAAGTGTCAAGAGGAAATGCTGGTTCACGATCATAAAGCATTTCAAAAGGAGATATATTAGTTGATGATTGTGGAGTCGCGCGGTATGCAAATAATGCGAAGGATAGAAATTGTTCCCAATCATACTGTGATCGCGCACTCAGCTTAGACAAACCATCAATCAATGTACGATTATAACGTTCCACCAACCCATCACACTGGGGGTGATATGGGGTTGTAAATATTTTTTGAACGTTTAATAGTTTACAAACTTCCGAAATAAGGGTAGATGTAAAATTTGACCCCTGATCTGTCAAAAATTTCTTGGGGACTCCATAACGTAGTATAATTTCTCTTAGTAATAAATTTGCAATAGTTGTTGCTTTTATATCAGAAACAGCAAAAGCTTCCACGTATTTTGTGAAATAATCCATAAAAACTACAATTTGGTCATTTCTGGATGGAGATCGCGGCATATGCAAGCAATTGCACGCAATGAGTTCAAAAGGCGCGGATACTTCGATTGGTTGCAACGGAACGGATGTGGAATTTAATGCGACCTTACGTTGTAAGCACACATCACAATTCCTACACCACGCGATCACATCATTTTCCATGCGCGGCCACCAATAACGCATTTGTATGGCGAGCAAGATTTTGCGCGATGAAAAATGAGCTCCGAAAATAGAGTCATGAAATTCCGTTAATATGAAGCGACGCAAAGATTTGGGTATGACGATTTGATGAACGACAGTTGGTGAACGCTTAGGTTGAAAACGACAAAAAAGTACATCATTTACGAGAAAAAATTCGTCACAATATTTTTTCGTTGTTAAGTCATTCAATGCGATGCGAATTTTATGCAATTCGTCATCTGCACGTTGCTCAGCAAGTAAACGCGCAGGTGTTAACATTTCAGCTTTTTCTGCATCGGTAAGTAATAAGCGTTCGCGAAATGTAGGTGGTTTAGAATTAATAGGATCGGTTTGTGCAGTAGGATTATTATTTTGTGCATTTGGATGATTAATTGGCGCAGTAGGCGCATTATCGCACGATCGGTCAGGTGGAACCGATTCATCATCTGACTCAGAATCTTCGGATTCTAAATTTGCGATGTTAACGATATTTTTGCGCTCTACTTTATATTTGCAAGATCAGCTGCGCAGTTATATGCACCAGGAACGTAAACAATATCATATTCGTATTCCTGTAATTTGAGACCCCAACGGCGTAATCGACTCGATGGGTCTTTAACATTTACTAGCCAGGTTAACGCTTGATGATCAGTTTCGACAATGAATTTTTTACCGTAAAGATAATGTCGATAATGCTTGATGGCCCACACTACCGCTAGCGCTTCTTTTTCTGAAGTAGCATAATTACATTCAGCAGAATTTAGCACGCGACTAGCGTAGCTAAGAATAAAACGACTTTTGGATGGTAAGTGTTTTTGCGTCAAAATAGCACCTAACGCATAGTTACTTGCGTCAGTTGTTAAAATAAATTGGTGCTCATCATCGAATTTTGGTAATTGCAAAATAGGTGGAGATGTAAATGCTTTCTTCAGAAGCTCAAAAGCGGTTTGGTGCTCAGCCTTCCAGCAAAATTCGACATCCTTACGAAGAAGATGAAATAGCGGTTTAGCGATTTTAGCCAGATCTTTAACAAATTTCTTAAACCATTGAACTAAGCCAAGGAATTTCTGCAATGATTTAACGGTTTTTGGTACGGGAAACGAGATTAAATCTGCAACTTTAGACATATCGGGAGCGATGCCCATTGCACTGATGTTGTGGCCAAGAAATTTTACCTCTGCATGCGCAAGATGGCATTTATCAGGCTTGACACGTAAGTTTGCCTTTTTAAGAGCGATGAAGACATTTTCAAGATCTTTGAAATGTTCTTCGAAAGTACGTGAAAAAATAATTATGTCATCGATGTAAACGAGACAAGATTTCCAATTTAGACCTGCGAGCACAAGCTCCATTAGTCTTTGAAAATCTGCAGGCGCATTCTTTAAACCAAAAGGTAAAACTTCAAATTCGTAATGACCAACAGGACATATAAATGCTGTTTTTTCGCGAGATTTATTATCGAGTGGAATTTGCCAATATCCAGATTTTAAGTCGAGTGTGCTAAAATATGCAGCACTGCCTAAAGTATCGAAATAATCATCTAATTGTGGAAGAGGGTAAACTTGCGTTTTAGTGACGTCATTTAATCGTCGATAATCGACAACTGGCCTAAGGGAACCGTCCTTTTTTCCAATGAGAAATAATGGACTTGCCCATGGGCTAGTTGTGGGTCGAATAATTTTATCCGCAAGCATTTCATTTATAATTTTCTGCATAGATTCTCTTCTAGAATGCTCAACACGATAAGTTTTTCCAACAACGGGTGGATTATCCCCTGTGTCAATATGATGTTTCATCAAGGGGGTACGACCGAGAGGTTCATTTTTTAATGCAAAAATTGAGTCGTATTTTAAGCAAAGTTCACGAATTTGTTGCTGCTGTCTAGAATTAATGGCGGAGCCGTTTAAAGCTTTATTTATTGATGCAAAAAGTTCTGGTGTCCTATCATCCAAAGATGAAACATGTGACACGACTTCGGCATCAGTGGTTAAAGAACCTATTATTTCACCAGAGTCAATGCGAATTGGTGTTTTAGAGATGTTACAAACGCGAACAGGTATTAGAGGTTGTGAAGCATCGACTATAGACGGAGCAACAAAAAGTGACGTTTTTTCCATAAAATCGGGATTTGGTTCGAATAATGCGAAATCAAAATTGCAAGAACCGTGACTTATATAGCCAGGTGTAATTAATTCATGCCTAGGTTGTATTATAACAGGCTCAGGTAACAAAACATGCACACACACAACACCAGAGGTAGTTGCATTAGGTTTCGCACGAAATTGCAATTTTTCATGAGATGAGAGTAAATTAACCTTTATGCCGTTTATAAAAGCACAGCGCTCAATAGGATTAACCCACATGAGTGCGGATTCGCAAAAATCATATCCTAAGAGCATGTCTTCCGGCAAGTGATCAATTATAGCTACTGAGGTAGAAATAGATTGTTCCGCGATTGTTAAAGTCATATTTACTTTATAGCGAACGACTGCGGTGATTTCGCCTACACCATGTACGACTTGTGAAACTTGCTTAGGTGGTAAATTAAAACCAAGACGTAAGAATGCAGACGTGGTCATCATGGTGACCTGTGAACCCGTATCTATCAGAGCAGGCACGTCAACGCCATGAACTTTAACGAGAATAGTGGGTAAATTTGTCCCAGCATGGCTTACGATAGGAATATTAGGATCGAAAGTCTTAGATGGAGGTAGATTAATTTTTTTGTAAGTTGCAAGACGACGTTGTAGACGTTCGTACTCTTCAAGAAATTCTTGCGACGCGAATAAATTAGGACGCGCGCTAGATTCTTGCTCTTTCGCAGTAACCGTGTTCACATCACGAGGAGATGTAAGGGTTGGCTGCGGTGGGGGTACATTCAAGGCGGGTTGGTTGTCTGCAGTATATGTGACATACGGGCGATTGAAATTATTATCTCTGCGATAATTAGAGTTATAGTATGTGCCACGCTGTTCATTAGGAAATTGCACAAAAGGTGTATTTTGGCGCGATTGGTTATTATAACGATTATCGTAATGCGAATTTTGATAATTAGCACGCGAATTTTGGTAATGATCATTACGATTTTGCCGAAAATTCGATCGTGATTGTTTTAATTCAAAGCGATTATCATTATTCGCATAGTTAGATGAACGATGTTGACTAGAATTACGATATTGTGATTGAGATCGATGCCTATTCTGCGAATTTGAACGCGATGGTGAACGATTTTGTCGCGAAAAAGAACGCGATTGGCTGTGATTGCGCGCCATAGAATTAGTATTCCGCTCAGCTTGATTAAAATTAGCATTATTAGACATTTCTTGCCTTTGACGTGTGAAACACTCCTCATAAATGTGCCCTATGCGCTTGCAAAAGGTACAATATTTACGAGAAGAATTTTCTGGTTTCTCAGCACGCGATGAGCGATGAAACGTTCTATGACGTGAACGATTTGGATCATTTTGGTTCGATGCGCGAGGAGTATCTTTAGGTACTACACTGCCTACTGGAGCAGCTGTTACCAATACGTAAGGCGTTACTGCCTTTTTATCCTCAAATTCTTTATTAGCAAATTCAGCGCTAAGCGCATTGTCCAAAAATTCAGTTACTGATGCTCTAGGTTTTTTATGATATGCCTCTTTCGAAATGTGTGGTAATAAACCTTGTTTTAGTTGATGTCGCATTAAATTATTGAAATGTGGCGAGTCAACTCCAAGATAGGGATCCGATTTAATTAACTCTTCGCGAAGCGAGAGATAATAAGCTTTAACCGATTTGTTAGGCTGCTGTTTGTGTGACAAAAAACGATTAAAGAGCGCACCGGTGTCCATAGGACAAAATTCGGTTATTAGCGCATGCTTCATTTTCGAATAAGATTGTTGTATATCAGCAGGTAACAAATGGTATAGACGCAAAACATAAGGGTCAAGAAATCCAGTAGCGAATTTTAAACGATCAGCCTTGTCAATATCATAGGTATTGGCAAGCGATTCAAATTCTGCAAAATAAGCCTTTATATCCGATTTATCGCCATCAAAGAATTTTTTATTTGCAATTGCAAATTGCATCTGCTGCAAAAATGGTCCACGATTCAAGGAATCAGCAAGACGTGAATCACCACGCGAGCTTTCAGATGAAGAACCTGAACTACGCCTATGACGTCGTCTGCGCGATCGAGATTTGTGACGCGAGCGACGACTACGCGGGCGATCATAACTATTAGATGAGCTGTCGTCAGAAAATTTGACATGTTTTTTCCTACTAGACGATTCAGATTGAGGAGCAGATTCATTTTGCAAATTTGCAGATTCATTATTAATACAAGATAAATTTATCTCAACCAGTTGCATTTCCATATTAGAAGAATGCAAGATAGGATTATTAGGTGGTATTTCCACATTTATAGGATTAGGTACATAATTATTGGGTAAGATTTCTCCTTGAGGTGGAAAATACTGCAGTGGTGGTGGATTTAGTTGCTGCTACGAATTCGCAATAGAAGGATTAGGTACGAAGGAAGGCGCATTACGATTTAATGGCAGCGAAGGCCGAGATCGCGACGTCTGCGAAATCGATACCGACGGCTGCAAAATCGTAGGTATATTCTCCGAAAAACCCGAGTTTTGCACTGATTGCAAACCCGTGTTTACAGGATTCTGTGACAAATTACATATTTCCGGCGCGCGGTTCGTACAACTTTGAGAGATATTTTCTGGAACAGTTTCCGAAGGTGAGCGTGAATTTGATGCTCTGTTGCTAGTAGACAACAGTGAAGATGCCCTATGCGTACTTTGCGCACGAGTCGCACTTTGCGCATTGAATTCAGAAAAATTTGCGCTATCGATTGAGTGGTTAACGCGCTCAGATACATTAGTTTCTATGCGATTCAGAACTGGTTGGGGTTTAAGCATAGTGCTTAGCTCCAAACGCAGTTTACGCATTTCATCCGCATTTTCCTTTTTATCTTGATCGACGCGCGTAGAAAGATCCGAAAATTGCAAATGAATAGCTTGTAGCGCTTTCAAAATAAGATCATTAGTCACATTAGCATTAGCACGCTCTCTGTCGGCATTCATGCTGCGACTATGATTACTTTCTACGTCAGAATCGTGATTTTCGCGCTCCGAACTGGTTTCAGGATTATTTGCCGTGTTAATGGTAGTCATATTATCGATCATTGTGTGACTTGATGAATTGTCAATATTAGGATCCGACCTAGTTAGCGAAGATTGATTAATGCGAGATCGCATGGTACTCAATGATAATTCCTCTTCAGACTGTGTATTACTCGCGGCATGTAGTGACGCGGGTAATTTATCATTATTCGCCTTAGTCGTTACGTCTCTCGTAACTGTGTCACTACTCGCAGAATTACACGCGCTATTAGAGTCAACAGGCGCGGTAGGTAATTGGCGAGCTGAAGTAGGTGGCGTAGAAGGTTTTTTCAATTTAGTAGGCGGTGTCCGCAAAACCTTTTTCCTGCCATTTTTAGGTGTCAAAAATGTCGAAAAATGTGCCTTTGGGTAAAATAAATTTCAGTACGTCGAAATTTTTCCCAAAATAAATGTTTCGAATTAGACCTTTGTTGATCCGAAAAACAGGTCTTTCCACGTGAATAGTACTTCCTTACGTGAAGTAAGATATACCTGACGTGAAATGATCGAAAGCAGATAGGACTAAGCCTAAAGCGCAAGAACGTGTACGTGGTTAGAAAAACAGTTAGGTAAGAACCTAAATGACGGAATTTCGTCGTCCGTTGAGAAAAATGATAAATCGTCGCCTGAGGGCTGACGTTTATAGAAAAATGAATATACGAGCGTGAGAGCTGCCTTCGTCGGTAGAGATCCGACGGAAATAGAAAAATAACGATGGCTTTACCACGATACACAAAATCTTTACCACGGACGCTTACTTAAATTGCGCACTGCCACGATCGCGGTCGATACAACAACAAAGGTGAACGAAATGTTACACATTTTTAGATGGCCAAAATGATGATTTTTGGATCGAAAAATAATTTTACGATGATTGATCAGCTCGGCTGTAGCTAGCAGCCTAAAGGAGGGAACGTCCAATGTAAATGTAGAGCCGCCTTATGTCTACAAAGAATCGACATAGGACGGATACATTACCTTCGAGATTTACCTAGGTACGTAGGTACTTAAGTCTACGCTTAGTGCTGGCCCCGATCGCGCGGCTCTAAGGCTTTCGATCTTTGGACCCTTACAGACCTTACGGCTTCGATCCCCTCAGCCCTAATATTGCTGGCCGCTTTTACGTCGGGTGATCTCAGCAGCTACGCCCTAAGACCTAAGGCTACCTACCTAGTCTCGGTAATTGCCGCGGAGGTCAGTTGACCTATCTCAAGCTCAAGTTGATTATTTAGCTTATTTTCAATCAGTGCCTGACTCGAAATGTTTTTGGTTCCTAATTTGTGTAGCACGCTGAACTATGAAAACAACAACAACGAGCTCTATGCTGATCAATCATCCTTAAAGATTAAATAATATTTTGATCAATTTTTGGCTTGAGAGATAAATTATGATTTTCGAATGAAATAAACTATCATACGGAATTTACCTATCAGTCCACTAGATGGGTGGAAGTCCTCGACGTAGGGATGGTGGCCGACCTAACCCTCGGTATAACCAAAACCACTGGGTTGGTTTTCTATGCTTTTATTCGACGAAGAACGCACGGCCTATAGCCGGGAAACAAAATACGCAAAAGAAAAACAATAATGTACAGTCGAAATAACCGGCCAACGAAAAAACCAAAAAGCCAGACTCTAAACTACAACGTTACGTTCACTGGCCTCAAGGGCCATTACAGTAAATTAAAGAACGATCAATTTAACATAATACTGAATCACTTTTATCTCAGATCGAAAGTTCTCGATTCACGTAAGCGGTATGCATTAAACAATTACTATTATCATACACTTAGCTCTATGCTACCGGACAAGTATCTAAATGTTTTTTATTATTGAAAATTTGGGGAAATAATGGGAAGACCGAAGGCATAGCCCACAGTGCACTATCATAGATAGCTACTAGTATTGGCTATGTTATGGCTATCGCGAACTGCTAAGGCAGGTTCGCCTACACGTGTAACTCTCGCAGTTACAATTGTTGCTTCCGATTAAGTGAAAAATCGTTGGAAATGAGAGATAATCATTCAAAAAAATATTGATTACTTGCATACCTATCGTCTGTTTCACATAACTTCGTGCATAAATTCTAAGAATTTTTGTCGACAGTAGACCGAGAGTTACGATCACACATGGGCGTGGGGGTATGCACCCTCCCCAGATGTTTAAATACCCCCCAGAAATCAAAATACCCCCAGAATTCAAATTTTTGAAATTTTTTTTGCTTTTTTTAGCGGTTTTTGATGCCATTGGATAGTGCTCGATGATAGGAACGTCGAAAAATGGTGTTTTTTCGCCATACGACCACTTTTAAGACCATTTTTTGACCTTTGAAAATTTTTTAACCCCCCCCCT